>CAXHUL010000358.1:0-189239 GCA_964019695.1 Loripinus fragilis
AAGATCAGCGAACGAATTTCTGTGTTTAACCAACGGTTACGCTTTCAACTGATTGTCAACCGTGTCCTAGGGGTGTAGGGAAAAGGGGCAATCCTACATCCATGCCATGACCTATAATATTTCTCTTTAATCACAAGGCAGTTGATAAGGGGATCAACCTCCCAACTGGCCATTCAAATGATGTGTTACTCGCCGGCTGATAGTGAACCACTTTATTATGTTTACTTGGCAAACGAAAATGGGTTCCAGAAATCAATTCTGATTCCTGTCTCTCGTTACCAACAACTTCTGCAAACTTGAGCTCACACAATCTGATATGCAGTTTGGATTCACAGAAGGACTTTCTCCAATGATAGCGAGCCTATTGGTCAGCGAAGCTAAGGCAGAATCATCGGAACAGAAGAGTACAGTGTACATGGCCACTTTAGATAGCCAAAAAGCATCCGATGTTGTTCATCACAGTATATTACTCGATAAACTTTTTGACAAAAACATCAATGACAACGCCTGGCTCGTGATAGAAGATCTTTATCAAGACATTACTTCGAAAATTAAATGGTTTGGAGGTTTGAGTGACAGTTTCCCAATTAACCAGGGTGTACGACAGGGAGGAATACTTTCTACCGATCTGTATAAAGTATATATTGACCCACTTATGAATGTACTTAAGTCAAAATTAAGATTAAAAGTTGGAACAGTATACGTTGGTTGTCCAGCATGTGCAGACGACGTTGCTTTATTGGCCTCATCGGACCATGTTAAGGGAAGCAATGATATATGCACGTAAAAACAGATACAAAATACATCCTACAAAGACCAGCATAGTAGTACTTTCTAATAAAAATCCAGATAAAGACTTAAGTGGTCTTTGGGTGATACTACTATTCATTTGTCAGACACTGCTGTCCACCTAGGAATCAACAGAGCAGGAAAAAAGGAATCTTCAATAAATGTGAAGGAACGCATAAGCTTAGCCAGGAGAACCTCATATTCTTTGATGAATACAGGACTTCATGGTACAACAGGACTCAATCCTATGACATCATATACAAAGCATACGTACTTCCACGTTTGTTGTATGGCCTTGAAACCTTATCACTGACCAAGGGACAACTAGATCAGCTATCGAAGTACTACTTACAGACTCTTAGAAACATTCAATCTCTCCCACAACGTACATCTACTTCGTCAATGTTATTACTTTTGGGTGCGCTCCCATTAGAAGCAGAACTCCATAGAAGACGCTTAAGCTTAGCCATCAGTGTCATAAATTGTGAAAATTCTACAATAAGACTGCTGGTACAGAGACAGTTGGCATGTTCTTATGACAATAGAAACAGTTTCTTTTATGTATTGGCAAAGATTCTCCAGAAGTACGAACTTCCGTCCCTGGGTCAGCTGTTTTGCAGTAATTTCACTAAACTCCAATGGAAACACATGTGCACAAAAGCCGTAAATACATTCTGGACTACGCAACTTGTGAATGACATTAAAACTAAGAAATCTTTGAATAACTTAACAGTCAATTACCTACGTGTTGGTACCACGCATTTAATATGGAGAACAGTGGAGTCCTCGGTCACAGATGTCAGGAAGCGAGAATCCTCACCGGTACATACATTCTTCAAAAGAATCGACAGACATTCAGCTCTGAAACAGTAGAAGCAGTTTGTCGACACTGTTACCTGGAGGACGAAGATCTACTACATTTAACATCGAGGTGTCCCGCCTTCTACAACATACGTCCCAATACTATTGGTCATCTCAGGGACATTATTGTCACTCACACAAATATACATACGTGGAACCAGTACTTTGGTAATTGGATATTTATCCTTAAGACTTTAGTGTGTGTTGAGTCAGCTGTCAGATTGCTGCCAGACCTAAGGAACGCCTGTGTATCCATTGAGACATTTTCAAGAGACTTCTTCTATAAAATCCATATAAGTAAACTACAGTGGGAGAAACCGATGGGATAATGGCCGCCCGTACCTATACGACAGTCTGTACATAAGTCGTTTTTAGAAGTTGATTTTAAAACAGTGACGTTTATTGCATGGTTTTATTGAACTTTGAATTTTTAACCTAATTTTATCAACGTTCCTACCTGGAGCGGTGCTCCTACCAGAGGAGGATTATACCTACGACAAGACAAGACAAGACACGGGAGTCATGCTAACAGCCGTTAAAAAAAAACAAACAAAAAAAAACTCGCAACTCAAACTCTGTTTTATCTTCTACAGGGTTCGGTGCACAATTAATCGGTCCCATTCAACTCCATGTAAAAAGGCAGAATTCCAGCATCTGCAAATTTTTCCAGGACATTGCTTGGACTTTTTTCTGTCTGTGAGTGGCAAGATCTGTCATTCACCTATCAAAAAAGTGAAAAGACAACCTACCTTGATAATCTCGTTTTCTCAGCATTCTCCGTTCTTTGGGGAACAGTCAAAAAATCCGGGCTGAAATCCGACCTGCGTCAGACGTTACCTGGGGAGTGCGCCGGGGAGTCTGTGACAAAATAGTCCACACAAAGATGCATTTTTCTGCATCAGCCTGACAAACATAGACCAATGTTGAATCACATGTACATTTAAAGTCGAATAAAGCACCCATTTACGCCATAAAGGGCCCAGAAACGGCAAGTGCTAAATTTCTAAAGGTACTATTTTCGTGGGCTACCAAACCGGAAGCCTGTAATTGTGTACTAACACCTTCAAGAATCTGCAAATTTTCGAATTTTTAAATTTTGTCTCTGTGACATATCAAACTCATATAGTTAAGCAAATAATCGTCCAAAAAGACTAACTCAGTCACCAAAAAGCGATACAAATCCAGGATTTCATATGTGACCCCCCTCACAAGCTGACACAAGCAAAAGTTCAATTATTCAAACTAGTCTGATGAAAAAGTTCATAGTTTCAATTATTTCAATAATTCTCAATAACCCAAAAGCAAAAAAGAAAGTTTAGGCATCTGTAAGAGTCATTAAAGGATAATCTCACATAAACTTTAGTTACAAAATTTCAAAACTGAAGCTAAAAAATCAAATTTTAAAGTGATTTTAAGCAAAATCGTGAACAGTTTTGAATCACATTCAAATTTGCCCCCAAAACCAAGCTACGTTGCGCCCAAGCATGCTGAAAACAGCAATTTATACCACTTACTTTGTGTCTGAAGTAGAGCAGCTTCACTGATGAGTGCCTGATGCTGGACGAAACACATCATTTCATTCTAATCATGATCTACACTGCTAGTTCTGAATGTGAAATATTCCGTAATTTATATGCTACCAAAATGGCCAGAGTGGGAAAGATTTGAGACCTAGGTCTAGATTTAATGCCCATATCATAATGGAAATCGCTCATCCTCTTTTTTGGATGAAACTATATCCCAAATTTGAAATTTCTGAAAAGACTGTAAGTAAAGATTACTCATTAGAATGGCCTCGTCGAACGAGAATTATCACAACCCGCTTAAGCACATAATACGAGTATCTGTGTGAAAGTGCTTCATTGGGGGTTAGGTAACTAAATAAGCTTTAATAACTGTGTTATATCATTGTCCATGTGAGGCAGTTCTAATGAGAAGCTTCAAAGACAATTTTGAGTGTGAGGCGACTCTAATGAGTACCAAACAATACTTCTGCTTGCGTGGTCGAAATAAGAACAAAATTTGATCTCGGGTGAAGCTGGGGGGGGGGCTGCAGTTGATTTGTTTAGCTGAAAAAGTTTAAGTTTGTGTTCAAATTAGTACAGCCTCGACCCGGTGAGTTGAACAGCCAAATACAATTGAATTTTATTGGTCTAAGCAATGAGGCCAGGGAACCTGCTTGGGGGAATGGTCCCCACCAGTCCCTGCGGATCCTCATCATTATGCCTTTAAGTGCCATCTCTATGAGGCGGTTCTAATGAGTGTAAGTATCCTAAGAGTGTTTTAATAAATACCCATATGCTAAGTCACCATACTGGTACAGTTAAAGTGAGTAAGCACTCATAGCACATTTCAGTAGAAAAGGGAATACAATCACAAAAATCAACTTGCACAGCAGTGCTAGCCAGTCTGCAAAAACGGAGTATCACGGTCAGCCTGCTCGGATTGATTAGTCAAATCCTGGTCAAAACTGTTTGTGTATGGCCATTTAATTGCATTTTCTGGTATATAATGCAATTTGAGTCTTTCCTCTAGAGAATCAGGCTTTAAAAATGATTTTAAGAAAAATTTAAATTTTAAACTAAAATTCAATAAAATTTTAAAATTTAAATTTAATTTTTTTTCCAAAAATAATTTCAAATTATTTCTATTTTAATTCCTGATCTGTGTGCGAAATTTCATCTGAATTCATTGAAAAATGACTGTTTTACAAAGATTTTGTTTTTTTCACCTTCTCTCTTATAGGGTTCGGTGCACAATTAATCGGTCCCATTCAACTCCATGTAAAAAGGCAGAATTCCAGCATCTGCAAATTTTTCCAGGACATTGCTTGGACTTTTTTCTGTCTGTGAGTGGCAAGATCTGTCATTCACCTATCAAAAAAGTGAAAAGACAACCTACCTTGATAATCTCGTTTTCTCAGCATTCTCCGTTCTTTGGGGAACAGTCAAAAAATCCGGGCTGAAATCCGACCTGCGTCAGACGTTACCTGGGGAGTGCGCCGGGGAGTCTGTGACAAAATAGTCCACACAAAGATGCATTTTTCTGCATCAGCCTGACAAACATAGACCAATGTTGAATCACATGTACATTTAAAGTCGAATAAAGCACCCATTTACGCCATAAAGGGCCCAGAAACGGCAAGTGCTAAATTTCTAAAGGTACTATTTTCGTGGGCTACCAAACCGGTAGCCTGTAATTGTGTACTAACACCTACAGCGGTTGTAGCAAAGATTTATAGGAAATAGTTTGCTCAATAAGTATTATTACTTGCGTTGATGTTCTAGTGCTGGTAATGTCGAGAAAATTTCGTACAGATTCAGATTTTGTGCATTTATGAAATTAACAAGTATAGGCTTATTTAACATAACAGCTGTAAGGAACAACAAGGAACAGTTTTCTTATCTTGCGGCGCACCTCTGTTTTACCGGGCACAGATTATGACTTGACCGAATTTAAACATTCTTCTTGTTGAATGATGGAGGCTGAGCCCCCACACCCTAGTCCCATTAAAATGAGGCTTATAAATTCAGTTATTATATCGTTCACATCTTCATTTATATTTTCATTTTGTCTTGGGATTTTTTTTTAATTGGAAAGGCACTGTCTCGGGGTCCGGTACCGGATCCCTAGACTACGGGGCTAGGGGTCCGGTACCGGACACCGAGCCACGCCTATGAGGACTGTCTCGGGGTCCGGTAGTTTGTGAAACAACTACTCGGCACGTCTAGGGATTCGGGGATGCGTGTCCGTACCTGTACGTATATGTAGTAACTGTTATTTTACCAACAAAAACTCGTGTTGAAGTTTCACTTTGCTTCGTCCGCCATCTTTGATCATCTGTATTTACTGTCACACTATTCAAACAACTATAAGCTTATACAAAAGGTATAAGATTTTTAACGGACAAGAGTGAAAAAAACATAACTAGATATAATTAGTCTTACTTTATTCCTTTCATTTTTCTTATCCTTATTTTTTCAATAAGGTCATGAATAAAGGTAATTAATGTCAGGGGGAACTTACTATCGCATCAGTGAATGGGCGCAGGGTTTGATGTACTTTAATTGGTGTTTGTCTCGATGTTCTTATTAATTTATTGTCTACTTGATTATTAACCTAAAGGTAAATACCAATTTGCACTTTCATTGAAGTAAGCAAACGGTGATTGCAGGTGCATTGTTAAATTGCTTTCTTACCGGCTAAATGGTCACATAACTGTCTGTCTGTCTGTCTGTCCGCCCGTCCATCAACCACAACCACCAGTGAAACGCATGGGCCGATGGTGGTCCAAAGTTATTCAAAATAAAACAGCTTAAAATATGGGCCAATTTTGGCCAGATATAACATGCTAGCACGGGAAGTTATTCACAGCGGTGAGACGGTTCTTTTGAGCACCCAAAAGCTTAAGACCAAATAAGCACACAAAATCAGACCACTGTCGAACACCAGCCAAACGCATGGGCCGTTGGTGGCACGGCAATGGCATGCCCCCTCCCCCTGAAAAATCATAAGAAATATAGGGTTTCTTAGCAATACTGATCAGGATCCCCTGAAAAATTAAAAAGCAACTAAGCCAGCAATTTGGGCCATCATTAGCACGCCAGCGAAACGCGATTAATGGTCTGCTAGATTATTCCAGTCCAGTCTTTGTAGCAAACAGTGTGGATCCGTATTAAACTGCTCTCCTAAGAGCAGTCTGATCCAGGTCCACAATGTTTGTCTGTATGGAGAAATTAGCAATTGACGTAAGCATAAGTTGCATTTTCCTTACATAGCGACCCATATGTCGTCTACTAGTTCGTTATTTAAAGACGTCTTTGAAGCAATCAATATTGACCCAGATCTCATAGGAGCAGTCTGATCCTGGTCCCAAATGTTTGTCTGTACGCGGATATTGGCGTAAGCATAAGTTGCATTTCCCTGACATAACGACCCATAAGCCGTCTTTGTAGCAAACAGTGTGGACCCGTATCAAACTGCTATCCGAGGAGTGGCCTGAACCGGATTCGCAATGTTTGTCTGTCCGTAAGACGTCTTTGTAGCTAACAGTTTGGACACTAGGAACAGTCTGATCAGGGTCCACGGCGAAATTAGCCGTTGGCGTAAGCATTTACATGTAGCAGATAACTCCAGCAGACGTAAATTTTAGATGCATTTCCGCGATTGAGTCGTTCAACCTATGTAGATCTATTTGTAACGTCTCTGTAGCAAATAGAATGGACCGAGATCAGACTGTTATCATAGGAGCAGTCTGATCTTGTTCATCACAGTTTGTCATTTGTCATTTAGATGCATTTCCGCGATCGAGTCTTCACCCTTAGGATATCCATTTGTAACGTCTCTCTAGAAAACAGTGTGGATCCAGATCAGACTGTTATCGTATGAGCAGTCTGGTCTTGTTCAACACTGTATTTATGCTAAAAAGTCATTTCCTTTTTGGACCATATCAGTTGTTAAAAAAAAGACAGAAAAAAGACTCAGAGTCTTCTTATAAAGCTATGTCCGAATGTCAAAAGATACCAGCTAGATCCACTGCTAAAGCTATAGTTGATTAATGAATCTACACTACAGACTATGTAAGCTTATTTTACACTGCTCACTCATATCACTAATCAGCTGCCAACAAATAGTTTAATTGGTTCTTTTAATTGAAGATGAGAAGATAATTGATTTGTTACATGTGAGTTAAGTTCTTTTTTTTACTTTACCGTTATTATTTATAAACCTTTTGTATAAGCTTAATTGTTTGAATAGTGTGACGCATGAAAGTAAATGCAGATTGGTTTCCCTTTGAGGATCAAAGATGGCGGACGAAGCAAAGTGAAACTTCAACACAAGTTTTTGTTGGTAAAGTAACTGTTACTACATATACGTGCAGGTATGGACCCGTATCCCTAGACTTGTCAGTAGTTGTTTCACAAACTACCGGACCCGGAGACAGTCCTCATAGGTGTGGCTCGGAGTCCGGTACCGGACCCCTAGAATCAGTGTCTAGGGGTCCGGTACCGGACCCGTAGCTCCATAGTCTAGAGGTCCGGTACCGGACCCGGAGACAGTGCCAATTGGAAAAAGGTCACCATTATTTCAATTGCCAGCTGTTGTTGTTGTATCAGCGATCCAGCCTGAGAAGGCTCAGCTCCCAAAGCCTTGGAGAGGCCCGGACACCCCGAGACCATTGTACGGTCAAAAAACTAGTGGGGTTTAATGTGAGTTTCCGAACCGTACACTGGACACGAATAGGTCATGCCTGCGTAACAGTCAGAGTCTGTTTTTACCTTGTGGAAAGAAGCCAGAGTGCCCGGAGAAAAGAACCACGGCGAGCTTGCTCAGAACAGACAAACCGGAACAAGCCGCTTTGAAGCTGGAGGGGTTCTCATGAAATATTCTCATTCTCAATAAGCAGACGATTCTCATGAAATATCATGCCTTCATTGTTTTTTTTTAAAGCAGCAATATTTGAGATTGATGCCTGCTGCAAATCATGGGTGGCGCTTTATGGGTTAACAGAGTTTGCACAGGCTTAAAAAGTACTTGAATATACAGTACTGTTTTGACAAGTCCTTGAAAATAAAATTTGCCTTGAAAAGTACTTGAAAAACACTTAAAAGCCTTTGCTGCTGGGACCAGTTGTGGTAAGGTATTGTACATAAAATATCATGAAAATATTTTACTGACCGTTCCAAGGCGGTACTTCTTTTGTGGATCTTTTATGTTTTTGTTCTGTCTTGTGTTTGCTATGTTTTGTGCGCGTCTGTTTATATGTGCTTTGTGGTCACCTGCTGGGAAAGGACTGACCTCTTGGCTCTCGTTTGTGGTGTCTACTGTGAGTTTGTCACTTTCCCATTGGTATCCTGGGTCAGGTGTGGTACTTAATTGTATCGATTCCTGATCTTTGCACCCTTACTTACTTTGAAAAGTCCTTGAATTTTACCATTTGCAAGAGGACCCAACACTGTTTTTTGGAGGCCTAAATCAGTATTAAATTGTGGTGCTTTTATTTGGTGCAGCATCTACATCATACGTTGACACTGTCACCCTTGACTCTTACGCGACACTGTATGGTGTACCAAATAAAGGCACCATGATTTTACACTGATTTTCTATAACTAATATCTTAAGTAAGGGGCCCTAGCATTTTAGGAGTAGAATTTAATGTGTAAATCAGTATTTTTCATAAGTTTTCAGTCCTTGAAAATAGTAGGAAAGTCTTTTAGAAGTCCTTGAAAAGTCCTTGAATTTTACACGAACTTGCCTGTATGAACTCTGGTTAAGCTGAAAAATTTTTGTTTAAATCTAAACCTGTGACTAAAATGTATTTCAGAGATCACCAAAACATTGATGTGAAATATTTGGTATTTGACAAGCCAAGTTCATCATCCTCATGCAGCTCTCTGGCTTCAGCGCTATAAAGTAGATGTGAAATCTTTGGTTATTTAACAAGCCAAGTTCTACAATCATGATCATGCAGCTTGGACGCTATAAAGTAGATGTGAAATCTTTGTTTATTTGGCAAGTTACTACAATCATCATGCAGCTGTCTGATGTTGACGCTATAAAGGAGATGTGAAATCTTTGTTTATTTGACAAATTACTACAATCATCATGCAGCTCTCTGGCTTGGACGCTATAAAGGAGATACCTGGATTCAAAGTGATCCTAAGGACCATTCTTAAAAGTCAAATACAGCACTTGGTAAGTAAGATTTTTTTGTTTGTTTTTCTAGTTGACGGGTGGAAACTTGGAAAGAGGATCCAAATACCACTAGTTTAGGAGCAAATACTCTTAGCGAATACTCCCCATATGCAAGTGTGACACAGATGCTCCAATCCCTGGGCTGGCGGTCTCTTGAGCAGAGAAGGTCCGACTACCGACTTTGCCTATTTTACAAGATCATATATGGTCTTGTAGCCATTGACATGCCTCCATATGTTGTACACCCATTGAGAACTCCCAGGAATTCACACACCCTTGGCTTCCGTCAAATTCAATCCACTGTAGATTACTACAAATACTCATTCTATCCCCTCTCAATCGTGCAATGGAACCGGCTGCCAGCACACATAGCACTTCTGCCCACCTTTGATTCATTTAAGAGGGCAGTGTGCACAGTCAGTCACCCAATGCCATAAATGTCAGTGTACTGTTTTTAAACTTTTTAGCCTATCACTGTCAGCCTGTTTCTGACTTTTAACATTTTAACCCTATCATCTTTTATTCCACTCCAACTAGGCTAACAAATCTTATGGGAACTTTTATTTTTAAAAAGCATTCCTTCCACTTACACCGCACTGACGTGCACCAGCACGTAATCTCCGAGAGGGGGTGATGCAGTAAAGATAGATAGATAGAAAATGGAGGATTGTGGGTTATTTTGTGAGTTTGTTGCACCCCAGGGGTCAAGTCATACAAAAAATGTAGCCAGTGACATATAATTCTTAAATAGGTCACTGATGTAGCTTATGGTAGATGGTCTGGATGTTGTATAATATAAAAAGGTACATGCGCGGATCCTGAAATTTTTGTCAGAGGGATCCAGTACTAAATGCCTGCTTCATAATAAAATAGCGCAAGTTTTAAATTTTGTACAACCTTTTGAGAGTCAAGCCCAAGATGACACATGAACCATCTGGCAAGAAGGATGTCATTGAACTCACTTGGTAGTTTGTCATGCCTTTGTTTGTTGTCTGCTGATTTTTACAAATGGGCGTTTTCAAAAAATCCTTTCATGAATGCTATCAGTGTTTAACAGTTTGGTAATTCTGATCTGGGCCCAAACTGTACATACATGTAGTTATGTTTGATTATAGGATTTTTTATTGGTCTATCATTGAATATAATCAGTCAGGAGGTTTTGATTTATGATCTCTTATAATTAAAAGTTACCAAAATGAAGGGGAAACACAGGTTCCATCCCATAGAATGTCTACCCTTGTACTGCGTGAAACTATTTGTATATAAAAAAAATGCGAGCATCGCATCAGTTTCATGACATTTTATGTACAATACCTTACCACAACTGGTCCCAGCAGCAAACTCAATTTAACCCTTAAAGTGCCAATCACAACTGCAGCAGATGACAATTTTCACGACATCTTTCCCAAGTTTCGAAAAAAAATAAGGTATGATATTTCACGAGAATCGTCTGCCACCAGACGGTTCTCATGAAATATCTTGCCTTATTTGTTATTTTTGAAAAAGCAGCAAAATTTTAAATTGTCATCTGCTGCAATTTATAGGGGGCCCTTTAAGTATTCACAGCTACTAACATTTTAGGTGTGTTCTAAATTACTAATGACTTCTTTGTTGCTGTAATAACTACTTATTTCTTTATTCCTCACACTCTATAAATCTTTAAAATTATGGATTGCATTTTTCTTGAAGCAAAGTTGCAAATTTCCCTACGTTATCTAGGGTCAGAGACCCTATAATATCATCACATTATCTATTTATTTTAGGTTGAGCAGTTAGCTAGCCACACTGGGGAAGAATCAGTGATAATAACAGCCTCGGTGTCAGAAGGTGTTCTGGGTCATCTTGGATCAGAGACTGGGAAAGTTTTCATTGAAGACTATGCAGATATCAAGTCAAAGTTCTTAGGATTCTGCATGAAAAGTAGGTAGTAGTTCAGAGGTTAACAGAAATATGGAGCATAAAATTAAGTGTATTTCGGGTAACAGGTCTGAAAATTTTAGGTAGGGCAGCCACACATTTTTTTCTGGAAAAATATCATTTTATGCATTTTGAAAGGCATTTTCCTTTCAAAATTCAATAAATTATATTTTTTTCCAGAAAACCTGAAAAAAATTCTAGGTTTCACTAGTAGATTTAGGTAGGGATGGGTTACCCTAAACACATGTATTTTTTATTTGGCTTTTTTTCTTATCCATATGATCTATTGCAAGATTTGTTTTGGGTGCTCAAAAAAACATCTCGCTGCGACAGTTCTTTTGAGTACCCACGACATATGTTTTGATTGAGAGATTTGAATCATGCTCTCTTATCATCTAAGAGCCTGGTAGATGGCCTGTTACAAGAAAACCTGATTTTGTGTCTACAAATGTCAAACCAGAAAGGCCAAGCTTGTTATGCACATCTGCACAGTCTGAGCATGGCTCTGTTGTCCACTCCAGGGCTCCAGATAAGAGTGTGTATTGGAAAACTATTTTCTTTATTTCTCATCCAAAACATATGTTGTGGGTACTCAAAAGAACCGTCTCATATAATGTACCAAATGCTTGTAAATGCTTGAAAATTACTTGATTTTGGAGGACATTCTTGAAAAGTCCATGAATTATTATGAATTTGCCGTGAAAAGTCACTGTTAGACCCTGTGGATTACCTTAACACTTTTCATTCTGATGGATTTTCCCAAAATTATTGATGAAAAAAGTATGGAAAAGTCCAGTTTGTGTTTAATGAGGTCTCAGATTGAAAATTCTATATTGATGCATTATCACTTAAGACTGTTTGTATCCTTGCAAACAGTGCAGACCCTGACGAAATGCTGTCTGATGCCCTATTTATGAAATCATTATAGCTGAATAACAGTTTAGTAAAGTAAGGGTCAATGCACTCCCCCTCCCCCCTAATAAACAATCACAATCTTGATTCTTGATACTGAAAGCAAAGACTCTGACCAGACTGAGTGGATGCGCAGGCTGACCCGAGTCTTCACCATGCGGACATGTCAGTTAGACATTTTGCTGTGCCTGGCTCAACGCTTCGCATGCTGGGTAATTTTTCATGTTTTTTTTGTCGTCTGCTGATTTTTTTCAAAATCTACTTTTTCGAAGAATTCTTTATGGAATACCATCAGAGTGTCAAACAGATTGAATCCAGATCAGGCCTGACAATAAGTCGGGCCTGATCTGGGTCCAAACTGTTTGTAAAAGTTATGAGCAGACAACACAATGTAATAAAGAGTTAAATGTGGTTTATTTTGGTCTCTTGTTGTCTTTAGAGTACCAAGGTAAGAGTGAGATAGAAACTAACAACAAAGCCAATCGCCAACGGAAAGGATCAAAGAGAAATTTAACTTCAAAATCAGCTTATCTTAGCAGCAGCTTGCCACAGGAGAGAGAAGTGCATACTATTCCTTCCTCAGATCAACCATTTCATGAAAGAGGACTGCCTACTCCTGACAATTCCAGTTTCGGTGGCATTCATCCTGTGTCCTTAATAAGATCAGCCAACAATCAAGCTCAGGAGCTGCCTAGTGAACTCAGAAATGAACCAAGCAGTTTCAAACCATCTGGTAATCGAAAAAGATCAGCTAAGATAGAGAAAAGTTGGGTTCACTCGAAAGACGATGCTGAATCATTTGAGGATCCTATGTTTAAAAAAGCAAAGCTCTCCGCTGAGGCAGCCAATCATGACCAAGATGTTTCTATTACTAATACAGAAACAGCGCTGACCGACAGTCATGATTCATTTAATTTCGCTACCTCAAAGGTAGCGAAATTAAATGAATCATTAGTTCCTGTCAGAAATACTGACATTTCTAATGCTGCTTCTGCAGGCAGGAGTACATGTGTACTGCATACAGAGGAGTCGGGATCTACAGAATCAAAAGTAGATTCTAAAGCTTCAACAAATACTGATAATATCAATAATATAACAAGTACTCCAAATTCTAATGACCTATTACAAACTATAAAAGTCGAACCAATAACAGAATGTGAATTTAATCCAGAAACCGCAGTTGAACCAAATCCTACAGCAATAAAGGATTATAAAACTTCTCATTTTAATGAATTGTTTCAAACTATAAAAGTGGAAGCTATGGCAGAATCAGAATTCAATCCAGAGATCACCGGATTTGGGCCAGGTCTCCAACCGATATCTGATGACAGGTGGGCACCTGATGGTCAGACAGGTTTCAGGTTCGATGACAGGTTGACACCAGATGGTCAGACGGGTCCAGGGTTTGAATCTCCAGCTGCATCTGATCTCCTCAAAGAGAATTTACCTAAAACAAGTAAGCAGGTCTCTAGATAAGAATGTGTAATTTAGGGGATAACTGTATTCAAAATTATCATTTGGCGAGGTATATGATATATGGTCGGAAATTTAGATTTACGGCGACTCATGAGCGAGCCGTAAATCGTGATTTCTGAACGTATATCTGACAATATACCTCCCCAAAAGAAAATTTTGAATTAGTTATTCCCATTCTAATGCACTTCTGCAGTTAAAGCTCAAATAAGGAGCATTGCAAGCCGCATAAAGCGGCACGTCATCAAACGATAATGAGGTCAAACTATTTCCGACAGTATATCACAGGATGTACTGTGACAAATTTTTGACGTTATCCAATCAGACGTCGCATTACAAACTCATGTGCATTAGAATAAAATTAGTTTTCTTATTTCTCAGCCAAAACACATTTTGTGGGTACTCAAAAGGACAGTCTCCATGAGTGAGCACGAAAGCAAATAGTAGAATTGACGGGTTAGAAAATACTCACAGTTTTACGCTCTAATGTACCTATGATGTAAGTAATTGACCAAAGCAAACAAATTTGAGCCGCTTAATGGTATAACAGGACTTTAGTTTAGAGTGTGTACCAAAAATATAATTTTCTTATTTCTCAACCAAAACATATGTTGTGGGTACTCAAAGAAATGTCTCAATGAGACGGTTCTTTTGAGCACCCAAAATATATGCATTAAATTATGGGTAAGAAAAAATTTACAATCTTACGCTAAAATTTTTTGTTTATCTAAAACTTGGTACAATAACAAACTTTTTGAGTGTACAATAATGTTCTTATTTCTTAAGCCATTTTGTTAAAACATGTGTTGTGGGTGCTGAAAAGAACAATCTCAATGAGATTGTCCTTTTGAGTACAAACAAAATATGTTAGGGTTGAAAAATAGGGAAATTGATTTTAAGTATGCACCAGGCCCCCAGATAAGAGTTCGTAAATGAAAATTATTTTTCTTATTTCTCAAAGAACCGTCTCGAAGATAGATATGCTTTATTAGGGAGCGCAGTGGCTCAGTGCTTGACTCGAGACAGAGGGGCCGCAGGTTCGAGCCTCATCGACGTCACTGTGTTGTGACCTTGAGCAAGACACATTTGTCCTATCTTAGTACTGGTTCAACCCCGGAGGACCCATCCCTGTTTAATTGAAAGATTGTTGATTGGACGTAGAGAATCAACTCAAACAAACAAAATAAACAAATCAATATGTATGAGAACAGAGGTATTTATTGCGTATGCATATTGTCACTATTTAACTACACTCAGTGGAAGAGTGCTTGACTAGAGACTAAATGGCCATGGGTTCGAGCCTCACCAGCGTCACTGCGTTGTGTCTTTGAGCAAGACCCATTAATCCTTGCTTAGTACTGGTTCAACCCAGGAAGACCCGCCCCAACATAACTGAAAAATTGTTGACTGAGACATAAAGAATCAAACAAACAGAATTATATAAATGCAATTGAAACTCATAAATTCGAAGTCCCATGGACTAGAGATTTTATTTCGAAGTACATCGTATCTGCATGTCGCGACGCTGGCATGAGCGAGATTTCAGGGCGGGAAGAGCGAGGGTTGGATGCAGGAAATGCGAGAGTTTAGCGCAGGATTGGCGTGGGGATTAAACTTTTTCGCGATACGCGTTGCATTGCGACAGAACACGTTTCCTAGTAACATTGCGATGCCTGTACTGTACATGTATCGAAATATTAAATTATAGGGGGTAGACATTATATAAATATTACATTCCCTGCGCGGGTGATAGTCGAAAATATCATCCCGAGGAATGTGATTATCAACCGAGGCGCAGCCGAGGTTGATAATCAGATTTCGAGGGATGATATTTTCAATTATCACTCTAGCAGGAAATGTAATATTTATTTTATTATACTGAACAGAACATTAGATCCCTTTATTTCTGAAATCCTTCTCTTACTTTATAGACCTATCATGGATTATGGTGAGGGGAGATCCAAAGTGAAAATAATGAACAGCCTCTTATTAGTAGGGGAGCCAGAGATTCAAAAATTGGAAAAATGGGGCCGGAAAGTAGCAGAATTTTAGACTATTTACTCAGTTAGTATGGTGTATCAGAAGTGTGAAAACAGATATTGCACAAATTTTAAGCCTTGCAAAAGATGTTTATTTGTGGGGTACCCATAGCTGCCCTCATGCAGGCTTCATGTAGTAGGCTATTCGCTACATAATTACTGAAAAGAAAAGTTATATAGACCAGATAGGTCACATTTCCTACTATCTGCATATTGCTTTACAGTAACTTAATTAAAAGCACCAAACTGACAATAGGTTTGAATGACTTACGGATACGTAATTGTTATATACGTTACTTACATTCAAAAATATTACTATTGTTTACTTGGCCATGGGCTGCCAAAAGACTTGTGGAGGGAGATTTTTGTACATTAAGATTTTGTTAGCTACTTTATATATTATAAAATGTCTGTTTGCTTCTGATAAACATGTGCATTTACCATGCAATAGCCAAGTCTAATACGTTACCATTAGATAATTAGGAAACTCCTAGTATAGTATTATTATCATATGCATCGTTTTCTTACATATAGTTATGATTGGTATTTTAATTAGATGCAGCTTAATAGCAGAATAGTAATATTAGTTGAGGCACCTGGAAGTACTGTTATATACGTTACTTTCTTTTAAAACGATATTTTTGTTATGCTGTGTGTTCGAACAGCTAGTAGGTGAAAATGAAATTGACTACCATCTTAGTGCTCAAAATTAGATTGGAAATATTGTATATTTAAACATTTAATGTGGATGAGATGCACCATCAACAAAATCATATTTGGTTTAAAGGTAAAAACTTGAAAATAAAGCACATAAATGCCATTAAGTGTATGTTTTAGGAATCATGTAAATAGGATAAGTGATACCTATCTATTATTCATAACTGAATTGTTTCAACAAGCTTAAATAATTCTTTTAAATATGTGCCTCTACCATGTAGTTGCTTCTTTTTATGCATTAAATGACGTTAATTGACATATACAAGACATTTTCTTTCACCGTCAACAGCTCAATGAATAAATAAAAAGCATGTAGTAACATAGTCAGATCCATCACACATTGTAAAAGTCATCAAATATATGCATTTATAAACAGTTATAAATTACAGCAGCTATATATCGGAGCGCAGTGGCTCAGTGGTAGAGTGCTTGACTCGAGACCGAAGGGCCGTGGGTTCGAGCCACACCGGCGTCACTGCGTTATGTCCTTGAGCAAGAACATTAATCCTAGCTTAGTACTGGTTCAACCCATGAAGACCCGTCCCTTTATAACTGAAAGATTGTTGATGGGACGTAATGAATCAAATCAAACAAACAAACAGCAGCTATATTTTATACAATAAGGCACAAAATACACCTTAAAACGCTAAAAAAATGTAAGAAGTGAAACATTAAAAATACTTTCATCGGTGTCATATGAAACAAAACTGAAGTTTTTGGGAATCGTGATGATTTCTGTCTCTGATTTAGCACCAGCCTTAGCTATCCTTGGGGTTATAACATTTTAGTATCTTCAGCGTGATCGCTTTGGAAAAATAGCATTATTTAAGTTGGTAACGTATATAACAAAAATATAAAGATCATTACTTTAATCATTGTGTTGCCTGGTTCTACACGTTTGTGAAGTTATGAAACAGGACAGCATTTCTTCTAAGTTACCCTTTTATTACTTAAGAAACAGACACATGTCTGTTAATAAGTTGGAAAAGCTCCCCTGCATTGTTAGTGTTGTAGACATTTCTAAATGATTAGACTTCGATAATCAGGACCTTGAGCAAACAACTTCCTAGAATAGGACTTGAGTCCTTATCCTTGCTTTATCTCCTTGTTATATCTTGATTTATATGTTTTAGGAGATGATGCATTGATAAGTTAGGAGACTTTCATGCAAACCAAATATCTATGTGTCTTGATCCACATCTGAATTAAGGGTGAGGTTGGCGCCGTTAAACCGGTTTAAGCCCTCCAGTAAAATATTTTACTGACCGTTCCAAGGCGGTACTTCTTTTGTGGATCTTTTATGTTTTTGTTCTGTCTTGTGTTTGCTATGTTTTGTGCGCGTCTGTTTATATGTGCTTTGTGGTCACCTGCTGGGAAAGGGCTGACCTCTTGGCTCTCGTTTGTGGTGTCTTCTGTGAGTTTGTCACTTTCCCATTGGTATCCTGGGTCAGATGTGGTACTTGATTGTATCGATTCCTGATCTTTGCACCATTACTTACTTTGATTGATCATATATTCCAGAATGTTTGCAGACGTTTGCTTTTTAGCTATATAGCTTATCAGCATACGTGATAGAATCTGCTTTAATGTTTGTTTTATTCAGCTGGACACTATTTATTTTTTACGCTCCCAATAAGTAATCATAACAACCGTCATTCAGTCCTTAACACTAACTAATTAATACCCATAAAACATGTACCAACTTGTTAAACGATGATATATTTATGGTATATTGATAGTTCATGCAAAAGAAACAAAATCCATACTTATGCTACGTTCAAAGAATACTTTCAGATAGTATACTCAAAAAATGCTATGCTGTATCATACTTACATATAGTGCTATTGGCAATAGAGACAATGTTATCACTATCTGAGATGTATCATGATACTTTTACAAATTGACAGAAAAACAATTTCTTGTGCAGACAATTGATAAAAAAGAGCGCCAGACAAATTAAACATGCATACATACTATTTGTTAAGTTTATGCATACTTTCTTAGCATAACATGTAAATCTATTATTTGTGTAAATAATGATACTAACTATTGTGCCTTCTCTATTGTCCATATAATTATTATCTTATTAACACAGTAGATAATTTAATGTATGCCTTTTGGTCTCTTTACCCTAGTGTGTTACAACTTGTCTATTATTTAACACACATAAAAGGAATCAACTGACAGGATTCCTGCAAAGGTTTGTTTAAAATGGGGTCCAATGACTGCTATGGTATTATGATAGAACTTAACATCAGCTTTATTAGAACTAATTGCTAAGACTATGTTTGATCTTATGACTGCCATTTTTTCTCTAAGACATTGCTAATCCTATCAACATTCTGATCAACGTAAATAATCTTTTAACGGTAATTTTAATGCGTCCTAATTAAATTTTGCTTAAACATTTTCGCTCTGTTGACTTTTTTATAAAGTAAATTTGGTATCGTAAATTACAACTGAAGAAATCTAGATTTCTTGGATATGATCACTGCCTTGCCATGTAAAACCCATCCTTATGGATGATTTCCCAAATTTCAAAGGCAATTATTCATTTGAATAACCCATTCAGTTTTAAAGGTTGCATTGCTTTGACAAATGATAAAAAGTGTTAAGTTAAAAGGACTATCAGTTTCATTAATCAAACAATGAAAGCCATGTTAAAAATGAGCTTAATTAAAGTTCATAGCTAGTATAAATTCAAAAGTCACCTTCTGAGTTTTGATATATGCTTAAATAGATGTGGCTTAAACAATTTGCATAACAGAGCCACTCTCTTAATGAATAAATTATAACAAACACTTATGTTTCCTTAAATTTGATGTAACATAAACAACATTTTGTTTTATATATTGATAAAGGAGTGATGCTGTCTAGATGGTCAGCAAACGTCTTCTTTCTATAAATGAACATGACTAGAAAATGTCACAATCACAGTCTCCTGACTGATCCACTGCACCTTAAGGAAGGGACACGGAACACAGATATCTACAATATAATTAAAGTGAAGCAACCAGCTCTCTCGCTTGTCAAGATGATTGCTGAACTAGAAACAAATTAGAAAACAAAGGCCCAATACAAAACCTCCACAACCAATAGGAACAACAACAAACAAAGTTTCCAACATCCACACATCATTTCAGAAATTTTTAGATATTTTATCATAAACAAATCTGATTTGATAGAACACATGTGTTATTTACTATTTTATATATTGTGATGAGTGTGAACAGGTTCTACACAAAGCTTTGGCTGCTTCTGAATAGCTTATTAGATTGTTTTGTTCAATTAAAAGATAAAATGTGCAAATTTCAAAATTTGTTATAGATTTTCAGGCTCAATTGTATATGGAAAACGGTTGAGACAAATATATAATCATGATATATATTTCGTTTATTTATAGTTATATATGTTACTTAGCAAATTTGACTGAACAAGCTTAAGGGAATGTATCCTAGTAGAGATGTTGCATTAGACTTATAATTCTATAAGTTTATAAATTGCATAACATAACATAGAAAATTAGCAAACAATGTGTTTTGTTTTTAAGTCAAGAAGTATACCATCTCTTAAAAGAAAAAAATACAACCATATACACAGTCTCCTAATTAGTACTGATATCTTCTTCTTTTGGAATAAATGCTCTTTTTATGCCTATCAAACACAGCCCCTCCTTTTTTTAATGAAATAAACTTTCCAGGGATGCATAATTTAAGCTATTAAGCAATATTTGTTTGTCTTCAATTTTGTTTTATACGTTACATATTGAAAATCGAACAACAAAATGATATTTCACCTCAGAAATGTTGTTAAGTATTACTCTAAAGTCGGTGATATCAAAACAATTATCATAAGGCGTTTAAAAGCTAACAGAAAAAAATGCATGCTTATTTTCAAACTTAAGAGGTTCTAAACTTATAAAAAGTTTTATCTACGGCCATGTAATTAAATAGCTTATAACTGACAAAGTATTTATGGTAGAATGTATCTGTTTGCAGTTTTGAAATGGACAGTTAACGCTCTTTAAAATACATGTTAAGCTGAAGTTAAACACATATTGAAAATTTTGTCAAATGAAACTTTTCAACAAAATATCAATAATTTTAAGGGTATAGAAGAAAATGTAACGTAAATAACATTATAATGGACCAAAACAACTTTTTAAAACATCAATATGTGTAGGGAATAGCATGTTCTTACAGATTGCATAAATATTTTTTTTATTTAAACATTCAACTTCTACCTAAATAGACTTAATTACATATTTTTGGTTTTAAGAAAATGAGGGGTAACGTCTTAAACACAATGTTACAGGTATGTTTGCAAGACTCAAATTGAGTGCAATATCTGGTTTCATACTGCCTATACTAAGTACTAAAGGATAAAACAAGTGAAAATTCTGCTAAAAAGGGGGCATACCTAAATGCTTATTTTTGACATTTTTGAACCCTGGGTCCTCTACTATATCTATATATACGCTTTAATGAAATTAAATATTTCACAAAAATGGTTCTTCTTTAACAAGTTGAATGCAGGACCTGATCAATGACGTTCTGTTAACAAATTAACGTCATAAAAGCTGATGATGTCAAACTAAACACCAAGCAGCGTCATTTATAAAGGAGATACTGTACATGAGGCTGTTTTGATGCAAAGTAGACCATTTCGCAAAATCTGCTCAAAATTGGTCTCAACGTGTTCCTCTCGTCCTAACTAAGAAAACGAGTACCCACACTTTATGTTTCTGACCATAAACAATGAAGTTATTTGGAATTTAAAGACGCCAAATCATGCGTCATGTCCGCCATTGCTGTTAAAGTTTTCTTGACGTGAACGAACCGTACGTGCATCAACGTTGCGCATCATGTGACCGCCTTGATATTTTATAATATCACCCGCTGCTATGGCAAACACTCAGCAGTATTCGCCGTCGCTGTAGCAACGAGTGATATTATAAAATATCAGTCGTTCGTCTATGGAAGTTTTGTATGGGAAATTCACATGAGGTATAATAATATAATATATGGTTTTTTATCCATCAAACATATGTTTTGTGTGCTTTCAAACTTAAGAGGTTCGTTAAGAGAGACGTTTCTTTTACGCACACAAAACGTATGTTTTTATAGATAGCATATACAATAGTTCATAAATAGGCCCTATTCTCTGAATCCTTTGTGTCCATAATTTATTTTGAATAAGTGAGTATTTTGAAAAATGGGAGTTTGAATTATCGAGGTTCTACTGTATGCAAATACAGATATCCAAATGGCTAGAGCCTAGAGATCTAATGTTTTGGTCTGATCTGTCCTCTGGCCTAAAAATATAATGATAAGAGATTTTTGGGCGAAAAAAATACTGAATAGCGGAATGACAGGTTTTAACGGTTAGCGAATTTGATGGAAAAAATGTTATAACACTTCATTTTTACAGTAAACTGTTACTGATTACCAAGTTTGGGGGTTAATTCTTAACGATAACTGATATTTGGGCATGAGTATCACTGATTATCAACTTTGGGGCCCAAATTTTGCTGGTTAGCGATTTTGAGGTACCCCATTGAGACCCTCAAACATGTGGAACCAGTTTTGATTTTGATTGTCCATCGTTTCTAACCATGAGTTCTGTTGTTTATTTCAGAGGTGTATGATTACGTTTTTAAGAAGATAGCGAGGAATAGATACCCTTGTCAAATCTGTGGAACTAATTTTGATTGTCCGTCTCATCTAACCATGAGTTCTGTTGTTTATTTCAGAGGTGTATGATTACGTTGTGAGGAAGGTAGCGAGGAATAGATACCCTTGTCAAATCTGTGGAACTAATTTTGATTGTCCGTCTCATCTAACCATGAGTTCTGTTGTTTATTTCAGAGGTGTATGATTACGTTGTGAGGAAGGTAGCGAGAAATAGATACCCTTGTCAAATCTGTGGAACTAATTTTGATTGTCCGTCTCATCTAACCATGAGTTCTGTTGTTTATTTCAGAGGTGTATGATTACGTTGTGAGGAAGGTAGCGAGGAATAGATACCCTTGTCAAATCTGTGGAACTAATTTTGATTGTCCGTCTCATCTAACCATGAGTTCTGTTGTTTATTTCAGAGGTGTATGATTACGTTGTGAGGAAGGTAGCGAGGAATAGATACCCTTGTCAAATCTGTGGAACTAATTTTGATTGTCCGTCTCATCTAACCATGAGTTCTGTTGTTTATTTCAGAGGTGTATGATTACGTTGTGAGGAAGGTAGCGAGGAATAGATACCCTTGTCAAATCTGTGGAACTAATTTTGATTGTCCGTCTCATCTAACCATGAGTTCTGTTGTTTATTTCAGAGGTGTATGATTACGTTGTGAGGAAGATAGCGAGGAATAGATACCCTTGTCAAATCTGTGGAACTAATTTTGATTGTCCGTCTCATCTAACCATAAGGTCTGTTGTTTATTTCAGAGGTGTATGATTACGTTGTGAGGAAGGTAGCGAGGAATAGATACCCTTGTCAAATCTGTGGAACTACTTTTGATTGTCCGTCTCATCTAACCATAAGTTCTGTTGTATATTTCAGAGGTGTATGATTACGTTGTGAGGAAGGTAGCGAGGAATAGATACCCTTGTCAAATCTGTGGAACTAATTTTGATTGTCCGTCTCATCTAACCATGAGTTCTGTATTATATTTCAGAGGTGTATGATTACGTTGTGAGGAAGGTAGCGAGGAATAGATACCCTTGTCAAATCTGTGGAACTAATTTTGATTGTCCGTCTCATCTAACCATGAGTTCTGTTGTTTATTTCAGAGGTGTATGATTACGTTGTGAGGAAGATAGCGAGGAATAGATACCCTTGTCAAATCTGTGGAACTAATTTTGATTGTCCCTCTCATCTAACCATGAGTTCTGTTGTTTATTTCAGAGGTGTATGATTACGTTGTGAGGAAGGTAGCGAGGAATAGATACCCTTGTCAAATCTGTGGAACTAATTTTGATTGTCCGTCTCATCTAACGAGACACGAGATGATTCACACTGGAGAACGACCTTATGTATGTGATCTCTGTGGGAAAAGATACAATAGGAGGACCTCGCTTAATATACACCTCGGAACACACTTAAACCCTAAAAAAGTGAAAAAGTCTTAGAAAAAACAGAACAATAATATTATCTCTTCGGCTGCTAATCACGACTTAATATTGCCTTCTGTGTTGTCTGTTAGTCCACTTAACAATGTGGACCCAGATCAGACTAGTCCATTTAAAAAGTCGCCATAGTAAAAAGTGTGGACTTGAGCAGTCTGATCAGGGTCCACTGTTTGTTTGTATGTGGTAATTAATCGTTGACAAAATCATTTACATGCAGCAGATGCAGGCCTTTGGTTTATAGTGTGTACCAAAATTTCTTTACCAAAACATACATTGTGGGTACTCAAAAGAACCGTCTCAATGAGACGGTTCTTTTGAGCACCCAAAACATATGTTAAAACTGATGGGTAAGAAACTATTGACAATTTTACGCTCAAAAAAATTGTTTATCTAAACATGTGAGCAGATGACTTCACCAGATGACATTTTCAGATGTGATTTTATAGCAGGTGAAGCGTTAAGTTCCATAAAGTGTTTTAACCAATGATTTTCCATCAAGTTTGATAGTCGATGGATCCAGATAGGCATACGTTTTATTGTGATCTGTCTGTCCCTCGTTCGTTTGTCCGTTCGTCAGTCCGTCCGTAAACTTTTTTCTATAAACGTCATCTCCTCCTCAACCACTGGTCCAAATTTCATATAACTTCACATTAATGTTCCCTATGATTCCCTCTTTCAAAATTGCATAAATGGTTCTGCTCAACCAAACAGGAGGGTCGCCAGAACTCCAGATAGGAAATCTTTAAAACGACATCTCCTGGACCACTGGCCCAAATTCAAAATAATTTCACAGAATAGTTTCTCATAAAACCCTCTACTAAAATTGCACAAATGGTTCCACTCCACTGAAAAAAGGGCTGCCAGAACTCCAGATAAGAAATACCTTTAAATGGCATTTCCTCCTGAACCACTGGTCCAAATTCAAAATAATTTCACATAATTGTTCCTCATAATGCACTCTACCAAAATTGCACAAATGGTTTGGGTCCAATAAACAAAGGAGCCACCAGAGGTCTAGATAAGTTTAAATGGCATCACCTCATGAACCGCTGGCCAAATTCAAAATGATTTCATATAATTGTTCCTCATGATGTACTCTACCAAAATTGCACAAATGGTTCTGCTGTTTGACCAAATGGGCTGCCAGAGCTCTAGACAAGAAATGTCAACATTTGTTGAAGTGTCTTTACTCAGAAAGGAAGTGTTAAATCTCATATGTTAAGATAAACAAAAATTTTCACTGTAAAATTGTAAATAATTTGGTTACCCGTAATCTTAGCATATGTTTTGGATGAGAAATAAGAAAGATATTTTCCTGTTACAAGTCAAAGCTTGGTTAAATCTGATATGTTAGTGCATATGAATGAATAAATTTTCATGAACTTGTGTGTATTTATTTACCATTAATTAACGCACCACATTCATCCTATTAAGCACAATGTGTATATATCTTTATATGCCAGTGGAATTGAGGATTCGGAGGGCTTATTGTTTTTGGTCTGTTTGTGCATGTGTGACAAATATTAACCTATATATTGAAGTATAGCTTCCTTTTTTGTGGAACAAGGAAAACAGTGCACAATGTGGCATCTGATGGTCTTGCAGGGTCAGGGTCTCACACTATTTGCTAACAGTATGCTCTATTTAAATTTGAACAAAAATGAAAAATACCACCCAACAAAGTAAAGAAGAAGGCAAAGACCAGGAATCAATACAATCAAGTACCACACCTGACGCGGCTCACCATATGGGATAGTGACAAAAGCACAAGAAAACATCACACACAAGAGAGCCAAGAGGTCAGCCCTTTCCCAGCAGGTGATCACAAGTCTGCAAGGAACAGACAAGACAGCATAATAAAGAGAAGAACATGGCAAAGATCAGGAATGGATACAATCGAGTACCACACCTGACCCAGGACACCATATGGGAAAGTGAGAAAAACACAAAGAAAACATCACACTCAAGAGAGCTAAGAGGTCAGCCCTTTCCCAGCAGGTGATCACAAGGCTTCAATGAACAGACAAGACAGCATAACAAAGACAACATGAAATATAAGTATAAAACAGGGAGCTCAGTGGTAGAGTGCTTGACTCAAGATGGAGTGGTTGCTGGTTCGAGCCTCACTGGTGGCACTGTGTTGAGACTTTGAGCAAGACACATTTATCCCTGTTTAGCACTGGTTCAACCCAGGAAGACCTGAAAAATTGTTAACTAGGAAGTTCATAATCAAATCAAACAAACAAACAAACCAAAATGACCCACAAAAGAAGCACTGCCTTGGAACGGTCAGTAAAAAATACTGGAGAGCTAACATGTTTAACGGTACTAACCTCTCCCTTAATTCGGATGTGGATCAAAGACACATAGATATTTGGTAGCATGAAAGATCCCAAACTTATCGATGCATTGTCTCCAAGGACATACGAATTAAGATATAAAATGGGGTTCAATTATTTATTCCATGGAAAACTAAAAAAATGAGGGAGGGAATTCCAAGCTTTCACAGGGGAGGCTGGTCCTAATACTTATTTCTATGGAAACCTATAGCACGTAATTTTCCAGGGAGGGGATGCAGAACCCCTCCCCCCATCTGCACACACTCTGGATACGCCCAAATGATTGCAAAACTAATTGCTACATTACAAAACTAGGACCAAACAATCGGAGCAACAATAATTGACGATAAACTACCACCCCAGAACAGACAGCCAGATCTGCTACAGTTTCTGCAAGGCACAGGACCTGTTAAAAATCCTCTGCGTATTCTTTCTAGTTTGTAGGTGATTGTTCTATTAGGGTGGACCACTTCTGGACCATAAACCAAGGTCGGTAGGAAATATTTATAGATTAATTTGATTTATGTCTTTGGACCGAGTACAACTGGCATAAGTCCATACAGGTAGCGTTGTGATTTTGTTGTCTTTTCTTTGACTGCAGATTGTAAAGTCTGAACTGTTGGTTGATCCTGATATACTCACGTACATCGCCTCCTCCTGTACCACTGGCGTATTGTTGTCTCACTTGTTGCTTCTTCTCAACCTTGCTGCTTGAGTACTGCAGTGCACAAGGGGGACTACCAGGAACAGAGATGTAGCTTGCCTAAACCTCTTCTGGACCTTGCTGCTTGAGTACTGCAGGACACTAGGGGAACGACCAGGAACAGAGGTATAGCTTGCCTAAACTTCTTCTGGACCTTGCTGCTTGAGTACTGCAGGGCACTAGGGGAACGACCAGGAACAGAGGTGTAGCTTCCCTAAACTTCTTCTGGACCTTGCTGCTTGAGTACTACAGGGCACTAGGGGAACTACCAGGATCAGAGGTGTAGCTTGCGTTAACTTCTGGACCTTGCTGCTTGAGTACTACAGGGCACTAGGGGAACTACCAGGAACAGAGGTGTAGCTTGCGTTAACTTCTGGACCTTGCTGCTTGAGTACTGCAGGGCACTAGGGGAACTACCAGGAACAGAGGTGTAGCTTGCGTTAACTTCTGGACCTTGCTGCTTGAGTACTGCAGGGCACTAGGGGAACTACCAGGAACAGAGGTGTAGCTTTCCTTAACTTCTGGACCTGCTGCTTGAGTACTGCAGGGCACTAGGGGAACGACCAGGAACAGAGGTGTAGCTTGCCTAAAATTCAATGCACGCACATTTTTGTGGGGATGTGGTTTATGCGTTTACGCAAAAAAATAAAACAGGAGCATTTACAAATACATGTATCGTAGACCCAGGTGAGACGCCGCAAAATGCGGCATCTCATCAGGGTCTGCGCTATTTGCCATGTTTTGGTAACGGTGGACAATATTAAATCTTATATAAATCAGGAGCTCTTTCACTTCGTGCTGAACCCTGAGCAGAAAATGCATCACACTTAAACCAAAATTGGAATTAGCCACGTTAGAATTACTTTTCATGAAACCTCCAGAACTGGGATAGAATAATCCCATATTTTCGGTTCAAATCTATACGCAAATACGTTAAAACGTAGATGGTAGCTACGCCCATGAGGAAAACTATCAAAGTAAATTTGTTCCCACGTCACATTGGGCACCATTCGGCGTAGTTCCAGTGTAGTTCTGATTGTACCAGACGAAACCGACATTACTTTAACATTTCCATGTGAAGTCTTATTGAGCGTGCTGATCAGTCCAAAGTTCATGAAGCCGGCCTTGACAGGCATTCTCAGGTGAGCGACTCATGACCCAAGGCATCTTGATAACTTTTATTTTATGATAGTCGGAAAAAGCCCATGTAGCTAAGTTTTGTTTCTTGGTATATCACTAGTATGTAACCGGTATGAAATAAAGAATGTTGTATCTCTCTGATTCCTTGTAGATAAAGAGAATCTTCTTTTAACTTTCATTACATGTAGTATGTGGCAGAGGCGTCGAGTGCGCGCGTGTGTGTAACGATGGAGGGTGTTTATGTGGCACAGTGGTAAAGTGCTTGACTCAGGACCGAGGGGCCGCGGGTTCGAGCCTCACCGACGTCACTGCGTTGTGGTCTCTTGCAAGGTTAACGTGAAGCCTTCACTCATTCTAGCCGCTTTGGAATGCTCTAGCTAAAGCCATTTTCTGCCATAGCCCATGGCCCCATACAGGGGGAGTACCCTAGACTCCTCAAGTGTGCGTACTGTATAAAATGCCCCAGGAACGCGCCTGGCAATATGTACAAAAATATCGGGTGCTGACTCCTATCCATACTCTTTGTGATGGGGTTAGGTGGTTATGGAGTGAGTGAGAAGACAGGGGATGATATGAATCTTGGGAGGCTGATTTAGACTTACTGGAGATAGACGTCAGACCTAAGCAATTCTGCTTCAGGACGCCGACTGTCTAGTGGTTGGGGTAGTGCAGTTCCCGGCGTTTGGACGTGAAATACGGGAAATACCCTGTGAAACCACTGCAACCTGGAAGGTCACAGTCAACCATTGATACATCTCTGCAGGAATTATTTTGATAATTGTTTTTTTTTGCTAATCGAACCTGCGTGGCAGAAGTAGTCAGAGCTATCCGACCGAGCTATCCTGGTGTGTGAAGCCCAGGGGGAGGGGGGTTACTCTGATATTTTCATGCATATGTAGGCTCGGGTCATTTTTTGGGGTTCAAATTTTGAATTTCAATATTTTTGGGGGTTTTCAGAAAAATGAATATTTTTGGGGCATGAAGATTTTGTGGATATTTTTTGGGGGGTCACCACAAAATTGGACTATAATTAGGGGTCATTTCTATGCATTTTTATGTCTTTTCTTAAGGTCAAGGAACAAAATGGGGATATTTTTGGGGGTTGGTAAAATTTCAAATTTTTTGGGTGGGTGCTTGAAATTTCTGATATTTTTGGGGCTGAACGGTAGATGCTGAGCTCGAGCCTACGTATGAAGAAAAAATGAGAGTACCCCCTGAGGTGTGAAGTGGTTTGATGTGGCGTGGGTTGGCCTGAAGGTGGGCACCCTACATGAGAGGAAAATTCTACTGAAAAAAAATACCAGAGTGCAAGGTCCTTTTTTCTAAGTCACACCAGTAAACTTAATCAACAAAAGCAATAAGATGTTGTTTCAAAAAGTACAGCAAAGATATATCCGTCTTATAGATACAATATATTTCCTATTTTTATTATTGACCAATCATGATAAACCTTACAGCTTAAAAAATATTGTGCTGAGCTTCCACCCACCTTTTGAGCCAATCACTGCCCGTTTTACAATTACAGCTCTGTGACCACATAATTTAACATAGGATCCCGCCGAATAGTCTAGGCCCTTAGCAGAAACACGGGAGTCCTGCTAACAGCCGTTAGATACCCTTGTCAAATCTGTGGAACTAATTTTGATTGTCCGTCTCATCTAACCATGAGTTCTGTTGTTCATTTCAGAGGTGTATGATTACGTTGTGAGGAAGATAGCGAGGAATAGATACCCTTGTCAAATCTGTGGAACTAATTTTGATTGTCCGTCTCATCTAACCATGAGTTCTGTTGTTTATTTCAGAGGTGTATGATTACGTTGTGAGGAAGGTAGCGAGGAATAGATACCCTTGTCAAATCTGTGGAACTAATTTTGATTGTCCGTCTCATCTAACCATGAGTTCTGTTGTTTATTTCAGAGGTGTATGATTACGTTGTGAGGAAGGTAGCGAGGAATAGATACCCTTGTCAAATCTGTGGAACTAATTTTGATTGTCCCTCTCATCTAACCATGAGTTCTGTTGTTTATTTCAGAGGTGTATGATTACGTTGTGAGGAAGGTAGCGAGGAATAGATACCCTTGTCAAATCTGTGGAACTAATTTTGATTGTCCGTCTCATCTAACCATGAGTTCTGTTGTTTATTTCAGAGGTGTATGATTACGTTGTGAGGAAGATAGCGAGGAATAGATACCCTTGTCAAATCTGTGGAACTAATTTTGATTGTCCCTCTCATCTAACCATGAGTTCTGTTGTTTATTTCAGAGGTGTATGATTACGTTGTGAGGAAGGTAGCAAGGAATAGATACCCTTGTCAAATCTGTGGAACTAATTTTGATTGTCCGTCTCATCTAACGAGACACGAGATGATTCACACTGGAGAACGACCTTATGTATGTGATCTCTGTGGGAAAAGCTACAATAGGAGGACCTCGCTTAATATACACCTGGGGACACACTTAAACCCTAAAAAAGTGAAAAAGTCTAAGAAATAACAGAACAATAATATTATCTCTTCGGCTGCTAATCACGACTTAATATTGCCTTCTGTGTTGTCTGTTAGTCCACTTAACAATGTGGACCCAGATCAGACTAGTCCATTTAAAAAGTCGCCATAGTAAAAAGTGTGGACTTGAGCAGTCTGATCAGGGTCCACTGTTTGTTTGTATGTGGTAATTAATCGTTGACAAAATCATTTACATGCAGCAGATGCAGGCCTTTGGTTTATAGTGTGTACCAAAATTTCTTTACCAAAACATACATTGTGGGTACTCAAAAGAACCGTCTCAATGAGACGGTTCTTTTGAGCACCCAAAACATATGTTAAAACTGATGGGTAAGAAACTATTTACAATTTTACGCTCAAAAAAATTGTTTATCTAAACATGTGAGCAGATGACTTCACCAGATGACATTTTCAGATGTGATTTTATAGCAGGTGAAGCGTTAAGTTCCATAAAGTGTTTTAACCAATGATTTTCCATCAAGTTTGATAGTCGATGGATCCAGATAGGCATACGTTTTATTGTGATCTGTCTGTCCCTCGTTCGTTTGTCCGTTCGTCAGTCCGTCCGTAAACTTTTTTCTATAAACGTCATCTCCTCCTCAACCACTGGTCCAAATTTCATATAACTTCACATTAATGTTCCCTATGATTCCCTCTTTCAAAATTGCATAAATGGTTCTGCTCAACCAAACAGGAGGGTCGCCAGAACTCCAGATAGGAAATCTTTAAAACGACATCTCCTGGACCACTGGCCCAAATTCAAAATAATTTCACAGAATAGTTTCTCATAAAACCCTCTACTAAAATTGCACAAATGGTTCCACTCCACTGAAAAAAGGGCTGCCAGAACTCCAGATAAGAAATACCTTTAAATGGCATTTCCTCCTGAACCACTGGTCCAAATTCAAAATAATTTCACATAATTGTTCCTCATAATGCACTCTACCAAAATTGCACAAATGGTTTGGGTCCAATAAACAAAGGAGCCACCAGAGGTCTAGATAAGTTTAAATGGCATCACCTCATGAACCGCTGGCCAAATTCAAAATGATTTCATATAATTGTTCCTCATGATGTACTCTACCAAAATTGCACAAATGGTTCTGCTGTTTGACCAAATGGGCTGCCAGAGCTCTAGACAAGAAATGTCAACATTTGTTGAAGTGTCTTTACTCAGAAAGGAAGTGTTAAATCTCATATGTTAAGATAAACAAAAATTTTCACTGTAAAATTGTAAATAATTTGGTTACCCGTAATCTTAGCATATGTTTTGGATGAGAAATAAGAAAGATATTTTCCTGTTACAAGTCAAAGCTTGGTTAAATCTGATATGTTAGTGCATATGAATGAATAAATTTTCATGAACTTGTGTGTATTTATTTACCATTAATTAACGCACCACATTCATCCTATTAAGCACAATGTGTATATATCTTTATATGCCAGTGGAATTGAGGATTCGGAGGGCTTATTGTTTTTGGTCTGTTTGTGCATGTGTGACAAATATTAACCTATATATTGAAGTATAGCTTCCTTTTTTGTGGAACAAGGAAAACAGTGCACAATGTGGCATCTGATGGTCTTGCAGGGTCAGGGTCTCACACTATTTGCTAACAGTATGCTCTATTTAAATTTGAACAAAAATGAAAAATACCACCCAACAAAGTAAAGAAGAAGGCAAAGACCAGGAATCAATACAATCAAGTACCACACCTGACGCGGCTCACCATATGGGATAGTGACAAAAGCACAAGAAAACATCACACACAAGAGAGCCAAGAGGTCAGCCCTTTCCCAGCAGGTGATCACAAGTCTGCAAGGAACAGACAAGACAGCATAATAAAGAGAAGAACATGGCAAAGATCAGGAATGGATACAATCGAGTACCACACCTGACCCAGGACACCATATGGGAAAGTGAGAAAAACACAAAGAAAACATCACACTCAAGAGAGCTAAGAGGTCAGCCCTTTCCCAGCAGGTGATCACAAGGCTTCAATGAACAGACAAGACAGCATAACAAAGACAACATGAAATATAAGTATAAAAAAAGGGAGCTCAGTGGTAGAGTGCTTGACTCAAGATGGAGTGGTTGCTGGTTCGAGCCTCACTGGTGGCACTGTGTTGAGACTTTGAGCAAGACACATTTATCCCTGTTTAGCACTGGTTCAACCCAGGAAGACCTGAAAAATTGTTAACTAGGAAGTTCATAATCAAATCAAACAAACAAACAAACCAAAATGACCCACAAAAGAAGCACTGCCTTGGAACGGTCAGTAAAAAATACTGGAGAGCTAACATGTTTAACGGTACTAACCTCTCCCTTAATTCGGATGTGGATCAAAGACACATAGATATTTGGTAGCATGAAAGATCCCAAACTTATCGATGCATTGTCTCCAAGGACATACGAATTAAGATATAAAATGGGGTTCAATTATTTATTCCATGGAAAACTAAAAAAATGAGGGAGGGAATTCCAAGCTTTCACAGGGGAGGCTGGTCCTAATACTTATTTCTATGGAAACCTATAGCACGTAATTTTCCAGGGAGGGGATGCAGAACCCCTCCCCCCATCTGCACACACTCTGGATACGCCCAAATGATTGCAAAACTAATTGCTACATTACAAAACTAGGACCAAACAATCGGAGCAACAATAATTGACGATAAACTACCACCCCAGAACAGACAGCCAGATCTGCTACAGTTTCTGCAAGGCACAGGACCTGTTAAAAATCCTCTGCGTATTCTTTCTAGTTTGTAGGTGATTGTTCTATTAGGGTGGACCACTTCTGGACCATAAACCAAGGTCGGTAGGAAATATTTATAGATTAATTTGATTTATGTCTTTGGACCGAGTACAACTGGCATAAGTCCATACAGGTAGCGTTGTGATTTTGTTGTCTTTTCTTTGACTGCAGATTGTAAAGTCTGAACTGTTGGTTGATCCTGATATACTCACGTACATCGCCTCCTCCTGTACCACTGGCGTATTGTTGTCTCACTTGTTGCTTCTTCTCAACCTTGCTGCTTGAGTACTGCAGTGCACAAGGGGGACTACCAGGAACAGAGATGTAGCTTGCCTAAACCTCTTCTGGACCTTGCTGCTTGAGTACTGCAGGGCACTAGGGGAACTACCAAGAACAGAGGTGAAGCTTGCCTAAACTTCTTCGGGACCTTGCTGCTTGTGTACTGCAGGGCACTAGGGGAACTCCCAGGAACAGAGATGTAGCTTCCCTAAACTTCTGGACCTTGCTGCTTGTGTACTGCAGGGCACTAGGGGAACTACCAGGAACAGAGGTGTAGCTTGCCTAGACTTCTTCTGGACATTGCTCCTTGAGTACTGCAGGGCACTAGGGTAACAACCAGGAACAGAGATGCAGCTTGCCTAAACTTCTTCTGAACCTTGCTGCTTGTGTACTGCAGGGCACAGGGGAACTACCAGGTAGAGAGGTGTAGCTTGCCTAAACTTCTTCTGGACCTTGCTGCTTAAGTACTGCAGGGCACTAGGGGAACTACCAGGAACAGAGGTGTAGCTTCCCTAAACTTCTGGACCTTGCTGCTTGAGTACTGCAGGGCACTAGGGGAACTACCAGGACCAGAGGTATAGCTTCCCTAAACTTCTGGACCTTGCTGCTTGTGTACTACAGGGCACTAGGGGAACTACCAGGAACAGAGGTGTAGCTTGTCTAAACTTCTTCTGGACCTTGCTGCTTGAGTACTGCAGGGCACTAGGGGAACGACCAGGAACAGAGGTGTAGCTTGCCTAAACTTATGGACCTTGCTGCTTGAGTACTACAGGACACTAGGGGAACTACCAGGACCAGAGGTGTAGCTTCCCTAAACTTCTTCTGGACCTTGCTGCTTGAGTACTACAGGACACTAGGGGAACTACCAGGATCAGAGGTGTAGATTCCCTAAACTTCTGGACCTTGCTACTTGAGTACTACAGGACACTAGGGGAACGACCAGGAACAGAGGTATAGCTTGCCTAAACTTCTTCTGGACCTTGCTGCTTGAGTACTGCAGGGCACTAGGGGAACGACCAGGAACAGAGGTGTAGCTTCCCTAAACTTCTTCTGGACCTTGCTGCTTGAGTACTACAGGGCACTAGGGGAACTACCAGGATCAGAGGTGTAGCTTGCGTTAACTTCTGGACCTTGCTGCTTGAGTACTACAGGGCACTAGGGGAACTACCAGGAACAGAGGTGTAGCTTGCGTTAACTTCTGGACCTTGCTGCTTGAGTACTGCAGGGCACTAGGGGAACTACCAGGAACAGAGGTGTAGCTTGCGTTAACTTCTGGACCTTGCTGCTTGAGTACTGCAGGGCACTAGGGGAACTACCAGGAACAGAGGTGTAGCTTTCCTTAACTTCTGGACCTGCTGCTTGAGTACTGCAGGGCACTAGGGGAACGACCAGGAACAGAGGTGTAGCTTGCCTAAAATTCAATGCACGCACATTTTTGTGGGGATGTGGTTTATGCGTTTACGCAAAAAAATAAAACAGGAGCATTTACAAATACATGTATCGTAGACCCAGGTGAGACGCCGCAAAATGCGGCATCTCATCAGGGTCTGCGCTATTTGCCATGTTTTGGTAACGGTGGACAATATTAAATCTTATATAAATCAGGAGCTCTTTCACTTCGTGCTGAACCCTGAGCAGAAAATGCATCACACTTAAACCAAAATTGGAATTAGCCACGTTAGAATTACTTTTCATGAAACCTCCAGAACTGGGATAGAATAATCCCATATTTTCGGTTCAAATCTATACGCAAATACGTTAAAACCTAGATGGTAGCTACGCCCATGAGGAAAACTATCAAAGTAAATTTGTTCCCACGTCACATTGGGGACCATTCGGCGTAGTTCCAGTGTAGTTCTGATTGTACCAGACGAAACCGACATTACTTTAACATTTCCATGTGAAGTCTTATTGAGCGTGCTGATCAGTCCAAAGTTCATGAAGTCGGCCTTGACAGGCATTCTCAGGTGAGCGACTCATGACCCAAGGCATCTTGATAACTTTTATTTTATGATAGTCGGAAAAAGCCCATGTAGCTGAATTTTGTTTCTTGGTATATTACTAGTATGTAACCGGTATGAAATAAAGAATGTTGTATCTCTCTGATTCCTTGTAGATAAAAAGAATCTTCTTTTAACTTTCATTACATGTAGTATGTGGCAGAGGCGTCGAGTGCGCGCGTGTGTGTAACGATGGAGGGTGTTTATGTGGCACAGTGGTAAAGTGCTTGACTCAGGACCGAGGGGCCGCGGGTTCGAGCCTCACGGACGTCACTGCGTTGTGGTCTCTTGCAAGGTTAACGTGAAGCCTTCACTCATTCTAGCCGCTTTGGAATGCTCTAGCTAAAGCCGTTTTCTGCCATAGCCCATGGCCCCATACAGGGGGAGTACCCTAGACTCCTCAAGTGTGCGTACTGTATAAAATGCCCCAGGAACGCGCCTGGCAATAAGTACAAAAATATCGGATGCTGACTCCTATCCATACTCTTTGTGATGGGGTTAGGTGGTTATGGAGTGAGTGGGAAGACAGGGGATGATTTGAATCTTGGGAGGCTGATTTAGACTTACTGGAGATAGACGTCAGACCTAAGCAATTCTGCTTCAGGACGCCGACTGTCTAGTGGTTGGGGTAGTGCAGTTCCCGGCGTTTGGACGTGAAATACGGGAAATACTCTGTGAAACCACTGCAACCTGGAAGGTCACAGTCAACCATTGATACATCTCTGCAGGAATTATTTTGATAATTGTTTTTTTTTTTGCTAATCGAACCTGCGTGGCAGAAGTAGTCAGAGCTAAATAGCTACCGACTGGGCTATCATGGTGTGTGAAGCCCAGGGGGAGGGGGGTTACTCTGATATTTTCATGCATACGTAGGCTCGGGTCATTTTTTGGGGTTCAAATTTTGAATTTCAATTTTTTGGGGGGGTTTCAGAAAAATAATTATTTTTGGGGCATGAAGATTTTGTGGATATTTTTTGGGGGGTCATCACAAAATTGGACTATATTTAGGGGTCATTTCTATGCATTTTTATGTCTTTTCTTAAGGTCAAGGAACAAAATGGGGATATTTTTGGGGGTTGGTAAAATTTCAAATTTTTTGGGTGGGTGCTTGAAATTTCTGATATTTTGGGGGCTGAACGGTAGATGCTGGGCTCGAGCCTACGTATGAAGAAAAAATGAGAGTACCCCCTGAGGTGTGAAGTGGTTTGATGTGGCGTGGGTTGGCCTGAAGGTGGGCACCCTACATGAGAGGAAAATTCTACTGAAAAAAATACCAGAGTGCAAGGTCCTTTTTTCTAAGTCACACCAGTAAACTTAATCAACAAAAGCAATAAGATGTTGTTTCAAAAAGTACAGCAAAGATATATCCGTCTTATAGATACAATATATTTCCTATTTTTATTATTGACCAATCATGATAAACCTTACAGCTTAAAAAATATTGTGCTGAGCTTCCACCCACCTTTTGAGCCAATCACTGCCCGTTTTACAATTACAGCTCTGTGACCACATAATTTAACATAGGATCCCGCCGAATAGTCTAGGCCCCCAGCAGAAACACGGGAGTCCTGCTAACAGCCGTTAGATACCCTTGTCAAATCTGTGGAACTAATTTTGATTGTCCGTCTCATCTAACCATGAGTTCTGTTGTTTATTTCAGAGGTGTATGATTACGTTGTGAGGAAGGTAGCGAGGAATAGATACCCTTGTCAAATCTGTGGAACTAATTTTGATTGTCCGTCTCATCTAACCATGAGTTCTGATGTATATTTCAGAGGTGTAAGATTACGTTGTGAGGAAGGTAGCGAGGAATAGATACCCTTGTCAAATCTGTGGAACTAATTTTGATTGTCCGTCTCATCTAACCATGAGTTCTGTTGTATATTTCAGAGGTGTATGATTACGTTGTGAGGAAGATAGCGAGGAATAGATACCCTTGTCAAATCTGTGGAACTAATTTTGATTGTCCGTCTCATCTAACCATGAGTTCTGATGTATATTTCAGAGGTGTATGATTACGTTGTGAGGAAGGTAGCGAGGAATAGATACCCTTGTCAAATCTGTGGAACTAATTTTGATTGTCCGTCTCATCTAACCATGAGTTCTGTTGTTTATTTCAGAGGTGTATGATTACGTTGTGAGGAAGATAGCGAGGAATAGATACCCTTGTCAAATCTGTGGAACTAATTTTGATTGTCCGTCTCATCTAACGAGACACGAGATGATTCACACTGGAGAACGACCTTATGTATGTGATCTCTGCGGGAAAAGATACAATAGGAGGACCTCACTTAATATACACCTCGGAACACACTTAAACCCTAAAAAAGTGAAAAAGTCTAAGAAAAAACAGAACAATTATATTAACTCTTCGGCTGCTAATCAGGACTTAATATTGCCTTCTGTATTTTCTGTTAGTCCACTTAACAATGTGGACCCAGATCAGACTAGTCCAATTAACAATGTGGACCCAGATCAGACTAGTCCACATAACAATGTGGACCCAGATCAGACTAGTCCACTTAACAATGTGGACCAAGATCAGACTAATCCACTTAACAATGTGGACCCAGATCAGACTAGTCCATTTAAAAAGTCCCCATAGTAAAAAGTGTGGACTTGAGCAGTCTGATCAGGGTCCACTGTTTGTTTGTATGTGGTAATTAATCGTTGACAAAATCATTTGCATGCAGCAGATGCAGGCCTTTGGTTTATAGTGTGTACCAAAATTTCTTTACCAAAACATACATTGTGGGTACTCAAAAGAACCGTCTCAATGAGACGGTTCTTTTGAGCACCCAAAACATATGTTAAAACTGATGGGTAAGAAACTATTTACAATTTTACGCTCAAAAAAATTGTTTATCTAAACATGTGAGCAGATGACTTCACCAGATGACATTTTCAGATGTGAATTTATAGCAGGTGAAGCGTTAAGTTCCATAAAGTGTTTTAACTAATGATTTTCCATCAAGTTTGATAGTCGATGGATCCAGATAGGCATAAGTTTTATTGTGATCTGTCTGTCCCTCGTTCGTTTGTCCGTTCGTCAGTCCGTCCGTAAACTTTTTTCTATAAACGTCATCTCCTCCTCAACCACTGGTCCAAATTTCATATAACTTCACATTAATGTTCCCTATGATTCCCTCTTTCAAAATTGCATATATGGTTCTGCTCCACCAAACAGGAGGGTCGCCAGAACTCCAGATAGGAAATCTTTAAAACGACATCTCCTGGACCACTGGCCCAAATTCAAAATTATTTCACAGAATAGTTTCTCATAAAACCCTCTACTAAATTGCACAAATGGTTCCACTCCACTGAAAAAAGGGCTGCCAGAACTCCAGATAAGAAATACCTTTAAATGGCATTTCCTCCTGAACCACTGGTCCAAATTCAAAATAATTTCACGTAATTGTTCCTCATAATGCACTCTACCAAAATTGCACAAATGGTTTGGGTCCAATAAACAAAGGAGCCACCAGAGGTCTAGATAAGTTTAAATGGCATCACCTCATGAACCGCTGGCCAAATTCAAAATGATTTCATATAATTGTTCCTCATGATGTACTCTACCGAAATTGCACAAATGGTTCTGCTGTTTGACCAAATGGGCTGCCAGAGCTCTAGACAAGAAATGTCAACATTTGTTGAAGTGTCTTTACTCAGAAAGGAAGTGTTAAATCTCATATGTTTAGATAAACAAAAATTTTCACTGTAAAATTGTAAATAATTTGGTTACCCGTAATCTTAGCATATGTTTTGGATGAGAAATAAGAAAGATATTTTCCTTTTACAAGTCAAAGCTTGGTTAAATCTGATATGTTAGTGCATATGAATGAATAAATTTTCATGAACTTGTGTGTATTTATTTACCATTAATTAACGCACCACATTCATCCTATTAAGCACAATGTGTATATATCTTTATATGCCAGTGGAATTGAGGATTCGGAGGGCTTATTGTTTTTGGTCTGTTTGTGCATGTGTGACAAATATTAACCTATATATTGAAGTCTAGCTTCCTTTTTTGTGGAACAAGGAAAACAGTGCACAATGTGGCATCTGATGGTCTTGCAGGGTCAGGGTCTCACACTATTTGCTAACAGTATGCTCTATTTAAATTTGAACAAAAATGAAAAATACCACCCAACAAAGTAAAGAAGAAGGCAAAGATCAGGAATCAATACAATCAAGTACCACACCTGACGCGGCTCACCATATGGGATAGTGACAAAAGCACAAGAAAACATCACACACAAGAGAGCCAAGAGGTCAGCCCTTTCCCAGCAGGTGATCACAATTCTGCAAGGAACAGACAAGACAGCATAATAAAGAGAAGAACATGGCAAAGATCAGGAATGGATACAATCGAGTACCACACCTGACCCAGGACACCATATGGGAAAGTGAGAAAAACACAAAGAAAACATCACACACAAGAGAGCTAAGAGGTCAGCCTTTTCCCAGCAGGTGATCACAAGGCTTCAATGAACAGACAAGACAGCATAACAAAGACAACATGAAATATAAGTATAAAAAAGGGAGCTCAGTGGTAGAGTGCTTGACTCAAGATGGAGTGGTTGCTGGTTCGAGCCTCACTGGTGGCACTGTGTTGAGACTTTGAGCAAGACACATTTATCCCTGTTTAGCACTGGTTCAACCCAGGAAGACCTGAAAAATTGTTTACTAGGAAGTTAATAATCAAATCAAACAAACAAACAAATCAAAATGACCCACAAAAGAAGCACTGCCTTGGAACGGTCAGTAAAAAATACTGGAGAGCTAACATGTTTAACGGTACTAACCTCTCCCTTAATTCGGATGTGGATCAAAGACACATAGATATTTGGTAGCATGAAAGATCCCAAGGACATACGAATTAAGATATAAAATGGGGTTCAATTATTTATTCCATGGAAAACTAAAAAAATGAGGGAGGGAATTCCAAGCTTTCACAGGGGAGGCTGGTCCTAATACTTATTCCTATGGAAACCTATAGCACGTAATTTTCCAGGGAGGGGATGCAGAACCCCTCCCCCCATCTGCACACACTCTGGATACGCCCAAATGATTGCAAAACTAATTGCTACATTACAAAACTAGGACCAAACAATCGGAGCAACAATAATTGACGATAAACTACCACCCCAGAACAGACAGCCAGATCTGCTACAGTTTCTGCAAGGCACAGGACCTGTTAAAAATCCTCTGCGTATTCTTTCTAGTTTGTAGGTGATTGTTCTATTAGGGTGGACCACTTCTGGACCATAAACCAAGGTCGGTAGGAAATATTTATAGATTAATTAGATTTATGTCTTTGGACCGAGTACAACTGGCATAAGTCCATACAGGTAGCGTTGTGATTTTGTTGTCTTTTCTTTGACTGCAGATTGTAAAGTCTGAACTGTTGGTTGATCCTGATATACTCACGTACATCGCCTCCTCCTGTACCACTGGCGTATTGTTGTCTCACTTGTTGCTTCTTCTCAACCTTGCTGCTTGAGTACTGCAGTGCACAAGGGGAACAACAGGGAACAGAGATGTAGCTTGCCTAAACTTCTTCTGGACCTTGCTGCTTGAGTACTGCAGGGCACTAGGGGAACTACCAAGAACAGAGGTGAAGCTTGCCTAAACTTCTTCTGGACCTTGCTGCTTGTGTACTGCAGGGCACTAGGGGAACTCCCAGGAACAGAGATGTAGCTTCCCTAAACTTCTGGACCTTGCTGCTTGTGTACTGCAGGGCACTAGGGGAACTACCAGGAACAGAGGTGTAGCTTGCCTAAACTTCTTCTGGACCTTGCTGCTTAAGTACTGCAGGGCACTAGGGGAACTACCAGGAACAGAGGTGTAGCTTCCCTAAACTTCTGGACCTTGCTGCTTGAGTACTGCAGGGCACTAGGGGAACTACCAGGACCAGAGGTGTAGCTTCCCTAAACTTCTGGACCTTGATGCTTGTGTACTACAGGGCACTAGGGGAACTACCAGGAACAGAGGTGTAGCTTGCCTAAACTTCTTCTGGACCTTGCTGCTTGTGTACAACAGGACACTAGGGGAACTACAATGATCAGAGGTGTAGCTTGCCTAAACTTCTGGACCTTGCTGCTTGAGTACTGCAGGGCACTAGGGGAACTACAATGATCAGAGGTGTAGCTTGCCTAACTTTATGGACCTTGCTGCTTGAGTACTACAGGACACTAGGGGAACTACCAGGACCAGAGGTGTAGCTTCCCTTAACTTCTGGACCTTGCTGCTTGAGTACTACAGGACACTAGGGGAACTACCAGGAACAGAGGTATAGCTTGCCTAAACTTCTTCTGGACCTTGCTGCTTGAGTACTGCAGGGCACTAGGGGAACGACCAGGAACAGAGGTATAGCTTCCCTAAACTTATGGACCTTGCTGCTTGAGTACTACAGGACACTAGGGGAACTACCAGGAACAGAGGTATAGCTTGCCTAAACTTCTTCTGGACCTTGCTGCTTGAGTACTGCAGGGCACTAGGGGAACGACCAGGAACATGGGTATAGCTTCCCTAAACTTATGGACCTTGCTGCTTGAGTACTACAGGACACTAGGGGAACTACCAGGACCAGAGGTGTAGCTTCCCTAAACTTCTGGACCTTGCTGCTTGAGTACTACAGGACACTAGGGGAACTACCAGGAACAGAGGTATAGCTTGCCTAAACTTCTTCTGGACCTTGCTGCTTAAGTACTGCTGGGCACTAGGGGAACTACCAGGAACAGAGGTGTAGCTTCCCTAAACTTCTGGACCTTGCTGCTTGAGTACTGCAGGGCACTAGGGGAACTACCAGGACCAGAGGTGTAGCTTGCCTAAACTTCTTCTGGACCTTGCTCCTTGAGTACTGCAGGGCACTAGGGGAACTACCAGGAACAGAGGTGTAGCTTCCCTAAACTTCTTCTGGACCTTGCTGCTTGAGTACTACAGGGCACTAGGGGAACTACCAGGATCAGAGGTATAGCTTCCCTAAACTTCTGGACCTTGCTGCTTGAGTACTACAGGACACTAGGGGAACTACCAGGACCAGAGGTATAGCTTCCCTAAACTTCTGGACCTTGCTGCTTGAGTACTACAGGACACTAGGGGAACTACCAGGACCAGAGGTGTAGCTTCCCTAAACTTCTGGACCTTGCTGCTTGAGTACAACAGGACACTAGGGGAACTACCAGGAACAGAGGTGTAGCTTGCCTAAACTTCTTCTGGACCTTGCTGCTTGAGTACTACAGGACACTAGGGGAGCTACCAGGAACAGAGGTGTAGCTTCCCTAAACTTCTGGACCTTGCTGCTTGAGTACTACAGGACACTAGGGGAACTACCAGGAACAGAGGTGTAGCTTGCCTAAACTTCTTCTGGACCTTGCTGCTTGAGTACTACAGGGCTTTAGGGGAACTCCCAGGAATAGAGGTGTAGCTTGCCTAAACTTCTTCTGGACCTTGCTGCTTGAGTACTGCTGGGCACTAGGGGAACTACCAGGAACAGAGTTGTAAGTTGCCTAAACTTCTTCTGGACCTTGCTCCTTGAGCACTGCAGGGCACTAGGGGAACTACCAGGAATAGAGGTGTACCTTGCCTAAACTTCTTCTGGACCTTGCTGCTTGAGTACTACAGGGCTTTAGGGGAACTCCCAGGAATAGAGGTGTAGCTTGCCTAAACTTCTTCTGGACCTTGCTGCTTCAGTACTGCTGGGCACTAGGGGAACTACCAGGAACAGAGTTGTAAGTTGCCTAAACTTCTTCTGGACCTTGCTCCTTGAGCACTGCAGGGCACTAGGGGAACTACCAGGAATAGAGGTGTAGCTTCCCTAAACTTCTGGACCTTGCTGCTTGAGTACTACAGGGCACTAGGGGAACTACCAGGACCAGAGGTGTAGCTTCCCTAAACTTCTGGACCTTGCTGCTTGAGTACAACAGGACACTAGGAGAACTACCAGGAACAGAGGTGTAGCTTGCCTAAACCTCTTCTGGACCTTGCTGCTTGAGTACTACAGGACACTAGGGGAACTACCAGGAACAGAGGTGTAGCTTCCCTAAACTTCTGGACCTTGCTGCTTGAGGTCAACAGGACACTAGGGGAACTACCAGGAACAGAGGTATAGCTTGCCTAAACTTCTTCTGGACCTTGCTGCTTGAGTACTACAGGACACTAGGGGAACTACCAGGAACAGAGGTGTAGCTTGCCTAAACTTCTTCTGGACCTTGCTGCTTGAGTACTACAGGACACTAGGGGAACTACCAGGAACAGAGGTGTAGCTTGCCTAAACTTCTTCTGGACCTTGCTGCTTGAGTACTACAGGACACTAGGGGAACTACCAGGAACAGAGGTGTAGCTTCCCTAAACTTCTGGACCTTGCTGCTTGAGTACAACAGGACACTAGGGGAACTACCAGGAACAGAGGTGTAGCTTGCCTAAACTTCTTCTGGACCTTGCTGCTTGAGTACTACAGGGCTTTAGGGGAACTCCCAGGAATAGAGGTGTAGCTTGCCTAAACTTCTTCTGGACCTTGCTGCTTGAATACTGCTGGGCACTAGGGGAACTACCAGGAACAGAGTTGTAAGTTGCCTAAACTTCTTCTGGACCTTGCTCCTTGAGCACTGCAGGGCACTAGGGGAACTACCAGGAATAGAGGTGTACCTTGCCTAAACTTCTTCTGGACCTTGCTGCTTGAGTACTACAGGGCTTTAGGGGAACTCCCAGGAATAGAGGTGTAGCTTGCCTAAACTTCGTCTGGACCTTGCTGCTTGAGTACTGCTGGGCACTAGGGGAACTACCAGGAACAGAGTTGTAAGTTGCCTAAACTTCTTCTGGACCTTGCTCCTTGAGCACTGCAGGGCACTAGGGGAACTACCAGGAATAGAGGTGTAGCTTCCCTAAACTTCTGGACCTTGCTGCTTGAGTACTACAGGGCACTAGGGGAACTACCAGGACCAGAGGTGTAGCTTCCCTAAACTTCTGGACCTTGCTGCTTGAGTACAACAGGACACTAGGGGAACTACCAGGAACAGAGGTGTAGCTTGCCTAAACTTCTTCTAGACCTTGCTGCTTGAGTACTACAGGACACTAGGGGAACTACCAGGAACAGAGGTGTAGCTTCCCTAAACTTCTGGACCTTGCTGCTTGAGTACAACAGGACACTAGGGGAACTACCAGGATCAGAGGTGTAGCTTGCCTAAACTTCTTCTGGACCTTGCTGCTTGAGTACTGCAGGGCACTAGGGGAACTACCAGGAACAGAGGTGTAGCTTCCCTAAACTTCTTCTGGACCTTGCTCCTTGAGTACTACAGGGCACTAGGGGAACTACCAGGATCAGAGGTATAGCTTCCCTAAACTTCTGGACCTTGCTGCTTGAGTACTACAGGGCACTAGGGGAACTACCAGGACCAGAGGTATAGCTTCCCTAAACTTCTGGACCTTGCTGCTTGAGTACAACAGGACACTAGGGGAACTACCAGGAACAGAGGTATAGCTTGCCTAAACTTCTTCTGGACCTTGCTGCTTGAGTACTGCAGGGCACTAGGGGAACTACGAGGAACAGAGGTGTAGCTTGCCTAAACTTCTTCTGGACCTTGCTGCTTGAGTACTACAGGGCTTTAGGGGAACTCCCAGGAATAGAGGTGTAGCTTGCCTAAACTTCTTCTGGACCTTGCTGCTTGAGTACTGCTGGGCACTAGGGGAACTACCAGGAACAGAGTTGTAAGTTGCCTAAACTTCTTCTGGACCTTGCTCCTTGAGCACTGCAGGGCACAAGGGGAACTACCAGGAATAGAGGTGTACCTTGCCTAAACTTCTTCTGGACCTTGCTGCTTGAGTACTGCAGGGCACTAGGGGAACTACCAGGAACAGAGTTATAAGTTGCCTAAACTTCTGGACCTTGCTGCTTGAGTACTGCAGGACACTAGGGGAACTACCAGGAACAGAGGTGTAGCTTGCCTAAACCTCTTCTGGACCTTGCTGCTTGAGTACTGCAGGGCACTAGGGGAACTACCAGGAACAGAGTTGTAAGTTGCCTAAACTTCTGGACCTTGCTCCTTGAGTACTGCAGGACACTAGGGGAACGACCAGGAACAGAGGTGTAGCTTGCCTAAACCTCTTCTGGACCTTGCTGCTTGAGTACTACAGGGCACAAGGGGAACTACCAGGACCAGAGATGTAGCTTGCCTAAACTTCTGGACCTTGCTGCTTGAGTACAACAGGACACTAGGGGAACTACCAGGAACAGAGGTGTAGCTTGCCTAAACTTCTTATGGACCTTGCTGCTTGAGTACTACAGGACACTAGGGGAACTACCAGGAACAGAGGTGTAGCTTGCCTAAACTTCTGGACCTTGCTGCTTGAGTACTACAGGACACTAGGGGAACTACCAGGAACAGAGGTGTAGCTTGCCTAAACTTCTTCTGGACCTTGCTGCTTGAGTACTGCTGGGCACTAGGGGAACTCCCAGGACCAGAGGTGTAGCTTCCCTAAACTTCTTCTGGACCTTGCTGCTTGAGTACAACAGGACACTAGGGGAACTACCAGGAACAGAGGTGTAGCTTGCCTAAACTTATGGACCTTGCTGCTTGAGTACAACAGGACACTAGGGGAACTACCAGGAACAGAGGTGTAGCTTGCCTAAACTTATGGACCTTGCTGCTTGAGTACTGCAGGGCACTAGGGGAACTACCAGGAACAGAGGTGTAGCTTGCCTAAACTTCTTATGGACCTTGCTGCTTAAGTACTACAGGGCACTAGGGGAACGACCTGGAACAGAGGTGTAGCTTCCCTAAACTTCTGGACCTTGCTGCTTGAGTACTGCAGGGCACTAGGGGAACTACCAGGACCAGAGGTGTAGCTTCCCTAAACTTCTGGACCTTGATGCTTGTGTACTACAGGGCACTAGGGGAACTACCAGGAACAGAGGTGTAGCTTGCCTAAACTTCTTCTGGACCTTGCTGCTTGTGTACAACAGGACACTAGGGGAACTACAATGATCAGAGGTGTAGCTTGCCTAAACTTCTGGACCTTGCTGCTTGAGTACTGCAGGGCACTAGGGGAACTACAATGATCAGAGGTGTAGCTTGCCTAACTTTATGGACCTTGCTGCTTGAGTACTTCAGGACACTAGGGGAACTACCAGGACCAGAGGTGTAGCTTCCCTTAACTTCTGGACCTTGCTGCTTGAGTACTACAGGACACTAGGGGAACTACCAGGAACAGAGGTATAGCTTGCCTAAACTTCTTCTGGACCTTGCTGCTTGAGTACTGCAGGGCACTAGGGGAACGACCAGGAACAGAGGTATAGCTTCCCTAAACTTATGGACCTTGCTGCTTGAGTACTACAGGACACTAGGGGAACTACCAGGAACAGAGGTATAGCTTGCCTAAACTTCTTCTGGACCTTGCTGCTTGAGTACTGCAGGGCACTAGGGGAACGACCAGGAACATGGGTATAGCTTCCCTAAACTTATGGACCTTGCTGCTTGAGTACTACAGGACACTAGGGGAACTACCAGGACCAGAGGTGTAGCTTCCCTAAACTTCTGGACCTTGCTGCTTGAGTACTACAGGACACTAGGGGAACTACCAGGAACAGAGGTATAGCTTGCCTAAACTTCTTCTGGACCTTGCTGCTTAAGTACTGCTGGGCACTAGGGGAACTACCAGGAACAGAGGTGTAGCTTCCCTAAACTTCTGGACCTTGCTGCTTGAGTACTGCAGGGCACTAGGGGAACTACCAGGACCAGAGGTGTAGCTTGCCTAAACTTCTTCTGGACCTTGCTCCTTGAGTACTGCAGGGCACTAGGGGAACTACCAGGAACAGAGGTGTAGCTTCCCTAAACTTCTTCTGGACCTTGCTGCTTGAGTACTACAGGGCACTAGGGGAACTACCAGGATCAGAGGTATAGCTTCCCTAAACTTCTGGACCTTGCTGCTTGAGTACTACAGGACACTAGGGGAACTACCAGGACCAGAGGTATAGCTTCCCTAAACTTCTGGACCTTGCTGCTTGAGTACTACAGGACACTAGGGGAACTACCAGGACCAGAGGTGTAGCTTCCCTAAACTTCTGGACCTTGCTGCTTGAGTACAACAGGACACTAGGGGAACTACCAGGAACAGAGGTGTAGCTTGCCTAAACTTCTTCTGGACCTTGCTGCTTGAGTACTACAGGACACTAGGGGAGCTACCAGGAACAGAGGTGTAGCTTCCCTAAACTTCTGGACCTTGCTGCTTGAGTACTACAGGACACTAGGGGAACTACCAGGAACAGAGGTGTAGCTTGCCTAAACTTCTTCTGGACCTTGCTGCTTGAGTACTACAGGGCTTTAGGGGAACTCCCAGGAATAGAGGTGTAGCTTGCCTAAACTTCTTCTGGACCTTGCTGCTTGAGTACTGCTGGGCACTAGGGGAACTACCAGGAACAGAGTTGTAAGTTGCCTAAACTTCTTCTGGACCTTGCTCCTTGAGCACTGCAGGGCACTAGGGGAACTACCAGGAATAGAGGTGTACCTTGCCTAAACTTCTTCTGGACCTTGCTGCTTGAGTACTACAGGGCTTTAGGGGAACTCCCAGGAATAGAGGTGTAGCTTGCCTAAACTTCTTCTGGACCTTGCTGCTTGAGTACTGCTGGGCACTAGGGGAACTACCAGGAACAGAGTTGTAAGTTGCCTAAACTTCTTCTGGACCTTGCTCCTTGAGCACTGCAGGGCACTAGGGGAACTACCAGGAATAGAGGTGTAGCTTCCCTAAACTTCTGGACCTTGCTGCTTGAGTACTACAGGGCACTAGGGGAACTACCAGGACCAGAGGTGTAGCTTCCCTAAACTTCTGGACCTTGCTGCTTGAGTACAACAGGACACTAGGAGAACTACCAGGAACAGAGGTGTAGCTTGCCTAAACTTCTTCTGGACCTTGCTGCTTGAGTACTACAGGACACTAGGGGAACTACCAGGAACAGAGGTGTAGCTTCCCTAAACTTCTGGACCTTGCTGCTTGAGGTCAACAGGACACTAGGGGAACTACCAGGAACAGAGGTATAGCTTGCCTAAACTTCTTCTGGACCTTGCTGCTTGAGTACTACAGGACACTAGGGGAACTACCAGGAACAGAGGTGTAGCTTGCCTAAACTTCTTCTGGACCTTGCTGCTTGAGTACTACAGGACACTAGGGGAACTACCAGGAACAGAGGTGTAGCTTGCCTAAACTTCTTCTGGACCTTGCTGCTTGAGTACTACAGGACACTAGGGGAACTACCAGGAACAGAGGTGTAGCTTCCCTAAACTTCTGGACCTTGCTGCTTGAGTACAACAGGACACTAGGGGAACTACCAGGAACAGAGGTGTAGCTTGCCTAAACTTCTTCTGGACCTTGCTGCTTGAGTACTACAGGGCTTTAGGGGAACTCCCAGGAATAGAGGTGTAGCTTGCCTAAACTTCTTCTGGACCTTGCTGCTTGAATACTGCTGGGCACTAGGGGAACTACCAGGAACAGAGTTGTAAGTTGCCTAAACTTCTTCTGGACCTTGCTCCTTGAGCACTGCAGGGCACTAGGGGAACTACCAGGAATAGAGGTGTACCTTGCCTAAACTTCTTCTGGACCTTGCTGCTTGAGTACTACAGGGCTTTAGGGGAACTCCCAGGAATAGAGGTGTAGCTTGCCTAAACTTCGTCTGGACCTTGCTGCTTGAGTACTGCTGGGCACTAGGGGAACTACCAGGAACAGAGTTGTAAGTTGCCTAAACTTCTTCTGGACCTTGCTCCTTGAGCACTGCAGGGCACTAGGGGAACTACCAGGAATAGAGGTGTAGCTTCCCTAAACTTCTGGACCTTGCTGCTTGAGTACTACAGGGCACTAGGGGAACTACCAGGACCAGAGGTGTAGCTTCCCTAAACTTCTGGACCTTGCTGCTTGAGTACAACAGGACACTAGGGGAACTACCAGGAACAGAGGTGTAGCTTGCCTAAACTTCTTCTAGACCTTGCTGCTTGAGTACTACAGGACACTAGGGGAACTACCAGGAACAGAGGTGTAGCTTCCCTAAACTTCTGGACCTTGCTGCTTGAGTACAACAGGACACTAGGGGAACTACCAGGATCAGAGGTGTAGCTTGCCTAAACTTCTTCTGGACCTTGCTGCTTGAGTACTGCAGGGCACTAGGGGAACTACCAGGAACAGAGGTGTAGCTTCCCTAAACTTCTTCTGGACCTTGCTCCTTGAGTACTACAGGGCACTAGGGGAACTACCAGGATCAGAGGTATAGCTTCCCTAAACTTCTGGACCTTGCTGCTTGAGTACTACAGGGCACTAGGGGAACTACCAGGACCAGAGGTATAGCTTCCCTAAACTTCTGGACCTTGCTGCTTGAGTACAACAGGACACTAGGGGAACTACCAGGAACAGAGGTATAGCTTGCCTAAACTTCTTCTGGACCTTGCTGCTTGAGTACTGCAGGGCACTAGGGGAACTACGAGGAACAGAGGTGTAGCTTGCCTAAACTTCTTCTGGACCTTGCTGCTTGAGTACTACAGGGCTTTAGGGGAACTCCCAGGAATAGAGGTGTAGCTTGCCTAAACTTCTTCTGGACCTTGCTGCTTGAGTACTGCTGGGCACTAGGGGAACTACCAGGAACAGAGTTGTAAGTTGCCTAAACTTCTTCTGGACCTTGCTCCTTGAGCACTGCAGGGCACAAGGGGAACTACCAGGAATAGAGGTGTACCTTGCCTAAACTTCTTCTGGACCTTGCTGCTTGAGTACTGCAGGGCACTAGGGGAACTACCAGGAACAGAGTTATAAGTTGCCTAAACTTCTGGACCTTGCTGCTTGAGTACTGCAGGACACTAGGGGAACTACCAGGAACAGAGGTGTAGCTTGCCTAAACCTCTTCTGGACCTTGCTGCTTGAGTACTGCAGGGCACTAGGGGAACTACCAGGAACAGAGTTGTAAGTTGCCTAAACTTCTGGACCTTGCTCCTTGAGTACTGCAGGACACTAGGGGAACTACCAGGAACAGAGGTGTAGCTTGCCTAAACCTCTTCTGGACCTTGCTGCTTGAGTACTACAGGGCACAAGGGGAACTACCAGGACCAGAGATGTAGCTTGCCTAAACTTCTGGACCTTGCTGCTTGAGTACAACAGGACACTAGGGGAACTACCAGGAACAGAGGTGTAGCTTGCCTAAACTTCTTATGGACCTTGCTGCTTGAGTACTACAGGACACTAGGGGAACTACCAGGAACAGAGGTGTAGCTTGCCTAAACTTCTGGACCTTGCTGCTTGAGTACTACAGGACACTAGGGGAACTACCAGGAACAGAGGTGTAGCTTGCCTAAACTTCTTCTGGACCTTGCTGCTTGAGTACTGCTGGGCACTAGGGGAACTCCCAGGACCAGAGGTGTAGCTTCCCTAAACTTCTTCTGGACCTTGCTGCTTGAGTACTACAGGACACTAGGGGAACTACCAGGAACAGAGGTGTAGCTTGCCTAAACTTCTTCTGGACCTTGCTGCTTGAGTACTACAGGACACTAGGGGAACTACCAGGAACAGAGGTGTAGCTTGCCTAAACTTCTTCTGGACCTTGCTGCTTGAGTACTACAGGACACTAGGGGAACTACCAGGAACAGAGGTGTAGCTTCCCTAAACTTCTGGACCTTGCTGCTTGAGTACAACAGGACACTAGGGGAACTACCAGGAACAGAGGTGTAGCTTGCCTAAACTTCTTCTGGACCTTGCTGCTTGAGTACTACAGGGCTTTAGGGGAACTCCCAGGAATAGAGGTGTAGCTTGCCTAAACTTCTTCTGGACCTTGCTGCTTGAATACTGCTGGGCACTAGGGGAACTACCAGGAACAGAGTTGTAAGTTGCCTAAACTTCTTCTGGACCTTGCTCCTTGAGCACTGCAGGGCACTAGGGGAACTACCAGGAATAGAGGTGTACCTTGCCTAAACTTCTTCTGGACCTTGCTGCTTGAGTACTACAGGGCTTTAGGGGAACTCCCAGGAATAGAGGTGTAGCTTGCCTAAACTTCGTCTGGACCTTGCTGCTTGAGTACTGCTGGGCACTAGGGGAACTACCAGGAACAGAGTTGTAAGTTGCCTAAACTTCTTCTGGACCTTGCTCCTTGAGCACTGCAGGGCACTAGGGGAACTACCAGGAATAGAGGTGTAGCTTCCCTAAACTTCTGGACCTTGCTGCTTGAGTACTACAGGGCACTAGGGGAACTACCAGGACCAGAGGTGTAGCTTCCCTAAACTTCTGGACCTTGCTGCTTGAGTACAACAGGACACTAGGGGAACTACCAGGAACAGAGGTGTAGCTTGCCTAAACTTCTTCTAGACCTTGCTGCTTGAGTACTACAGGACACTAGGGGAACTACCAGGAACAGAGGTGTAGCTTCCCTAAACTTCTGGACCTTGCTGCTTGAGTACAACAGGACACTAGGGGAACTACCAGGATCAGAGGTGTAGCTTGCCTAAACTTCTTCTGGACCTTGCTGCTTGAGTACTGCAGGGCACTAGGGGAACTACCAGGAACAGAGGTGTAGCTTCCCTAAACTTCTTCTGGACCTTGCTCCTTGAGTACTACAGGGCACTAGGGGAACTACCAGGATCAGAGGTATAGCTTCCCTAAACTTCTGGACCTTGCTGCTTGAGTACTACAGGGCACTAGGGGAACTACCAGGACCAGAGGTATAGCTTCCCTAAACTTCTGGACCTTGCTGCTTGAGTACAACAGGACACTAGGGGAACTACCAGGAACAGAGGTATAGCTTGCCTAAACTTCTTCTGGACCTTGCTGCTTGAGTACTGCAGGGCACTAGGGGAACTACGAGGAACAGAGGTGTAGCTTGCCTAAACTTCTTCTGGACCTTGCTGCTTGAGTACTACAGGGCTTTAGGGGAACTCCCAGGAATAGAGGTGTAGCTTGCCTAAACTTCTTCTGGACCTTGCTGCTTGAGTACTGCTGGGCACTAGGGGAACTACCAGGAACAGAGTTGTAAGTTGCCTAAACTTCTTCTGGACCTTGCTCCTTGAGCACTGCAGGGCACAAGGGGAACTACCAGGAATAGAGGTGTACCTTGCCTAAACTTCTTCTGGACCTTGCTGCTTGAGTACTGCAGGGCACTAGGGGAACTACCAGGAACAGAGTTATAAGTTGCCTAAACTTCTGGACCTTGCTGCTTGAGTACTGCAGGACACTAGGGGAACTACCAGGAACAGAGGTGTAGCTTGCCTAAACCTCTTCTGGACCTTGCTGCTTGAGTACTGCAGGGCACTAGGGGAACTACCAGGAACAGAGTTGTAAGTTGCCTAAACTTCTGGACCTTGCTCCTTGAGTACTGCAGGACACTAGGGGAACTACCAGGAACAGAGGTGTAGCTTGCCTAAACCTCTTCTGGACCTTGCTGCTTGAGTACTACAGGGCACAAGGGGAACTACCAGGACCAGAGATGTAGCTTGCCTAAACTTCTGGACCTTGCTGCTTGAGTACAACAGGACACTAGGGGAACTACCAGGAACAGAGGTGTAGCTTGCCTAAACTTCTTATGGACCTTGCTGCTTGAGTACTACAGGACACTAGGGGAACTACCAGGAACAGAGGTGTAGCTTGCCTAAACTTCTGGACCTTGCTGCTTGAGTACTACAGGACACTAGGGGAACTACCAGGAACAGAGGTGTAGCTTGCCTAAACTTCTTCTGGACCTTGCTGCTTGAGTACTGCTGGGCACTAGGGGAACTCCCAGGACCAGAGGTGTAGCTTCCCTAAACTTCTTCTGGACCTTGCTGCTTGAGTACAACAGGACACTAGGGGAACTACCAGGAACAGAGGTGTAGCTTGCCTAAACTTATGGACCTTGCTGCTTGAGTACAACAGGACACTAGGGGAACTACCAGGAACAGAGGTGTAGCTTGCCTAAACTTATGGACCTTGCTGCTTGAGTACTGCAGGGCACTAGGGGAACTACCAGGAACAGAGGTGTAGCTTGCCTAAACTTCTTATGGACCTTGCTGCTTAAGTACTACAGGGCACTAGGGGAACGACCTGGAACAGAGGTGTAGCTTCCCTAAACTTCTGGACCTTGCTGCTTGAGTACTACAGGGCACTAGGGGAACTACCAGGATCAGAGGTGTAGCTTGCGTTAACTTCTTGACCTTGCTGCTTGAGTACTGCAGGGCACTAGGGGAACTACCAGGAACAGAGGTGTAGCTTGCCTAAACGTCTTCTGGACCTTGCTGCTTGAGTACTGCTGGGCACTAGGGGAACTCCCAGGAATAGAGGTGTAGCTTGCCTAAACTTCTTCAGGACCTTGCTGCTTGAGTACTGCAGGGCACTAGAGGAACTACCAGGAATAGAGGTGTAGCTTGCCTAAACTTCTGGACCTTGCTGCTTGAGTACTACAGGGCTCTAGGGGAACTACCAGGATCAGAGGTGTAGCTTCCCTAAACTTATGGACCTTGCTGCTTGAGTACTTCAGGACACTAGGGGAACTACCAGGAACAGAGGTATAGCTTGCCTAAACTTCTTCTGGACCTTGCTGCTTGAGTACTGCAGGGCACTAGGGGAACTACCACGAATAGAGTTGAAGCTTCCCTAAACTTCTGGACCTTGCTGCTTGAGTACTACAGGGCACTAGGGGAACTACCAGGATCAGAGGTGTAGCTTGCGTTAACTTCTAGACCTTGCTGCTTGAGTACTGCAGGGCACTAGGGGAACTACCACGAATAGAGATGAAGCTTCCCTAAACTTCTGGACCTTGCTGCTTGAGTACTACAGGGCACTAGGGGAACTTCCAGGATCAGAGGTGTAGCTTGCGTTAACTTCTGGACCTTGCTGCTTGAGTACTGCAGGGCACTAGGGGAACTACCAGGAACAGAGGTGTAGCATTCCTTAACTTCTGGACCTGCTTCTTGAGTACTGCAGGGCACTAGGGGAACTACCAGGAAGAGAGGTGTAGCTTTCCTTAACTTCTGGACCTGCTGCTTGAGTACTGCAGGGCACTAGGGGAACGACCAGGAACAGAGGTGTAGCTTGCCTAAAATTCAATGCACGCACATTTTTGTGGGGATGTGGTTTATGCGTTTACGCAAAAAAATAAAACAGGAGCATTTACAAATACATGTATCGTAGACCCAGGTGAGACGCCGCAAAATGCGGCGTCTCATCAGGGTCTGCGCTATTTGCCATGTTTTGGTACAGTGGACAATGTTAAATCTTATATAAATCAGGAGCTCTTTCACTTCGTGCTGAACCCTGAGCAGAAAATGCATCACACTTAAACCAAAATTGGAATTAGCCACGTTAGAATTACTTTTCATGAAACCTCCAGAACTGGGATAGAATAATCCCATATTTTCGGTTCAAATCTATACGCAAATACGTTAAAACGTAGATGGTAGCTACGCCCATGAGGAAAACTATCAAAGTAAATTTGTTCCCACGTCACATTGGGGACCATTCGGCGTAGTTCCAGTGTAGTTCTGATTGTACCAGACGAAACCGACATTACTTTAACATTTCCATGTGAAGTCTTATTGAGCGTGCTGATCAGTCCAAAGTTCATGAAGCCGGCCTTGACAGGCATTCTCAGGTGAGCGACTCATGACCCAAGGCATCTTGATAACTTTTATTTTATGATAGTCGGAAAAAGCCCATGTAGCTGAATTTTGTTTCTTGGTATATTACTAGTATGTAACCGGTATGAAATAAAGAATGTTGTATCTCTCTGATTCCTTGTAGATAAAAAGAATCTTCTTTTAACTTTCATTACATGTAGTATGTGGCAGAGGCGTCGAGTGCGCGCGTGTGTGTAACGATGGAGGGTGTTTATGTGGCACAGTGGTAAAGTGCTTGACTCAGGACCGAGGGGCCGCGGGTTCGAGCCTCACGGACGTCACTGCGTTGTGGTCTCTTGCAAGGTTAACGTGAAGCCTTCACTCATTCTAGCCGCTTTGGAATGCTCTAGCTAAAGCCGTTTTCTGCCATAGCCCATGGCCCCATACAGGGGGAGTACCCTAGACTCCTCAAGTGTGCGTACTGTATAAAATGCCCCAGGAACGCGCCTGGCAATAAGTACAAAAATATCGGGTGCTGACTCCTATCCATACTCTTTGTGATGGGGTTAGGGGGTTATGGAGTGAGTGAGAAGACAGGGGATGATTTGAATCTTGGGAGGCTGATTTAGACTTACTGGAGATAGACGTCAGACCTAAGCAATTCTGCTTCAGGACGCCGACTGTCTAGTGGTTGGGGTAGTGCAGTTCCCGGCGTTTGGACGTGAAATACGGGAAATACCCTGTGAAACCACTGCAACCTGGAAGGTCACAGTCAACCATTGATACATCTCTGCAGGAATTATTTTGATAATTGTTTTTTTTTTTGCTAATCGAACCTGCGTGGCAGAAGTAGTCAGAGCTAAATAGCTACCGACTGGGCTATCATGGTGTGTGAAGCCCAGGGGGAGGGGGGTTACTCTGATATTTTCATGCATACGTAGGCTCGGGTCATTTTTTTGGGTTCAAATTTTGAATTTCAATTTTTTGGGGGGGTTTCAGAAAAATAATTATTTTTGGGGCATGAAGATTTTGTGGATATTTTTTGGGGGGTCATCACAAAATTGGACTATATTTAGGGGTCATTTCTATGCATTTTTATGTCTTTTCTTAAGGTCAAGGAACAAAATGGGGATATTTTTGGGGGTTGGTAAAATTTCAAATTTTTTGGGTGGGTGCTTGAAATTTCTGATATTTTGGGGGCTGAACGGTAGATGCTGGGCTCGAGCCTACGTATGAAGAAAAAATGAGAGTACCCCTGAGGTGTGAAGTGGTTTGATGTGGCGTGGGTTGGCCTGAAGGTGGGCACCCTACATGAGAGGAAAATTCTACTGAAAAAAATACCAGAGTGCAAGGTCCTTTTTTCTAAGTCACACCAGTAAACTTAATCAACAAAAGCAATAAGATGTTGTTTCAAAAAGTACAGCAAAGATATATCCGTCTTATAGATACAATATATTTCCTATTTTTATTATTGACCAATCATGATAAACCTTACAGCTTAAAAAATATTGTGCTGAGCTTCCACCCACCTTTTGAGCCAATCACTGCCCGTTTTACAATTACAGCTCTGTGACCACATAATTTAACATAGGATCCCGCCGAATAGTCTAGGCCCCCAGCAGAAACACGGGAGTCCTGCTAACAGCCGTTAGATACCCTTGTCAAATCTGTGGAACTAATTTTGATTGTCCGTCTCATCTATCCATGAGTTCTGTTGTTTATTACAGAGGTGTATGATTACGTTGTGAGGAAGGTAGCGAGGAATAGATACCCTTGTCAAATCTGTGGAACTAATTTTGATTGTCCGTCTCATTTAACGAGACACGAGATGATTCACACTGGAGAACGCCCTTATGTTTGTGATCTCTGTGGGAAAAGATACAATAGGAGGACCTCACTTAATATACACCTCGGAACACACTTAAACCCTAAAAAAGTGCAAAAGTCTAAGAAAAAACAGAACAATAATATTAACTCTTCGGCTGCTAATCAGGACTTAATATTGCCTTCTGTATTTTCTGTTAGTCCACTTAACAATGTGGACCCAGATCAGACTAGTCCAATTAACAATGTGGACCCAGATCAGACTAGTCCACATAACAATGTGGACCCAGATCAGACTAGTCCACTTAACAATGTGGACCAAGATCAGACTAATCCACTTAACAATGTGGACCCAGATCAGACTAGTCCATTTAAAAAGTCCCCATAGTAAAAAGTGTGGACTTGAGCAGTCTGATCAGGGTCCACTGTTTGTTTGTATGTGGTAATTAATCGTTGACAAAATCATTTGCATGCAGCAGATGCAGGCCTTTGGTTTATAGTGTGTACCAAAATTTCTTTACCAAAACATACATTGTGGGTACTCAAAAGAACCGTCTCAATGAGACGGTTCTTTTGAGCACCCAAAACATATGTTAAAACTGATGGGTAAGAAACTATTTACAATTTTACGCTCAAAAAAATTGTTTATCTAAACATGTGAGCAGATGACTTCACCAGATGACATTTTCAGATGTGAATTTATAGCAGGTGAAGCGTTAAGTTCCATAAAGTGTTTTAACTAATGATTTTCCATCAAGTTTGATAGTCGATGGATCCAGATAGGCATAAGTTTTATTGTGATCTGTCTGTCCCTCGTTCGTTTGTCCGTTCGTCAGTCCGTCCGTAAACTTTTTTCTATAAACGTCATCTCCTCCTCAACCACTGGTCCAAATTTCATATAACTTCACATTAATGTTCCCTATGATTCCCTCTTTCAAAATTGCATATATGGTTCTGCTCCACCAAACAGGAGGGTCGCCAGAACTCCAGATAGGAAATCTTTAAAACGACATCTCCTGGACCACTGGCCCAAATTCAAAATTATTTCACAGAATAGTTTCTCATAAAACCCTCTACTAAATTGCACAAATGGTTCCACTCCACTGAAAAAAGGGCTGCCAGAACTCCAGATAAGAAATACCTTTAAATGGCATTTCCTCCTGAACCACTGGTCCAAATTCAAAATAATTTCACGTAATTGTTCCTCATAATGCACTCTACCAAAATTGCACAAATGGTTTGGGTCCAATAAACAAAGGAGCCACCAGAGGTCTAGATAAGTTTAAATGGCATCACCTCATGAACCGCTGGCCAAATTCAAAATGATTTCATATAATTGTTCCTCATGATGTACTCTACCGAAATTGCACAAATGGTTCTGCTGTTTGACCAAATGGGCTGCCAGAGCTCTAGACAAGAAATGTCAACATTTGTTGAAGTGTCTTTACTCAGAAAGGAAGTGTTAAATCTCATATGTTTAGATAAACAAAAATTTTCACTGTAAAATTGTAAATAATTTGGTTACCCGTAATCTTAGCATATGTTTTGGATGAGAAATAAGAAAGATATTTTCCTTTTACAAGTCAAAGCTTGGTTAAATCTGATATGTTAGTGCATATGAATGAATAAATTTTCATGAACTTGTGTGTATTTATTTACCATTAATTAACGCACCACATTCATCCTATTAAGCACAATGTGTATATATCTTTATATGCCAGTGGAATTGAGGATTCGGAGGGCTTATTGTTTTTGGTCTGTTTGTGCATGTGTGACAAATATTAACCTATATATTGAAGTCTAGCTTCCTTTTTTGTGGAACAAGGAAAACAGTGCACAATGTGGCATCTGATGGTCTTGCAGGGTCAGGGTCTCACACTATTTGCTAACAGTATGCTCTATTTAAATTTGAACAAAAATGAAAAATACCACCCAACAAAGTAAAGAAGAAGGCAAAGATCAGGAATCAATACAATCAAGTACCACACCTGACGCGGCTCACCATATGGGATAGTGACAAAAGCACAAGAAAACATCACACACAAGAGAGCCAAGAGGTCAGCCCTTTCCCAGCAGGTGATCACAATTCTGCAAGGAACAGACAAGACAGCATAATAAAGAGAAGAACATGGCAAAGATCAGGAATGGATACAATCGAGTACCACACCTGACCCAGGACACCATATGGGAAAGTGAGAAAAACACAAAGAAAACATCACACACAAGAGAGCTAAGAGGTCAGCCTTTTCCCAGCAGGTGATCACAAGGCTTCAATGAACAGACAAGACAGCATAACAAAGACAACATGAAATATAAGTATAAAAAAGGGAGCTCAGTGGTAGAGTGCTTGACTCAAGATGGAGTGGTTGCTGGTTCGAGCCTCACTGGTGGCACTGTGTTGAGACTTTGAGCAAGACACATTTATCCCTGTTTAGCACTGGTTCAACCCAGGAAGACCTGAAAAATTGTTTACTAGGAAGTTAATAATCAAATCAAACAAACAAACAAATCAAAATGACCCACAAAAGAAGCACTGCCTTGGAACGGTCAGTAAAAAATACTGGAGAGCTAACATGTTTAACGGTACTAACCTCTCCCTTAATTCGGATGTGGATCAAAGACACATAGATATTTGGTAGCATGAAAGATCCCAAGGACATACGAATTAAGATATAAAATGGGGTTCAATTATTTATTCCATGGAAAACTAAAAAAATGAGGGAGGGAATTCCAAGCTTTCACAGGGGAGGCTGGTCCTAATACTTATTCCTATGGAAACCTATAGCACGTAATTTTCCAGGGAGGGGATGCAGAACCCCTCCCCCCATCTGCACACACTCTGGATACGCCCAAATGATTGCAAAACTAATTGCTACATTACAAAACTAGGACCAAACAATCGGAGCAACAATAATTGACGATAAACTACCACCCCAGAACAGACAGCCAGATCTGCTACAGTTTCTGCAAGGCACAGGACCTGTTAAAAATCCTCTGCGTATTCTTTCTAGTTTGTAGGTGATTGTTCTATTAGGGTGGACCACTTCTGGACCATAAACCAAGGTCGGTAGGAAATATTTATAGATTAATTAGATTTATGTCTTTGGACCGAGTACAACTGGCATAAGTCCATACAGGTAGCGTTGTGATTTTGTTGTCTTTTCTTTGACTGCAGATTGTAAAGTCTGAACTGTTGGTTGATCCTGATATACTCACGTACATCGCCTCCTCCTGTACCACTGGCGTATTGTTGTCTCACTTGTTGCTTCTTCTCAACCTTGCTGCTTGAGTACTGCAGTGCACAAGGGGAACAACAGGGAACAGAGATGTAGCTTGCCTAAACTTCTTCTGGACCTTGCTGCTTGAGTACTGCAGGGCACTAGGGGAACTACCAAGAACAGAGGTGAAGCTTGCCTAAACTTCTTCTGGACCTTGCTGCTTGTGTACTGCAGGGCACTAGGGGAACTCCCAGGAACAGAGATGTAGCTTCCCTAAACTTCTGGACCTTGCTGCTTGTGTACTGCAGGGCACTAGGGGAACTACCAGGAACAGAGGTGTAGCTTGCCTAAACTTCTTCTGGACCTTGCTGCTTAAGTACTGCAGGGCACTAGGGGAACTACCAGGAACAGAGGTGTAGCTTCCCTAAACTTCTGGACCTTGCTGCTTGAGTACTGCAGGGCACTAGGGGAACTACCAGGACCAGAGGTGTAGCTTCCCTAAACTTCTGGACCTTGATGCTTGTGTACTACAGGGCACTAGGGGAACTACCAGGAACAGAGGTGTAGCTTGCCTAAACTTCTTCTGGACCTTGCTGCTTGTGTACAACAGGACACTAGGGGAACTACAATGATCAGAGGTGTAGCTTGCCTAAACTTCTGGACCTTGCTGCTTGAGTACTGCAGGGCACTAGGGGAACTACAATGATCAGAGGTGTAGCTTGCCTAACTTTATGGACCTTGCTGCTTGAGTACTACAGGACACTAGGGGAACTACCAGGACCAGAGGTGTAGCTTCCCTTAACTTCTGGACCTTGCTGCTTGAGTACTACAGGACACTAGGGGAACTACCAGGAACAGAGGTATAGCTTGCCTAAACTTCTTCTGGACCTTGCTGCTTGAGTACTGCAGGGCACTAGGGGAACGACCAGGAACAGAGGTATAGCTTCCCTAAACTTATGGACCTTGCTGCTTGAGTACTACAGGACACTAGGGGAACTACCAGGAACAGAGGTATAGCTTGCCTAAACTTCTTCTGGACCTTGCTGCTTGAGTACTGCAGGGCACTAGGGGAACGACCAGGAACATGGGTATAGCTTCCCTAAACTTATGGACCTTGCTGCTTGAGTACTACAGGACACTAGGGGAACTACCAGGACCAGAGGTGTAGCTTCCCTAAACTTCTGGACCTTGCTGCTTGAGTACTACAGGACACTAGGGGAACTACCAGGAACAGAGGTATAGCTTGCCTAAACTTCTTCTGGACCTTGCTGCTTAAGTACTGCTGGGCACTAGGGGAACTACCAGGAACAGAGGTGTAGCTTCCCTAAACTTCTGGACCTTGCTGCTTGAGTACTGCAGGGCACTAGGGGAACTACCAGGACCAGAGGTGTAGCTTGCCTAAACTTCTTCTGGACCTTGCTCCTTGAGTACTGCAGGGCACTAGGGGAACTACCAGGAACAGAGGTGTAGCTTCCCTAAACTTCTTCTGGACCTTGCTGCTTGAGTACTACAGGGCACTAGGGGAACTACCAGGATCAGAGGTATAGCTTCCCTAAACTTCTGGACCTTGCTGCTTGAGTACTACAGGACACTAGGGGAACTACCAGGACCAGAGGTATAGCTTCCCTAAACTTCTGGACCTTGCTGCTTGAGTACTACAGGACACTAGGGGAACTACCAGGACCAGAGGTGTAGCTTCCCTAAACTTCTGGACCTTGCTGCTTGAGTACAACAGGACACTAGGGGAACTACCAGGAACAGAGGTGTAGCTTGCCTAAACTTCTTCTGGACCTTGCTGCTTGAGTACTACAGGACACTAGGGGAGCTACCAGGAACAGAGGTGTAGCTTCCCTAAACTTCTGGACCTTGCTGCTTGAGTACTACAGGACACTAGGGGAACTACCAGGAACAGAGGTGTAGCTTGCCTAAACTTCTTCTGGACCTTGCTGCTTGAGTACTACAGGGCTTTAGGGGAACTCCCAGGAATAGAGGTGTAGCTTGCCTAAACTTCTTCTGGACCTTGCTGCTTGAGTACTGCTGGGCACTAGGGGAACTACCAGGAACAGAGTTGTAAGTTGCCTAAACTTCTTCTGGACCTTGCTCCTTGAGCACTGCAGGGCACTAGGGGAACTACCAGGAATAGAGGTGTACCTTGCCTAAACTTCTTCTGGACCTTGCTGCTTGAGTACTACAGGGCTTTAGGGGAACTCCCAGGAATAGAGGTGTAGCTTGCCTAAACTTCTTCTGGACCTTGCTGCTTCAGTACTGCTGGGCACTAGGGGAACTACCAGGAACAGAGTTGTAAGTTGCCTAAACTTCTTCTGGACCTTGCTCCTTGAGCACTGCAGGGCACTAGGGGAACTACCAGGAATAGAGGTGTAGCTTCCCTAAACTTCTGGACCTTGCTGCTTGAGTACTACAGGGCACTAGGGGAACTACCAGGACCAGAGGTGTAGCTTCCCTAAACTTCTGGACCTTGCTGCTTGAGTACAACAGGACACTAGGAGAACTACCAGGAACAGAGGTGTAGCTTGCCTAAACCTCTTCTGGACCTTGCTGCTTGAGTACTACAGGACACTAGGGGAACTACCAGGAACAGAGGTGTAGCTTCCCTAAACTTCTGGACCTTGCTGCTTGAGGTCAACAGGACACTAGGGGAACTACCAGGAACAGAGGTATAGCTTGCCTAAACTTCTTCTGGACCTTGCTGCTTGAGTACTACAGGACACTAGGGGAACTACCAGGAACAGAGGTGTAGCTTGCCTAAACTTCTTCTGGACCTTGCTGCTTGAGTACTACAGGACACTAGGGGAACTACCAGGAACAGAGGTGTAGCTTGCCTAAACTTCTTCTGGACCTTGCTGCTTGAGTACTACAGGACACTAGGGGAACTACCAGGAACAGAGGTGTAGCTTCCCTAAACTTCTGGACCTTGCTGCTTGAGTACAACAGGACACTAGGGGAACTACCAGGAACAGAGGTGTAGCTTGCCTAAACTTCTTCTGGACCTTGCTGCTTGAGTACTACAGGGCTTTAGGGGAACTCCCAGGAATAGAGGTGTAGCTTGCCTAAACTTCTTCTGGACCTTGCTGCTTGAATACTGCTGGGCACTAGGGGAACTACCAGGAACAGAGTTGTAAGTTGCCTAAACTTCTTCTGGACCTTGCTCCTTGAGCACTGCAGGGCACTAGGGGAACTACCAGGAATAGAGGTGTACCTTGCCTAAACTTCTTCTGGACCTTGCTGCTTGAGTACTACAGGGCTTTAGGGGAACTCCCAGGAATAGAGGTGTAGCTTGCCTAAACTTCGTCTGGACCTTGCTGCTTGAGTACTGCTGGGCACTAGGGGAACTACCAGGAACAGAGTTGTAAGTTGCCTAAACTTCTTCTGGACCTTGCTCCTTGAGCACTGCAGGGCACTAGGGGAACTACCAGGAATAGAGGTGTAGCTTCCCTAAACTTCTGGACCTTGCTGCTTGAGTACTACAGGGCACTAGGGGAACTACCAGGACCAGAGGTGTAGCTTCCCTAAACTTCTGGACCTTGCTGCTTGAGTACAACAGGACACTAGGGGAACTACCAGGAACAGAGGTGTAGCTTGCCTAAACTTCTTCTAGACCTTGCTGCTTGAGTACTACAGGACACTAGGGGAACTACCAGGAACAGAGGTGTAGCTTCCCTAAACTTCTGGACCTTGCTGCTTGAGTACAACAGGACACTAGGGGAACTACCAGGATCAGAGGTGTAGCTTGCCTAAACTTCTTCTGGACCTTGCTGCTTGAGTACTGCAGGGCACTAGGGGAACTACCAGGAACAGAGGTGTAGCTTCCCTAAACTTCTTCTGGACCTTGCTCCTTGAGTACTACAGGGCACTAGGGGAACTACCAGGATCAGAGGTATAGCTTCCCTAAACTTCTGGACCTTGCTGCTTGAGTACTACAGGGCACTAGGGGAACTACCAGGACCAGAGGTATAGCTTCCCTAAACTTCTGGACCTTGCTGCTTGAGTACAACAGGACACTAGGGGAACTACCAGGAACAGAGGTATAGCTTGCCTAAACTTCTTCTGGACCTTGCTGCTTGAGTACTGCAGGGCACTAGGGGAACTACGAGGAACAGAGGTGTAGCTTGCCTAAACTTCTTCTGGACCTTGCTGCTTGAGTACTACAGGGCTTTAGGGGAACTCCCAGGAATAGAGGTGTAGCTTGCCTAAACTTCTTCTGGACCTTGCTGCTTGAGTACTGCTGGGCACTAGGGGAACTACCAGGAACAGAGTTGTAAGTTGCCTAAACTTCTTCTGGACCTTGCTCCTTGAGCACTGCAGGGCACAAGGGGAACTACCAGGAATAGAGGTGTACCTTGCCTAAACTTCTTCTGGACCTTGCTGCTTGAGTACTGCAGGGCACTAGGGGAACTACCAGGAACAGAGTTATAAGTTGCCTAAACTTCTGGACCTTGCTGCTTGAGTACTGCAGGACACTAGGGGAACTACCAGGAACAGAGGTGTAGCTTGCCTAAACCTCTTCTGGACCTTGCTGCTTGAGTACTGCAGGGCACTAGGGGAACTACCAGGAACAGAGTTGTAAGTTGCCTAAACTTCTGGACCTTGCTCCTTGAGTACTGCAGGACACTAGGGGAACGACCAGGAACAGAGGTGTAGCTTGCCTAAACCTCTTCTGGACCTTGCTGCTTGAGTACTACAGGGCACAAGGGGAACTACCAGGACCAGAGATGTAGCTTGCCTAAACTTCTGGACCTTGCTGCTTGAGTACAACAGGACACTAGGGGAACTACCAGGAACAGAGGTGTAGCTTGCCTAAACTTCTTATGGACCTTGCTGCTTGAGTACTACAGGACACTAGGGGAACTACCAGGAACAGAGGTGTAGCTTGCCTAAACTTCTGGACCTTGCTGCTTGAGTACTACAGGACACTAGGGGAACTACCAGGAACAGAGGTGTAGCTTGCCTAAACTTCTTCTGGACCTTGCTGCTTGAGTACTGCTGGGCACTAGGGGAACTCCCAGGACCAGAGGTGTAGCTTCCCTAAACTTCTTCTGGACCTTGCTGCTTGAGTACAACAGGACACTAGGGGAACTACCAGGAACAGAGGTGTAGCTTGCCTAAACTTATGGACCTTGCTGCTTGAGTACAACAGGACACTAGGGGAACTACCAGGAACAGAGGTGTAGCTTGCCTAAACTTATGGACCTTGCTGCTTGAGTACTGCAGGGCACTAGGGGAACTACCAGGAACAGAGGTGTAGCTTGCCTAAACTTCTTATGGACCTTGCTGCTTAAGTACTACAGGGCACTAGGGGAACGACCTGGAACAGAGGTGTAGCTTCCCTAAACTTCTGGACCTTGCTGCTTGAGTACTGCAGGGCACTAGGGGAACTACCAGGACCAGAGGTGTAGCTTCCCTAAACTTCTGGACCTTGATGCTTGTGTACTACAGGGCACTAGGGGAACTACCAGGAACAGAGGTGTAGCTTGCCTAAACTTCTTCTGGACCTTGCTGCTTGTGTACAACAGGACACTAGGGGAACTACAATGATCAGAGGTGTAGCTTGCCTAAACTTCTGGACCTTGCTGCTTGAGTACTGCAGGGCACTAGGGGAACTACAATGATCAGAGGTGTAGCTTGCCTAACTTTATGGACCTTGCTGCTTGAGTACTTCAGGACACTAGGGGAACTACCAGGACCAGAGGTGTAGCTTCCCTTAACTTCTGGACCTTGCTGCTTGAGTACTACAGGACACTAGGGGAACTACCAGGAACAGAGGTATAGCTTGCCTAAACTTCTTCTGGACCTTGCTGCTTGAGTACTGCAGGGCACTAGGGGAACGACCAGGAACAGAGGTATAGCTTCCCTAAACTTATGGACCTTGCTGCTTGAGTACTACAGGACACTAGGGGAACTACCAGGAACAGAGGTATAGCTTGCCTAAACTTCTTCTGGACCTTGCTGCTTGAGTACTGCAGGGCACTAGGGGAACGACCAGGAACATGGGTATAGCTTCCCTAAACTTATGGACCTTGCTGCTTGAGTACTACAGGACACTAGGGGAACTACCAGGACCAGAGGTGTAGCTTCCCTAAACTTCTGGACCTTGCTGCTTGAGTACTACAGGACACTAGGGGAACTACCAGGAACAGAGGTATAGCTTGCCTAAACTTCTTCTGGACCTTGCTGCTTAAGTACTGCTGGGCACTAGGGGAACTACCAGGAACAGAGGTGTAGCTTCCCTAAACTTCTGGACCTTGCTGCTTGAGTACTGCAGGGCACTAGGGGAACTACCAGGACCAGAGGTGTAGCTTGCCTAAACTTCTTCTGGACCTTGCTCCTTGAGTACTGCAGGGCACTAGGGGAACTACCAGGAACAGAGGTGTAGCTTCCCTAAACTTCTTCTGGACCTTGCTGCTTGAGTACTACAGGGCACTAGGGGAACTACCAGGATCAGAGGTATAGCTTCCCTAAACTTCTGGACCTTGCTGCTTGAGTACTACAGGACACTAGGGGAACTACCAGGACCAGAGGTATAGCTTCCCTAAACTTCTGGACCTTGCTGCTTGAGTACTACAGGACACTAGGGGAACTACCAGGACCAGAGGTGTAGCTTCCCTAAACTTCTGGACCTTGCTGCTTGAGTACAACAGGACACTAGGGGAACTACCAGGAACAGAGGTGTAGCTTGCCTAAACTTCTTCTGGACCTTGCTGCTTGAGTACTACAGGACACTAGGGGAGCTACCAGGAACAGAGGTGTAGCTTCCCTAAACTTCTGGACCTTGCTGCTTGAGTACTACAGGACACTAGGGGAACTACCAGGAACAGAGGTGTAGCTTGCCTAAACTTCTTCTGGACCTTGCTGCTTGAGTACTACAGGGCTTTAGGGGAACTCCCAGGAATAGAGGTGTAGCTTGCCTAAACTTCTTCTGGACCTTGCTGCTTGAGTACTGCTGGGCACTAGGGGAACTACCAGGAACAGAGTTGTAAGTTGCCTAAACTTCTTCTGGACCTTGCTCCTTGAGCACTGCAGGGCACTAGGGGAACTACCAGGAATAGAGGTGTACCTTGCCTAAACTTCTTCTGGACCTTGCTGCTTGAGTACTACAGGGCTTTAGGGGAACTCCCAGGAATAGAGGTGTAGCTTGCCTAAACTTCTTCTGGACCTTGCTGCTTGAGTACTGCTGGGCACTAGGGGAACTACCAGGAACAGAGTTGTAAGTTGCCTAAACTTCTTCTGGACCTTGCTCCTTGAGCACTGCAGGGCACTAGGGGAACTACCAGGAATAGAGGTGTAGCTTCCCTAAACTTCTGGACCTTGCTGCTTGAGTACTACAGGGCACTAGGGGAACTACCAGGACCAGAGGTGTAGCTTCCCTAAACTTCTGGACCTTGCTGCTTGAGTACAACAGGACACTAGGAGAACTACCAGGAACAGAGGTGTAGCTTGCCTAAACTTCTTCTGGACCTTGCTGCTTGAGTACTACAGGACACTAGGGGAACTACCAGGAACAGAGGTGTAGCTTCCCTAAACTTCTGGACCTTGCTGCTTGAGGTCAACAGGACACTAGGGGAACTACCAGGAACAGAGGTATAGCTTGCCTAAACTTCTTCTGGACCTTGCTGCTTGAGTACTACAGGACACTAGGGGAACTACCAGGAACAGAGGTGTAGCTTGCCTAAACTTCTTCTGGACCTTGCTGCTTGAGTACTACAGGACACTAGGGGAACTACCAGGAACAGAGGTGTAGCTTGCCTAAACTTCTTCTGGACCTTGCTGCTTGAGTACTACAGGACACTAGGGGAACTACCAGGAACAGAGGTGTAGCTTCCCTAAACTTCTGGACCTTGCTGCTTGAGTACAACAGGACACTAGGGGAACTACCAGGAACAGAGGTGTAGCTTGCCTAAACTTCTTCTGGACCTTGCTGCTTGAGTACTACAGGGCTTTAGGGGAACTCCCAGGAATAGAGGTGTAGCTTGCCTAAACTTCTTCTGGACCTTGCTGCTTGAATACTGCTGGGCACTAGGGGAACTACCAGGAACAGAGTTGTAAGTTGCCTAAACTTCTTCTGGACCTTGCTCCTTGAGCACTGCAGGGCACTAGGGGAACTACCAGGAATAGAGGTGTACCTTGCCTAAACTTCTTCTGGACCTTGCTGCTTGAGTACTACAGGGCTTTAGGGGAACTCCCAGGAATAGAGGTGTAGCTTGCCTAAACTTCGTCTGGACCTTGCTGCTTGAGTACTGCTGGGCACTAGGGGAACTACCAGGAACAGAGTTGTAAGTTGCCTAAACTTCTTCTGGACCTTGCTCCTTGAGCACTGCAGGGCACTAGGGGAACTACCAGGAATAGAGGTGTAGCTTCCCTAAACTTCTGGACCTTGCTGCTTGAGTACTACAGGGCACTAGGGGAACTACCAGGACCAGAGGTGTAGCTTCCCTAAACTTCTGGACCTTGCTGCTTGAGTACAACAGGACACTAGGGGAACTACCAGGAACAGAGGTGTAGCTTGCCTAAACTTCTTCTAGACCTTGCTGCTTGAGTACTACAGGACACTAGGGGAACTACCAGGAACAGAGGTGTAGCTTCCCTAAACTTCTGGACCTTGCTGCTTGAGTACAACAGGACACTAGGGGAACTACCAGGATCAGAGGTGTAGCTTGCCTAAACTTCTTCTGGACCTTGCTGCTTGAGTACTGCAGGGCACTAGGGGAACTACCAGGAACAGAGGTGTAGCTTCCCTAAACTTCTTCTGGACCTTGCTCCTTGAGTACTACAGGGCACTAGGGGAACTACCAGGATCAGAGGTATAGCTTCCCTAAACTTCTGGACCTTGCTGCTTGAGTACTACAGGGCACTAGGGGAACTACCAGGACCAGAGGTATAGCTTCCCTAAACTTCTGGACCTTGCTGCTTGAGTACAACAGGACACTAGGGGAACTACCAGGAACAGAGGTATAGCTTGCCTAAACTTCTTCTGGACCTTGCTGCTTGAGTACTGCAGGGCACTAGGGGAACTACGAGGAACAGAGGTGTAGCTTGCCTAAACTTCTTCTGGACCTTGCTGCTTGAGTACTACAGGGCTTTAGGGGAACTCCCAGGAATAGAGGTGTAGCTTGCCTAAACTTCTTCTGGACCTTGCTGCTTGAGTACTGCTGGGCACTAGGGGAACTACCAGGAACAGAGTTGTAAGTTGCCTAAACTTCTTCTGGACCTTGCTCCTTGAGCACTGCAGGGCACAAGGGGAACTACCAGGAATAGAGGTGTACCTTGCCTAAACTTCTTCTGGACCTTGCTGCTTGAGTACTGCAGGGCACTAGGGGAACTACCAGGAACAGAGTTATAAGTTGCCTAAACTTCTGGACCTTGCTGCTTGAGTACTGCAGGACACTAGGGGAACTACCAGGAACAGAGGTGTAGCTTGCCTAAACCTCTTCTGGACCTTGCTGCTTGAGTACTGCAGGGCACTAGGGGAACTACCAGGAACAGAGTTGTAAGTTGCCTAAACTTCTGGACCTTGCTCCTTGAGTACTGCAGGACACTAGGGGAACTACCAGGAACAGAGGTGTAGCTTGCCTAAACCTCTTCTGGACCTTGCTGCTTGAGTACTACAGGGCACAAGGGGAACTACCAGGACCAGAGATGTAGCTTGCCTAAACTTCTGGACCTTGCTGCTTGAGTACAACAGGACACTAGGGGAACTACCAGGAACAGAGGTGTAGCTTGCCTAAACTTCTTATGGACCTTGCTGCTTGAGTACTACAGGACACTAGGGGAACTACCAGGAACAGAGGTGTAGCTTGCCTAAACTTCTGGACCTTGCTGCTTGAGTACTACAGGACACTAGGGGAACTACCAGGAACAGAGGTGTAGCTTGCCTAAACTTCTTCTGGACCTTGCTGCTTGAGTACTGCTGGGCACTAGGGGAACTCCCAGGACCAGAGGTGTAGCTTCCCTAAACTTCTTCTGGACCTTGCTGCTTGAGTACTACAGGACACTAGGGGAACTACCAGGAACAGAGGTGTAGCTTGCCTAAACTTCTTCTGGACCTTGCTGCTTGAGTACTACAGGACACTAGGGGAACTACCAGGAACAGAGGTGTAGCTTGCCTAAACTTCTTCTGGACCTTGCTGCTTGAGTACTACAGGACACTAGGGGAACTACCAGGAACAGAGGTGTAGCTTCCCTAAACTTCTGGACCTTGCTGCTTGAGTACAACAGGACACTAGGGGAACTACCAGGAACAGAGGTGTAGCTTGCCTAAACTTCTTCTGGACCTTGCTGCTTGAGTACTACAGGGCTTTAGGGGAACTCCCAGGAATAGAGGTGTAGCTTGCCTAAACTTCTTCTGGACCTTGCTGCTTGAATACTGCTGGGCACTAGGGGAACTACCAGGAACAGAGTTGTAAGTTGCCTAAACTTCTTCTGGACCTTGCTCCTTGAGCACTGCAGGGCACTAGGGGAACTACCAGGAATAGAGGTGTACCTTGCCTAAACTTCTTCTGGACCTTGCTGCTTGAGTACTACAGGGCTTTAGGGGAACTCCCAGGAATAGAGGTGTAGCTTGCCTAAACTTCGTCTGGACCTTGCTGCTTGAGTACTGCTGGGCACTAGGGGAACTACCAGGAACAGAGTTGTAAGTTGCCTAAACTTCTTCTGGACCTTGCTCCTTGAGCACTGCAGGGCACTAGGGGAACTACCAGGAATAGAGGTGTAGCTTCCCTAAACTTCTGGACCTTGCTGCTTGAGTACTACAGGGCACTAGGGGAACTACCAGGACCAGAGGTGTAGCTTCCCTAAACTTCTGGACCTTGCTGCTTGAGTACAACAGGACACTAGGGGAACTACCAGGAACAGAGGTGTAGCTTGCCTAAACTTCTTCTAGACCTTGCTGCTTGAGTACTACAGGACACTAGGGGAACTACCAGGAACAGAGGTGTAGCTTCCCTAAACTTCTGGACCTTGCTGCTTGAGTACAACAGGACACTAGGGGAACTACCAGGATCAGAGGTGTAGCTTGCCTAAACTTCTTCTGGACCTTGCTGCTTGAGTACTGCAGGGCACTAGGGGAACTACCAGGAACAGAGGTGTAGCTTCCCTAAACTTCTTCTGGACCTTGCTCCTTGAGTACTACAGGGCACTAGGGGAACTACCAGGATCAGAGGTATAGCTTCCCTAAACTTCTGGACCTTGCTGCTTGAGTACTACAGGGCACTAGGGGAACTACCAGGACCAGAGGTATAGCTTCCCTAAACTTCTGGACCTTGCTGCTTGAGTACAACAGGACACTAGGGGAACTACCAGGAACAGAGGTATAGCTTGCCTAAACTTCTTCTGGACCTTGCTGCTTGAGTACTGCAGGGCACTAGGGGAACTACGAGGAACAGAGGTGTAGCTTGCCTAAACTTCTTCTGGACCTTGCTGCTTGAGTACTACAGGGCTTTAGGGGAACTCCCAGGAATAGAGGTGTAGCTTGCCTAAACTTCTTCTGGACCTTGCTGCTTGAGTACTGCTGGGCACTAGGGGAACTACCAGGAACAGAGTTGTAAGTTGCCTAAACTTCTTCTGGACCTTGCTCCTTGAGCACTGCAGGGCACAAGGGGAACTACCAGGAATAGAGGTGTACCTTGCCTAAACTTCTTCTGGACCTTGCTGCTTGAGTACTGCAGGGCACTAGGGGAACTACCAGGAACAGAGTTATAAGTTGCCTAAACTTCTGGACCTTGCTGCTTGAGTACTGCAGGACACTAGGGGAACTACCAGGAACAGAGGTGTAGCTTGCCTAAACCTCTTCTGGACCTTGCTGCTTGAGTACTGCAGGGCACTAGGGGAACTACCAGGAACAGAGTTGTAAGTTGCCTAAACTTCTGGACCTTGCTCCTTGAGTACTGCAGGACACTAGGGGAACTACCAGGAACAGAGGTGTAGCTTGCCTAAACCTCTTCTGGACCTTGCTGCTTGAGTACTACAGGGCACAAGGGGAACTACCAGGACCAGAGATGTAGCTTGCCTAAACTTCTGGACCTTGCTGCTTGAGTACAACAGGACACTAGGGGAACTACCAGGAACAGAGGTGTAGCTTGCCTAAACTTCTTATGGACCTTGCTGCTTGAGTACTACAGGACACTAGGGGAACTACCAGGAACAGAGGTGTAGCTTGCCTAAACTTCTGGACCTTGCTGCTTGAGTACTACAGGACACTAGGGGAACTACCAGGAACAGAGGTGTAGCTTGCCTAAACTTCTTCTGGACCTTGCTGCTTGAGTACTGCTGGGCACTAGGGGAACTCCCAGGACCAGAGGTGTAGCTTCCCTAAACTTCTTCTGGACCTTGCTGCTTGAGTACAACAGGACACTAGGGGAACTACCAGGAACAGAGGTGTAGCTTGCCTAAACTTATGGACCTTGCTGCTTGAGTACAACAGGACACTAGGGGAACTACCAGGAACAGAGGTGTAGCTTGCCTAAACTTATGGACCTTGCTGCTTGAGTACTGCAGGGCACTAGGGGAACTACCAGGAACAGAGGTGTAGCTTGCCTAAACTTCTTATGGACCTTGCTGCTTAAGTACTACAGGGCACTAGGGGAACGACCTGGAACAGAGGTGTAGCTTCCCTAAACTTCTGGACCTTGCTGCTTGAGTACTACAGGGCACTAGGGGAACTACCAGGATCAGAGGTGTAGCTTGCGTTAACTTCTTGACCTTGCTGCTTGAGTACTGCAGGGCACTAGGGGAACTACCAGGAACAGAGGTGTAGCTTGCCTAAACGTCTTCTGGACCTTGCTGCTTGAGTACTGCTGGGCACTAGGGGAACTCCCAGGAATAGAGGTGTAGCTTGCCTAAACTTCTTCAGGACCTTGCTGCTTGAGTACTGCAGGGCACTAGAGGAACTACCAGGAATAGAGGTGTAGCTTGCCTAAACTTCTGGACCTTGCTGCTTGAGTACTACAGGGCTCTAGGGGAACTACCAGGATCAGAGGTGTAGCTTCCCTAAACTTATGGACCTTGCTGCTTGAGTACTTCAGGACACTAGGGGAACTACCAGGAACAGAGGTATAGCTTGCCTAAACTTCTTCTGGACCTTGCTGCTTGAGTACTGCAGGGCACTAGGGGAACTACCACGAATAGAGTTGAAGCTTCCCTAAACTTCTGGACCTTGCTGCTTGAGTACTACAGGGCACTAGGGGAACTACCAGGATCAGAGGTGTAGCTTGCGTTAACTTCTAGACCTTGCTGCTTGAGTACTGCAGGGCACTAGGGGAACTACCACGAATAGAGATGAAGCTTCCCTAAACTTCTGGACCTTGCTGCTTGAGTACTACAGGGCACTAGGGGAACTTCCAGGATCAGAGGTGTAGCTTGCGTTAACTTCTGGACCTTGCTGCTTGAGTACTGCAGGGCACTAGGGGAACTACCAGGAACAGAGGTGTAGCATTCCTTAACTTCTGGACCTGCTTCTTGAGTACTGCAGGGCACTAGGGGAACTACCAGGAAGAGAGGTGTAGCTTTCCTTAACTTCTGGACCTGCTGCTTGAGTACTGCAGGGCACTAGGGGAACGACCAGGAACAGAGGTGTAGCTTGCCTAAAATTCAATGCACGCACATTTTTGTGGGGATGTGGTTTATGCGTTTACGCAAAAAAATAAAACAGGAGCATTTACAAATACATGTATCGTAGACCCAGGTGAGACGCCGCAAAATGCGGCGTCTCATCAGGGTCTGCGCTATTTGCCATGTTTTGGTACAGTGGACAATGTTAAATCTTATATAAATCAGGAGCTCTTTCACTTCGTGCTGAACCCTGAGCAGAAAATGCATCACACTTAAACCAAAATTGGAATTAGCCACGTTAGAATTACTTTTCATGAAACCTCCAGAACTGGGATAGAATAATCCCATATTTTCGGTTCAAATCTATACGCAAATACGTTAAAACGTAGATGGTAGCTACGCCCATGAGGAAAACTATCAAAGTAAATTTGTTCCCACGTCACATTGGGGACCATTCGGCGTAGTTCCAGTGTAGTTCTGATTGTACCTGACGAAACCGACATTACTTTAACATTTCCATGTGAAGTCTTATTGAGCGTGCTGATCAGTCCAAAGTTCATGAAGCCGGCCTTGACAGGCATTCTCAGGTGAGCGACTCATGACCCAAGGCATCTTGATAACTTTTATTTTATGATAGTCGGAAAAAGCCCATGTAGCTGAATTTTGTTTCTTGGTATATTACTAGTATGTAACCGGTATGAAATAAAGAATGTTGTATCTCTCTGATTCCTTGTAGATAAAAAGAATCTTCTTTTAACTTTCATTACATGTAGTATGTGGCAGAGGCGTCGAGTGCGCGCGTGTGTGTAACGATGGAGGGTGTTTATGTGGCACAGTGGTAAAGTGCTTGACTCAGGACCGAGGGGCCGCGGGTTCGAGCCTCACGGACGTCACTGCGTTGTGGTCTCTTGCAAGGTTAACGTGAAGCCTTCACTCATTCTAGCCGCTTTGGAATGCTCTAGCTAAAGCCGTTTTCTGCCATAGCCCATGGCCCCATACAGGGGGAGTACCCTAGACTCCTCAAGTGTGCGTACTGTATAAAATGCCCCAGGAACGCGCCTGGCAATAAGTACAAAAATATCGGGTGCTGACTCCTATCCATACTCTTTGTGATGGGGTTAGGGGGTTATGGAGTGAGTGAGAAGACAGGGGATGATTTGAATCTTGGGAGGCTGATTTAGACTTACTGGAGATAGACGTCAGACCTAAGCAATTCTGCTTCAGGACGCCGACTGTCTAGTGGTTGGGGTAGTGCAGTTCCCGGCGTTTGGACGTGAAATACGGGAAATACCCTGTGAAACCACTGCAACCTGGAAGGTCACAGTCAACCATTGATACATCTCTGCAGGAATTATTTTGATAATTGTTTTTTTTTTTGCTAATCGAACCTGCGTGGCAGAAGTAGTCAGAGCTAAATAGCTACCGACTGGGCTATCATGGTGTGTGAAGCCCAGGGGGAGGGGGGTTACTCTGATATTTTCATGCATACGTAGGCTCGGGTCATTTTTTTGGGTTCAAATTTTGAATTTCAATTTTTTGGGGGGGTTTCAGAAAAATAATTATTTTTGGGGCATGAAGATTTTGTGGATATTTTTTGGGGGGTCATCACAAAATTGGACTATATTTAGGGGTCATTTCTATGCATTTTTATGTCTTTTCTTAAGGTCAAGGAACAAAATGGGGATATTTTTGGGGGTTGGTAAAATTTCAAATTTTTTGGGTGGGTGCTTGAAATTTCTGATATTTTGGGGGCTGAACGGTAGATGCTGGGCTCGAGCCTACGTATGAAGAAAAAATGAGAGTACCCCTGAGGTGTGAAGTGGTTTGATGTGGCGTGGGTTGGCCTGAAGGTGGGCACCCTACATGAGAGGAAAATTCTACTGAAAAAAATACCAGAGTGCAAGGTCCTTTTTTCTAAGTCACACCAGTAAACTTAATCAACAAAAGCAATAAGATGTTGTTTCAAAAAGTACAGCAAAGATATATCCGTCTTATAGATACAATATATTTCCTATTTTTATTATTGACCAATCATGATAAACCTTACAGCTTAAAAAATATTGTGCTGAGCTTCCACCCACCTTTTGAGCCAATCACTGCCCGTTTTACAATTACAGCTCTGTGACCACATAATTTAACATAGGATCCCGCCGAATAGTCTAGGCCCCCAGCAGAAACACGGGAGTCCTGCTAACAGCCGTTAGATACCCTTGTCAAATCTGTGGAACTAATTTTGATTGTCCGTCTCATCTATCCATGAGTTCTGTTGTTTATTACAGAGGTGTATGATTACGTTGTGAGGAAGGTAGCGAGGAATAGATACCCTTGTCAAATCTGTGGAACTAATTTTGATTGTCCGTCTCATTTAACGAGACACGAGATGATTCACACTGGAGAACGCCCTTATGTTTGTGATCTCTGTGGGAAAAGATACAATAGGAGGACCTCACTTAATATACACCTCGGAACACACTTAAACCCTAAAAAAGTGCAAAAGTCTAAGAAAAAACAGAACAATAATATTAACTCTTCGGCTGCTAATCAGGACTTAATATTGCCTTCTGTATTTTCTGTTAGTCCACTTAACAATGTGGACCCAGATCAGACTAGTCCAATTAACAATGTGGACCCAGATCAGACTAGTCCACATAACAATGTGGACCCAGATCAGACTAGTCCACTTAACAATGTGGACCAAGATCAGACTAATCCACTTAACAATGTGGACCCAGATCAGACTAGTCCATTTAAAAAGTCCCCATAGTAAAAAGTGTGGACTTGAGCAGTCTGATCAGGGTCCACTGTTTGTTTGTATGTGGTAATTAATCGTTGACAAAATCATTTGCATGCAGCAGATGCAGGCCTTTGGTTTATAGTGTGTACCAAAATTTCTTTACCAAAACATACATTGTGGGTACTCAAAAGAACCGTCTCAATGAGACGGTTCTTTTGAGCACCCAAAACATATGTTAAAACTGATGGGTAAGAAACTATTTACAATTTTACGCTCAAAAAAATTGTTTATCTAAACATGTGAGCAGATGACTTCACCAGATGACATTTTCAGATGTGAATTTATAGCAGGTGAAGCGTTAAGTTCCATAAAGTGTTTTAACTAATGATTTTCCATCAAGTTTGATAGTCGATGGATCCAGATAGGCATAAGTTTTATTGTGATCTGTCTGTCCCTCGTTCGTTTGTCCGTTCGTCAGTCCGTCCGTAAACTTTTTTCTATAAACGTCATCTCCTCCTCAACCACTGGTCCAAATTTCATATAACTTCACATTAATGTTCCCTATGATTCCCTCTTTCAAAATTGCATATATGGTTCTGCTCCACCAAACAGGAGGGTCGCCAGAACTCCAGATAGGAAATCTTTAAAACGACATCTCCTGGACCACTGGCCCAAATTCAAAATTATTTCACAGAATAGTTTCTCATAAAACCCTCTACTAAATTGCACAAATGGTTCCACTCCACTGAAAAAAGGGCTGCCAGAACTCCAGATAAGAAATACCTTTAAATGGCATTTCCTCCTGAACCACTGGTCCAAATTCAAAATAATTTCACGTAATTGTTCCTCATAATGCACTCTACCAAAATTGCACAAATGGTTTGGGTCCAATAAACAAAGGAGCCACCAGAGGTCTAGATAAGTTTAAATGGCATCACCTCATGAACCGCTGGCCAAATTCAAAATGATTTCATATAATTGTTCCTCATGATGTACTCTACCGAAATTGCACAAATGGTTCTGCTGTTTGACCAAATGGGCTGCCAGAGCTCTAGACAAGAAATGTCAACATTTGTTGAAGTGTCTTTACTCAGAAAGGAAGTGTTAAATCTCATATGTTTAGATAAACAAAAATTTTCACTGTAAAATTGTAAATAATTTGGTTACCCGTAATCTTAGCATATGTTTTGGATGAGAAATAAGAAAGATATTTTCCTTTTACAAGTCAAAGCTTGGTTAAATCTGATATGTTAGTGCATATGAATGAATAAATTTTCATGAACTTGTGTGTATTTATTTACCATTAATTAACGCACCACATTCATCCTATTAAGCACAATGTGTATATATCTTTATATGCCAGTGGAATTGAGGATTCGGAGGGCTTATTGTTTTTGGTCTGTTTGTGCATGTGTGACAAATATTAACCTATATATTGAAGTCTAGCTTCCTTTTTTGTGGAACAAGGAAAACAGTGCACAATGTGGCATCTGATGGTCTTGCAGGGTCAGGGTCTCACACTATTTGCTAACAGTATGCTCTATTTAAATTTGAACAAAAATGAAAAATACCACCCAACAAAGTAAAGAAGAAGGCAAAGATCAGGAATCAATACAATCAAGTACCACACCTGACGCGGCTCACCATATGGGATAGTGACAAAAGCACAAGAAAACATCACACACAAGAGAGCCAAGAGGTCAGCCCTTTCCCAGCAGGTGATCACAATTCTGCAAGGAACAGACAAGACAGCATAATAAAGAGAAGAACATGGCAAAGATCAGGAATGGATACAATCGAGTACCACACCTGACCCAGGACACCATATGGGAAAGTGAGAAAAACACAAAGAAAACATCACACACAAGAGAGCTAAGAGGTCAGCCTTTTCCCAGCAGGTGATCACAAGGCTTCAATGAACAGACAAGACAGCATAACAAAGACAACATGAAATATAAGTATAAAAAAGGGAGCTCAGTGGTAGAGTGCTTGACTCAAGATGGAGTGGTTGCTGGTTCGAGCCTCACTGGTGGCACTGTGTTGAGACTTTGAGCAAGACACATTTATCCCTGTTTAGCACTGGTTCAACCCAGGAAGACCTGAAAAATTGTTTACTAGGAAGTTAATAATCAAATCAAACAAACAAACAAATCAAAATGACCCACAAAAGAAGCACTGCCTTGGAACGGTCAGTAAAAAATACTGGAGAGCTAACATGTTTAACGGTACTAACCTCTCCCTTAATTCGGATGTGGATCAAAGACACATAGATATTTGGTAGCATGAAAGATCCCAAGGACATACGAATTAAGATATAAAATGGGGTTCAATTATTTATTCCATGGAAAACTAAAAAAATGAGGGAGGGAATTCCAAGCTTTCACAGGGGAGGCTGGTCCTAATACTTATTCCTATGGAAACCTATAGCACGTAATTTTCCAGGGAGGGGATGCAGAACCCCTCCCCCCATCTGCACACACTCTGGATACGCCCAAATGATTGCAAAACTAATTGCTACATTACAAAACTAGGACCAAACAATCGGAGCAACAATAATTGACGATAAACTACCACCCCAGAACAGACAGCCAGATCTGCTACAGTTTCTGCAAGGCACAGGACCTGTTAAAAATCCTCTGCGTATTCTTTCTAGTTTGTAGGTGATTGTTCTATTAGGGTGGACCACTTCTGGACCATAAACCAAGGTCGGTAGGAAATATTTATAGATTAATTAGATTTATGTCTTTGGACCGAGTACAACTGGCATAAGTCCATACAGGTAGCGTTGTGATTTTGTTGTCTTTTCTTTGACTGCAGATTGTAAAGTCTGAACTGTTGGTTGATCCTGATATACTCACGTACATCGCCTCCTCCTGTACCACTGGCGTATTGTTGTCTCACTTGTTGCTTCTTCTCAACCTTGCTGCTTGAGTACTGCAGTGCACAAGGGGAACAACAGGGAACAGAGATGTAGCTTGCCTAAACTTCTTCTGGACCTTGCTGCTTGAGTACTGCAGGGCACTAGGGGAACTACCAAGAACAGAGGTGAAGCTTGCCTAAACTTCTTCTGGACCTTGCTGCTTGTGTACTGCAGGGCACTAGGGGAACTCCCAGGAACAGAGATGTAGCTTCCCTAAACTTCTGGACCTTGCTGCTTGTGTACTGCAGGGCACTAGGGGAACTACCAGGAACAGAGGTGTAGCTTGCCTAAACTTCTTCTGGACCTTGCTGCTTAAGTACTGCAGGGCACTAGGGGAACTACCAGGAACAGAGATGTAGCTTCCCTAAACTTCTGGACCTTGCTGCTTGTGTACTGCAGGGCACTAGGGGAACTACCAGGAACAGAGGTGTAGCTTGCCTAAACTTCTTCTGGACCTTGCTGCTTAAGTACTGCAGGGCACTAGGGGAACTACCAGGAACAGAGGTGTAGCTTCCCTAAACTTCTGGACCTTGCTGCTTGAGTACTGCAGGGCACTAGGGGAACTACCAGGACCAGAGGTGTAGCTTCCCTAAACTTCTGGACCTTGATGCTTGTGTACTACAGGGCACTAGGGGAACTACCAGGAACAGAGGTGTAGCTTGCCTAAACTTCTTCTGGACCTTGCTGCTTGTGTACAACAGGACACTAGGGGAACTACAATGATCAGAGGTGTAGCTTGCCTAAACTTCTGGACCTTGCTGCTTGAGTACTGCAGGGCACTAGGGAACTACAATGATCAGAGGTGTAGCTTGCCTAACTTTATGGACCTTGCTGCTTGAGTACTACAGGACACTAGGGGAACTACCAGGACCAGAGGTGTAGCTTCCCTTAACTTCTGGACCTTGCTGCTTGAGTACTACAGGACACTAGGGGAACTACCAGGAACAGAGGTATAGCTTGCCTAAACTTCTTCTGGACCTTGCTGCTTGAGTACTGCAGGGCACTAGGGTAACGACCAGGAACAGAGGTATAGCTTCCCTAAACTTATGGACCTTGCTGCTTGAGTACTACAGGACACTAGGGGAACTACCAGGAACAGAGGTATAGCTTGCCTAAACTTCTTCTGGACCTTGCTGCTTGAGTACTGCAGGGCACTAGGGGAACGACCAGGAACATGGGTATAGCTTCCCTAAACTTATGGACCTTGCTGCTTGAGTACTACAGGACACTAGGGGAACTACCAGGACCAGAGGTGTAGCTTCCCTAAACTTCTGGACCTTGCTGCTTGAGTACTACAGGACACTAGGGGAACTACCAGGAACAGAGGTATAGCTTGCCTAAACTTCTTCTGGACCTTGCTGCTTAAGTACTGCTGGGCACTAGGGGAACTACCAGGAACAGAGGTGTAGCTTCCCTAAACTTCTGGACCTTGCTGCTTGAGTACTGCAGGGCACTAGGGGAACTACCAGGACCAGAGGTGTAGCTTGCCTAAACTTCTTCTGGACCTTGCTCCTTGAGTACTGCAGGGCACTAGGGGAACTACCAGGAACAGAGGTGTAGCTTCCCTAAACTTCTTCTGGACCTTGCTGCTTGAGTACTACAGGGCACTAGGGGAACTACCAGGATCAGAGGTATAGCTTCCCTAAACTTCTGGACCTTGCTGCTTGAGTACTACAGGACACTAGGGGAACTACCAGGACCAGAGGTATAGCTTCCCTAAACTTCTGGACCTTGCTGCTTGAGTACTACAGGACACTAGGGGAACTACCAGGACCAGAGGTGTAGCTTCCCTAAACTTCTGGACCTTGCTGCTTGAGTACAACAGGACACTAGGGGAACTACCAGGAACAGAGGTGTAGCTTGCCTAAACTTCTTCTGGACCTTGCTGCTTGAGTACTACAGGACACTAGGGGAGCTACCAGGAACAGAGGTGTAGCTTCCCTAAACTTCTGGACCTTGCTGCTTGAGTACTACAGGACACTAGGGGAACTACCAGGAACAGAGGTGTAGCTTGCCTAAACTTCTTCTGGACCTTGCTGCTTGAGTACTACAGGGCTTTAGGGGAACTCCCAGGAATAGAGGTGTAGCTTGCCTAAACTTCTTCTGGACCTTGCTGCTTGAGTACTGCTGGGCACTAGGGGAACTACCAGGAACAGAGTTGTAAGTTGCCTAAACTTCTTCTGGACCTTGCTCCTTGAGCACTGCAGGGCACTAGGGGAACTACCAGGAATAGAGGTGTACCTTGCCTAAACTTCTTCTGGACCTTGCTGCTTGAGTACTACAGGGCTTTAGGGGAACTCCCAGGAATAGAGGTGTAGCTTGCCTAAACTTCTTCTGGACCTTGCTGCTTGAGTACTGCTGGGCACTAGGGGAACTACCAGGAACAGAGTTGTAAGTTGCCTAAACTTCTTCTGGACCTTGCTCCTTGAGCACTGCAGGGCACTAGGGGAACTACCAGGAATAGAGGTGTAGCTTCCCTAAACTTCTGGACCTTGCTGCTTGAGTACTACAGGGCACTAGGGGAACTACCAGGACCAGAGGTGTAGCTTCCCTAAACTTCTGGACCTTGCTGCTTGAGTACAACAGGACACTAGGAGAACTACCAGGAACAGAGGTGTAGCTTGCCTAAACTTCTTCTGGACCTTGCTGCTTGAGTACTACAGGACACTAGGGGAACTACCAGGAACAGAGGTGTAGCTTCCCTAAACTTCTGGACCTTGCTGCTTGAGGTCAACAGGACACTAGGGGAACTACCAGGAACAGAGGTATAGCTTGCCTAAACTTCTTCTGGACCTTGCTGCTTGAGTACTACAGGACACTAGGGGAACTACCAGGAACAGAGGTGTAGCTTGCCTAAACTTCTTCTGGACCTTGCTGCTTGAGTACTACAGGACACTAGGGGAACTACCAGGAACAGAGGTGTAGCTTGCCTAAACTTCTTCTGGACCTTGCTGCTTGAGTACTACAGGACACTAGGGGAACTACCAGGAACAGAGGTGTAGCTTCCCTAAACTTCTGGACCTTGCTGCTTGAGTACAACAGGACACTAGGGGAACTACCAGGAACAGAGGTGTAGCTTGCCTAAACTTCTTCTGGACCTTGCTGCTTGAGTACTACAGGGCTTTAGGGGAACTCCCAGGAATAGAGGTGTAGCTTGCCTAAACTTCTTCTGGACCTTGCTGCTTGAATACTGCTGGGCACTAGGGGAACTACCAGGAACAGAGTTGTAAGTTGCCTAAACTTCTTCTGGACCTTGCTCCTTGAGCACTGCAGGGCACTAGGGGAACTACCAGGAATAGAGGTGTACCTTGCCTAAACTTCTTCTGGACCTTGCTGCTTGAGTACTACAGGGCTTTAGGGGAACTCCCAGGAATAGAGGTGTAGCTTGCCTAAACTTCGTCTGGACCTTGCTGCTTGAGTACTGCTGGGCACTAGGGGAACTACCAGGAACAGAGTTGTAAGTTGCCTAAACTTCTTCTGGACCTTGCTCCTTGAGCACTGCAGGGCACTAGGGAAACTACCAGGAATAGAGGTGTAGCTTCCCTAAACTTCTGGACCTTGCTGCTTGAGTACTACAGGGCACTAGGGGAACTACCAGGACCAGAGGTGTAGCTTCCCTAAACTTCTGGACCTTGCTGCTTGAGTACAACAGGACACTAGGGGAACTACCAGGAACAGAGGTGTAGCTTGCCTAAACTTCTTCTAGACCTTGCTGCTTGAGTACTACAGGACACTAGGGGAACTACCAGGAACAGAGGTGTAGCTTCCCTAAACTTCTGGACCTTGCTGCTTGAGTACAACAGGACACTAGGGGAACTACCAGGATCAGAGGTGTAGCTTGCCTAAACTTCTTCTGGACCTTGCTGCTTGAGTACTGCAGGGCACTAGGGGAACTACCAGGAACAGAGGTGTAGCTTCCCTAAACTTCTTCTGGACCTTGCTCCTTGAGTACTACAGGGCACTAGGGGAACTACCAGGATCAGAGGTATAGCTTCCCTAAACTTCTGGACCTTGCTGCTTGAGTACTACAGGGCACTAGGGAACTACCAGGACCAGAGGTATAGCTTCCCTAAACTTCTGGACCTTGCTGCTTGAGTACAACAGGACACTAGGGGAACTACCAGGAACAGAGGTATAGCTTGCCTAAACTTCTTCTGGACCTTGCTGCTTGAGTACTGCAGGGCACTAGGGGAACTACGAGGAACAGAGGTGTAGCTTGCCTAAACTTCTTCTGGACCTTGCTGCTTGAGTACTACAGGGCTTTAGGGGAACTCCCAGGAATAGAGGTGTAGCTTGCCTAAACTTCTTCTGGACCTTGCTGCTTGAGTACTGCTGGGCACTAGGGGAACTACCAGGAACAGAGTTGTAAGTTGCCTAAACTTCTTCTGGACCTTGCTCCTTGAGCACTGCAGGGCACAAGGGGAACTACCAGGAATAGAGGTGTACCTTGCCTAAACTTCTTCTGGACCTTGCTGCTTGAGTACTGCAGGGCACTAGGGGAACTACCAGGAACAGAGTTATAAGTTGCCTAAACTTCTGGACCTTGCTGCTTGAGTACTGCAGGACACTAGGGGAACTACCAGGAACAGAGGTGTAGCTTGCCTAAACCTCTTCTGGACCTTGCTGCTTGAGTACTGCAGGGCACTAGGGAACTACCAGGAACAGAGTTGTAAGTTGCCTAAACTTCTGGACCTTGCTCCTTGAGTACTGCAGGACACTAGGGGAACGACCAGGAACAGAGGTGTAGCTTGCCTAAACCTCTTCTGGACCTTGCTGCTTGAGTACTACAGGGCACAAGGGGAACTACCAGGACCAGAGATGTAGCTTGCCTAAACTTCTGGACCTTGCTGCTTGAGTACAACAGGACACTAGGGGAACTACCAGGAACAGAGGTGTAGCTTGCCTAAACTTCTTATGGACCTTGCTGCTTGAGTACTACAGGACACTAGGGGAACTACCAGGAACAGAGGTGTAGCTTGCCTAAACTTCTGGACCTTGCTGCTTGAGTACTACAGGACACTAGGGGAACTACCAGGAACAGAGGTGTAGCTTGCCTAAACTTCTTCTGGACCTTGCTGCTTGAGTACTGCTGGGCACTAGGGGAACTCCCAGGACCAGAGGTGTAGCTTCCCTAAACTTCTTCTGGACCTTGCTGCTTGAGTACAACAGGACACTAGGGGAACTACCAGGAACAGAGGTGTAGCTTGCCTAAACTTATGGACCTTGCTGCTTGAGTACAACAGGACACTAGGGGAACTACCAGGAACAGAGGTGTAGCTTGCCTAAACTTATGGACCTTGCTGCTTGAGTACTGCAGGGCACTAGGGGAACTACCAGGAACAGAGGTGTAGCTTGCCTAAACTTCTTATGGACCTTGCTGCTTAAGTACTACAGGGCACTAGGGGAACGACCTGGAACAGAGGTGTAGCTTCCCTAAACTTCTGGACCTTGCTGCTTGAGTACTGCAGGGCACTAGGGGAACTACCAGGACCAGAGGTGTAGCTTCCCTAAACTTCTGGACCTTGATGCTTGTGTACTACAGGGCACTAGGGGAACTACCAGGAACAGAGGTGTAGCTTGCCTAAACTTCTTCTGGACCTTGCTGCTTGTGTACAACAGGACACTAGGGGAACTACAATGATCAGAGGTGTAGCTTGCCTAAACTTCTGGACCTTGCTGCTTGAGTACTGCAGGGCACTAGGGGAACTACAATGATCAGAGGTGTAGCTTGCCTAACTTTATGGACCTTGCTGCTTGAGTACTACAGGACACTAGGGGAACTACCAGGACCAGAGGTGTAGCTTCCCTTAACTTCTGGACCTTGCTGCTTGAGTACTACAGGACACTAGGGGAACTACCAGGAACAGAGGTATAGCTTGCCTAAACTTCTTCTGGACCTTGCTGCTTGAGTACTGCAGGGCACTAGGGGAACGACCAGGAACAGAGGTATAGCTTCCCTAAACTTATGGACCTTGCTGCTTGAGTACTACAGGACACTAGGGGAACTACCAGGAACAGAGTTATAGCTTGCCTAAACTTCTTCTGGACCTTGCTGCTTGAGTACTGCAGGGCACTAGGGGAACGACCAGGAACATGGGTATAGCTTCCCTAAACTTATGGACCTTGCTGCTTGAGTACTACAGGACACTAGGGGAACTACCAGGACCAGAGGTGTAGCTTCCCTAAACTTCTGGACCTTGCTGCTTGAGTACTACAGGACACTAGGGGAACTACCAGGAACAGAGGTATAGCTTGCCTAAACTTCTTCTGGACCTTGCTGCTTAAGTACTGCTGGGCACTAGGGGAACTACCAGGAACAGAGGTGTAGCTTCCCTAAACTTCTGGACCTTGCTGCTTGAGTACTGCAGGGCACTAGGGGAACTACCAGGACCAGAGGTGTAGTTGCCTAAACTTCTTCTGGACCTTGCTCCTTGAGTACTGCAGGGCACTAGGGGAACTACCAGGAACAGAGGTGTAGCTTCCCTAAACTTCTTCTGGACCTTGCTGCTTGAGTACTACAGGGCACTAGGGGAACTACCAGGATCAGAGGTATAGCTTCCCTAAACTTCTGGACCTTGCTGCTTGAGTACTACAGGACACTAGGGGAACTACCAGGACCAGAGGTATAGCTTCCCTAAACTTCTGGACCTTGCTGCTTGAGTACTACAGGACACTAGGGGAACTACCAGGACCAGAGGTGTAGCTTCCCTAAACTTCTGGACCTTGCTGCTTGAGTACAACAGGACACTAGGGGAACTACCAGGAACAGAGGTGTAGCTTGCCTAAACTTCTTCTGGACCTTGCTGCTTGAGTACTACAGGACACTAGGGGAGCTACCAGGAACAGAGGTGTAGCTTCCCTAAACTTCTGGACCTTGCTGCTTGAGTACTACAGGACACTAGGGGAACTACCAGGAACAGAGGTGTAGCTTGCCTAAACTTCTTCTGGACCTTGCTGCTTGAGTACTACAGGGCTTTAGGGGAACTCCCAGGAATAGAGGTGTAGCTTGCCTAAACTTCTTCTGGACCTTGCTGCTTGAGTACTGCTGGGCACTAGGGGAACTACCAGGAACAGAGTTGTAAGTTGCCTAAACTTCTTCTGGACCTTGCTCCTTGAGCACTGCAGGGCACTAGGGGAACTACCAGGAATAGAGGTGTACCTTGCCTAAACTTCTTCTGGACCTTGCTGCTTGAGTACTACAGGGCTTTAGGGGAACTCCCAGGAATAGAGGTGTAGCTTGCCTAAACTTCTTCTGGACCTTGCTGCTTGAGTACTGCTGGGCACTAGGGGAACTACCAGGAACAGAGTTGTAAGTTGCCTAAACTTCTTCTGGACCTTGCTCCTTGAGCACTGCAGGGCACTAGGGGAACTACCAGTAATAGAGGTGTAGCTTCCCTAAACTTCTGGACCTTGCTGCTTGAGTACTACAGGGCACTAGGGGAACTACCAGGACCAGAGGTGTAGCTTCCCTAAACTTCTGGACCTTGCTGCTTGAGTACAACAGGACACTAGGAGAACTACCAGGAACAGAGGTGTAGCTTGCCTAAACTTCTTCTGGACCTTGCTGCTTGAGTACTACAGGACACTAGGGGAACTACCAGGAACAGAGGTGTAGCTTCCCTAAACTTCTGGACCTTGCTGCTTGAGGTCAACAGGACACTAGGGGAACTACCAGGAACAGAGGTATAGCTTGCCTAAACTTCTTCTGGACCTTGCTGCTTGAGTACTACAGGACACTAGGGGAACTACCAGGAACAGAGGTGTAGCTTGCCTAAACTTCTTCTGGACCTTGCTGCTTGAGTACTACAGGACACTAGGGGAACTACCAGGAACAGAGGTGTAGCTTGCCTAAACTTCTTCTGGACCTTGCTGCTTGAGTACTACAGGACACTAGGGGAACTACCAGGAACAGAGGTGTAGCTTCCCTAAACTTCTGGACCTTGCTGCTTGAGTACAACAGGACACTAGGGGAACTACCAGGAACAGAGGTGTAGCTTGCCTAAACTTCTTCTGGACCTTGCTGCTTGAGTACTACAGGGCTTTAGGGCAACTCCCAGGAATAGAGGTGTAGCTTGCCTAAACTTCTTCTGGACCTTGCTGCTTGAATACTGCTGGGCACTAGGGGAACTACCAGGAACAGAGTTGTAAGTTGCCTAAACTTCTTCTGGACCTTGCTCCTTGAGCACTGCAGGGCACTAGGGGAACTACCAGGAATAGAGGTGTACCTTGCCTAAACTTCTTCTGGACCTTGCTGCTTGAGTACTACAGGGCTTTAGGGTAACTCCCAGAAATAGAGGTGTAGCTTGCCTAAACTTCGTCTGGACCTTGCTGCTTGAGTACTGCTGGGCACTAGGGCAACTACCAGGAACAGAGTTGTAAGTTGCCTAAACTTCTTCTGGACCTTGCTCCTTGAGCACTGCAGGGCACTAGGGCAACTACCAGGAATAGAGGTGTAGCTTCCCTAAACTTCTGGACCTTGCTGCTTGAGTACTACAGGGCACTAGGGAAACTACCAGGACCAGAGGTGTAGCTTCCCTAAACTTCTGGACCTTGCTGCTTGAGTACAACAGGACACTAGGGGAACTACCAGGAACAGAGGTGTAGCTTGCCTAAACTTCTTCTAGACCTTGCTGCTTGAGTACTACAGGACACTAGGGGAACTACCAGGAACAGAGGTGTAGCTTCCCTAAACTTCTGGACCTTGCTGCTTGAGTACAACAGGACACTAGGGGAACTACCAGGATCAGAGGTGTAGCTTGCCTAAACTTCTTCTGGACCTTGCTGCTTGAGTACTGCAGGGCACTAGGGGAACTACCAGGAACAGAGGTGTAGCTTCCCTAAACTTCTTCTGGACCTTGCTCCTTGAGTACTACAGGGCACTAGGGGAACTACCAGGATCAGAGGTATAGCTTCCCTAAACTTCTGGACCTTGCTGCTTGAGTACTACAGGGCACTAGGGGAACTACCAGGACCAGAGGTATAGCTTCCCTAAACTTCTGGACCTTGCTGCTTGAGTACAACAGGACACTAGGGGAACTACCAGGAACAGAGGTATAGCTTGCCTAAACTTCTTCTGGACCTTGCTGCTTGAGTACTGCAGGGCACTAGGGGAACTACGAGGAACAGAGGTGTAGCTTGCCTAAACTTCTTCTGGACCTTGCTGCTTGAGTACTACAGGGCTTTAGGGGAACTCCCAGGAATAGAGGTGTAGCTTGCCTAAACTTCTTCTGGACCTTGCTGCTTGAGTACTGCTGGGCACTAGGGGAACTACCAGGAACAGAGTTGTAAGTTGCCTAAACTTCTTCTGGACCTTGCTCCTTGAGCACTGCAGGGCACAAGGGGAACTACCAGGAATAGAGGTGTACCTTGCCTAAACTTCTTCTGGACCTTGCTGCTTGAGTACTGCAGGGCACTAGGGGAACTACCAGGAACAGAGTTATAAGTTGCCTAAACTTCTGGACCTTGCTGCTTGAGTACTGCAGGACACTAGGGGAACTACCAGGAACAGAGGTGTAGCTTGCCTAAACCTCTTCTGGACCTTGCTGCTTGAGTACTGCAGGGCACTAGGGGAACTACCAGGAACAGAGTTGTAAGTTGCCTAAACTTCTGGACCTTGCTCCTTGAGTACTGCAGGACACTAGGGGAACGACCAGGAACAGAGGTGTAGCTTGCCTAAACCTCTTCTGGACCTTGCTGCTTGAGTACTACAGGGCACAAGGGGAACTACCAGGACCAGAGATGTAGCTTGCCTAAACTTCTGGACCTTGCTGCTTGAGTACAACAGGACACTAGGGGAACTACCAGGAACAGAGGTGTAGCTTGCCTAAACTTCTTATGGACCTTGCTGCTTGAGTACTACAGGACACTAGGGGAACTACCAGGAACAGAGGTGTAGCTTGCCTAAACTTCTGGACCTTGCTGCTTGAGTACTACAGGACACTAGGGGAACTACCAGGAACAGAGGTGTAGCTTGCCTAAACTTCTTCTGGACCTTGCTGCTTGAGTACTGCTGGGCACTAGGGAACTCCCAGGACCAGAGGTGTAGCTTCCCTAAACTTCTTCTGGACCTTGCTGCTTGAGTACAACAGGACACTAGGGGAACTACCAGGAACAGAGGTGTAGCTTGCCTAAACTTATGGACCTTGCTGCTTGAGTACAACAGGACACTAGGGGAACTACCAGGAACAGAGGTGTAGCTTGCCTAAACTTATGGACCTTGCTGCTTGAGTACTGCAGGGCACTAGGGGAACTACCAGGAACAGAGGTGTAGCTTGCCTAAACTTCTTATGGACCTTGCTGCTTAAGTACTACAGGGCACTAGGGAACGACCTGGAACAGAGGTGTAGCTTCCCTAAACTTCTGGACCTTGCTGCTTGAGTACTGCAGGGCACTAGGGGAACTACCAGGACCAGAGGTGTAGCTTCCCTAAACTTCTGGACCTTGATGCTTGTGTACTACAGGGCACTAGGGGAACTACCAGGAACAGAGGTGTAGCTTGCCTAAACTTCTTCTGGACCTTGCTGCTTGTGTACAACAGGACACTAGGGGAACTACAATGATCAGAGGTGTAGCTTGCCTAAACTTCTGGACCTTGCTGCTTGAGTACTGCAGGGCACTAGGGGAACTACAATGATCAGAGGTGTAGCTTGCCTAACTTTATGGACCTTGCTGCTTGAGTACTACAGGACACTAGGGGAACTACCAGGACCAGAGGTGTAGCTTCCCTTAACTTCTGGACCTTGCTGCTTGAGTACTACAGGACACTAGGGTAACTACCAGGAACAGAGGTATAGCTTGCCTAAACTTCTTCTGGACCTTGCTGCTTGAGTACTGCAGGGCACTAGGGAACGACCAGGAACAGAGGTATAGCTTCCCTAAACTTATGGACCTTGCTGCTTGAGTACTACAGGACACTAGGGGAACTACCAGGAACAGAGGTATAGCTTGCCTAAACTTCTTCTGGACCTTGCTGCTTGAGTACTGCAGGGCACTAGGGGAACGACCAGGAACATGGGTATAGCTTCCCTAAACTTATGGACCTTGCTGCTTGAGTACTACAGGACACTAGGGGAACTACCAGGACCAGAGGTGTAGCTTCCCTAAACTTCTGGACCTTGCTGCTTGAGTACTACAGGACACTAGGGGAACTACCAGTAACAGAGGTATAGCTTGCCTAAACTTCTTCTGGACCTTGCTGCTTAAGTACTGCTGGGCACTAGGGGAACTACCAGGAACAGAGGTGTAGCTTCCCTAAACTTCTGGACCTTGCTGCTTGAGTACTGCAGGGCACTAGGGGAACTACCAGGACCAGAGGTGTAGCTTGCCTAAACTTCTTCTGGACCTTGCTCCTTGAGTACTGCAGGGCACTAGGGGAACTACCAGGAACAGAGGTGTAGCTTCCCTAAACTTCTTCTGGACCTTGCTGCTTGAGTACTACAGGGCACTAGGGGAACTACCAGGATCAGAGGTATAGCTTCCCTAAACTTCTGGACCTTGCTGCTTGAGTACTACAGGACACTAGGGGAACTACCAGGACCAGAGGTATAGCTTCCCTAAACTTCTGGACCTTGCTGCTTGAGTACTACAGGACACTAGGGGAACTACCAGGACCAGAGGTGTAGCTTCCCTAAACTTCTGGACCTTGCTGCTTGAGTACAACAGGACACTAGGGGAACTACCAGGAACAGAGGTGTAGCTTGCCTAAACTTCTTCTGGACCTTGCTGCTTGAGTACTACAGGACACTAGGGGAGCTACCAGGAACAGAGGTGTAGCTTCCCTAAACTTCTGGACCTTGCTGCTTGAGTACTACAGGACACTAGGGGAACTACCAGGAACAGAGGTGTAGCTTGCCTAAACTTCTTCTGGACCTTGCTGCTTGAGTACTACAGGGCTTTAGGGGAACTCCCAGGAATAGAGGTGTAGCTTGCCTAAACTTCTTCTGGACCTTGCTGCTTGAGTACTGCTGGGCACTAGGGGAACTACCAGGAACAGAGTTGTAAGTTGCCTAAACTTCTTCTGGACCTTGCTCCTTGAGCACTGCAGGGCACTAGGGGAACTACCAGGAATAGAGGTGTACCTTGCCTAAACTTCTTCTGGACCTTGCTGCTTGAGTACTACAGGGCTTTAGGGGAACTCCCAGGAATAGAGGTGTAGCTTGCCTAAACTTCTTCTGGACCTTGCTGCTTGAGTACTGCTGGGCACTAGGGGAACTACCAGGAACAGAGTTGTAAGTTGCCTAAACTTCTTCTGGACCTTGCTCCTTGAGCACTGCAGGGCACTAGGGGAACTACCAGGAATAGAGGTGTAGCTTCCCTAAACTTCTGGACCTTGCTGCTTGAGTACTACAGGGCACTAGGGGAACTACCAGGACCAGAGGTGTAGCTTCCCTAAACTTCTGGACCTTGCTGCTTGAGTACAACAGGACACTAGGAGAACTACCAGGAACAGAGGTGTAGCTTGCCTAAACTTCTTCTGGACCTTGCTGCTTGAGTACTACAGGACACTAGGGGAACTACCAGGAACAGAGGTGTAGCTTCCCTAAACTTCTGGACCTTGCTGCTTGAGGTCAACAGGACACTAGGGGAACTACCAGGAACAGAGGTATAGCTTGCCTAAACTTCTTCTGGACCTTGCTGCTTGAGTACTACAGGACACTAGGGGAACTACCAGGAACAGAGGTGTAGCTTGCCTAAACTTCTTCTGGACCTTGCTGCTTGAGTACTACAGGACACTAGGGGAACTACCAGGAACAGAGGTGTAGCTTGCCTAAACTTCTTCTGGACCTTGCTGCTTGAGTACTACAGGACACTAGGGGAACTACCAGGAACAGAGGTGTAGCTTCCCTAAACTTCTGGACCTTGCTGCTTGAGTACAACAGGACACTAGGGGAACTACCAGGAACAGAGGTGTAGCTTGCCTAAACTTCTTCTGGACCTTGCTGCTTGAGTACTACAGGGCTTTAGGGGAACTCCCATAAATAGAGGTGTAGCTTGCCTAAACTTCTTCTGGACCTTGCTGCTTGAATACTGCTGGGCACTAGGGGAACTACCAGGAACAGAGTTGTAAGTTGCCTAAACTTCTTCTGGACCTTGCTCCTTGAGCACTGCAGGGCACTAGGGGAACTACCAGGAATAGAGGTGTACCTTGCCTAAACTTCTTCTGGACCTTGCTGCTTGAGTACTACAGGGCTTTAGGGGAACTCCCAGGAATAGAGGTGTAGCTTGCCTAAACTTCGTCTGGACCTTGCTGCTTGAGTACTGCTGGGCACTAGGGGAACTACCAGGAACAGAGTTGTAAGTTGCCTAAACTTCTTCTGGACCTTGCTCCTTGAGCACTGCAGGGCACTAGGGGAACTACCAGGAATAGAGGTGTAGCTTCCCTAAACTTCTGGACCTTGCTGCTTGAGTACTACAGGGCACTAGGGGAACTACCAGGACCAGAGGTGTAGCTTCCCTAAACTTCTGGACCTTGCTGCTTGAGTACAACAGGACACTAGGGGAACTACCAGGAACAGAGGTGTAGCTTGCCTAAACTTCTTCTAGACCTTGCTGCTTGAGTACTACAGGACACTAGGGGAACTACCAGGAACAGAGGTGTAGCTTCCCTAAACTTCTGGACCTTGCTGCTTGAGTACAACAGGACACTAGGGGAACTACCAGGATCAGAGGTGTAGCTTGCCTAAACTTCTTCTGGACCTTGCTGCTTGAGTACTGCAGGGCACTAGGGGAACTACCAGGAACAGAGGTGTAGCTTCCCTAAACTTCTTCTGGACCTTGCTCCTTGAGTACTACAGGGCACTAGGGGAACTACCAGGATCAGAGGTATAGCTTCCCTAAACTTCTGGACCTTGCTGCTTGAGTACTACAGGGCACTAGGGGAACTACCAGGACCAGAGGTATAGCTTCCCTAAACTTCTGGACCTTGCTGCTTGAGTACAACAGGACACTAGGGGAACTACCAGGAACAGAGGTATAGCTTGCCTAAACTTCTTCTGGACCTTGCTGCTTGAGTACTGCAGGGCACTAGGGGAACTACGAGGAACAGAGGTGTAGCTTGCCTAAACTTCTTCTGGACCTTGCTGCTTGAGTACTACAGGGCTTTAGGGGAACTCCCAGGAATAGAGGTGTAGCTTGCCTAAACTTCTTCTGGACCTTGCTGCTTGAGTACTGCTGGGCACTAGGGGAACTACCAGGAACAGAGTTGTAAGTTGCCTAAACTTCTTCTGGACCTTGCTCCTTGAGCACTGCAGGGCACAAGGGGAACTACCAGGAATAGAGGTGTACCTTGCCTAAACTTCTTCTGGACCTTGCTGCTTGAGTACTGCAGGGCACTAGGGGAACTACCAGGAACAGAGTTATAAGTTGCCTAAACTTCTGGACCTTGCTGCTTGAGTACTGCAGGACACTAGGGGAACTACCAGGAACAGAGGTGTAGCTTGCCTAAACCTCTTCTGGACCTTGCTGCTTGAGTACTGCAGGGCACTAGGGGAACTACCAGGAACAGAGTTGTAAGTTGCCTAAACTTCTGGACCTTGCTCCTTGAGTACTGCAGGACACTAGGGGAACTACCAGGAACAGAGGTGTAGCTTGCCTAAACCTCTTCTGGACCTTGCTGCTTGAGTACTACAGGGCACAAGGGGAACTACCAGGACCAGAGATGTAGCTTGCCTAAACTTCTGGACCTTGCTGCTTGAGTACAACAGGACACTAGGGGAACTACCAGGAACAGAGGTGTAGCTTGCCTAAACTTCTTATGGACCTTGCTGCTTGAGTACTACAGGACACTAGGGGAACTACCAGGAACAGAGGTGTAGCTTGCCTAAACTTCTGGACCTTGCTGCTTGAGTACTACAGGACACTAGGGGAACTACCAGGAACAGAGGTGTAGCTTGCCTAAACTTCTTCTGGACCTTGCTGCTTGAGTACTGCTGGGCACTAGGGGAACTCCCAGGACCAGAGGTGTAGCTTCCCTAAACTTCTTCTGGACCTTGCTGCTTGAGTACAACAGGACACTAGGGGAACTACCAGGAACAGAGGTGTAGCTTGCCTAAACTTATGGACCTTGCTGCTTGAGTACAACAGGACACTAGGGGAACTACCAGGAACAGAGGTGTAGCTTGCCTAAACTTATGGACCTTGCTGCTTGAGTACTGCAGGGCACTAGGGGAACTACCAGGAACAGAGGTGTAGCTTGCCTAAACTTCTTATGGACCTTGCTGCTTAAGTACTACAGGGCACTAGGGGAACGACCTGGAACAGAGGTGTAGCTTCCCTAAACTTCTGGACCTTGCTGCTTGAGTACTACAGGGCACTAGGGGAACTACCAGGATCAGAGGTGTAGCTTGCGTTAACTTCTTGACCTTGCTGCTTGAGTACTGCAGGGCACTAGGGGAACTACCAGGAACAGAGGTGTAGCTTGCCTAAACGTCTTCTGGACCTTGCTGCTTGAGTACTGCTGGGCACTAGGGGAACTCCCAGGAATAGAGGTGTAGCTTGCCTAAACTTCTTCAGGACCTTGCTGCTTGAGTACTGCAGGGCACTAGAGGAACTACCAGGAATAGAGGTGTAGCTTGCCTAAACTTCTGGACCTTGCTGCTTGAGTACTACAGGGCTCTAGGGGAACTACCAGGATCAGAGGTGTAGCTTCCCTAAACTTATGGACCTTGCTGCTTGAGTACTTCAGGACACTAGGGGAACTACCAGGAACAGAGGTATAGCTTGCCTAAACTTCTTCTGGACCTTGCTGCTTGAGTACTGCAGGGCACTAGGGGAACTACCACGAATAGAGTTGAAGCTTCCCTAAACTTCTGGACCTTGCTGCTTGAGTACTACAGGGCACTAGGGGAACTACCAGGATCAGAGGTGTAGCTTGCGTTAACTTCTAGACCTTGCTGCTTGAGTACTGCAGGGCACTAGGGGAACTACCACGAATAGAGATGAAGCTTCCCTAAACTTCTGGACCTTGCTGCTTGAGTACTACAGGGCACTAGGGGAACTTCCAGGATCAGAGGTGTAGCTTGCGTTAACTTCTGGACCTTGCTGCTTGAGTACTGCAGGGCACTAGGGGAACTACCAGGAACAGAGGTGTAGCATTCCTTAACTTCTGGACCTGCTTCTTGAGTACTGCAGGGCACTAGGGGAACTACCAGGAAGAGAGGTGTAGCTTTCCTTAACTTCTGGACCTGCTGCTTGAGTACTGCAGGGCACTAGGGGAACGACCAGGAACAGAGGTGTAGCTTGCCTAAAATTCAATGCACGCACATTTTTGTGGGGATGTGGTTTATGCGTTTACGCAAAAAAATAAAACAGGAGCATTTACAAATACATGTATCGTAGACCCAGGTGAGACGCCGCAAAATGCGGCGTCTCATCAGGGTCTGCGCTATTTGCCATGTTTTGGTACAGTGGACAATGTTAAATCTTATATAAATCAGGAGCTCTTTCACTTCGTGCTGAACCCTGAGCAGAAAATGCATCACACTTAAACCAAAATTGGAATTAGCCACGTTAGAATTACTTTTCATGAAACCTCCAGAACTGGGATAGAATAATCCCATATTTTCGGTTCAAATCTATACGCAAATACGTTAAAACGTAGATGGTAGCTACGCCCATGAGGAAAACTATCAAAGTAAATTTGTTCCCACGTCACATTGGGCACCATTCGGCGTAGTTCCAGTGTAGTTCTGATTGTACCAGACGAAACCGACATTACTTTAACATTTCCATGTGAAGTCTTATTGAGCGTGCTGATCAGTCCAAAGTTCATGAAGCCGGCCTTGACAGGCATTCTCAGGTGAGCGACTCATGACCCAAGGCATCTTGATAACTTTTATTTTATGATAGTCGGAAAAAGCCCATGTAGCTGAATTTTGTTTCTTGGTATATTACTAGTATGTAACCGGTATGAAATAAAGAATGTTGTATCTCTCTGATTCCTTGTAGATAAAAAGAATCTTCTTTTAACTTTCATTACATGTAGTATGTGGCAGAGGCGTCGAGTGCGCGCGTGTGTGTAACGATGGAGGGTGTTTATGTGGCACAGTGGTAAAGTGCTTGACTCAGGACCGAGGGGCCGCGGGTTCGAGCCTCACGGACGTCACTGCGTTGTGGTCTCTTGCAAGGTTAACGTGAAGCCTTCACTCATTCTAGCCGCTTTGGAATGCTCTAGCTAAAGCCGTTTTCTGCCATAGCCCATGGCCCCATACAGGGGGAGTACCCTAGACTCCTCAAGTGTGCGTACTGTATAAAATGCCCCAGGAACGCGCCTGGCAATAAGTACAAAAATATCGGGTGCTGACTCCTATCCATACTCTTTGTGATGGGGTTAGGTGGTTATGGAGTGAGTGAGAAGACAGGGGATGATTTGAATCTTGGGAGGCTGATTTAGACTTACTGGAGATAGACGTCAGACCTAAGCAATTCTGCTTCAGGACGCCGACTGTCTAGTGGTTGGGGTAGTGCAGTTCCCGGCGTTTGGACGTGAAATACGGGAAATACCCTGTGAAACCACTGCAACCTGGAAGGTCACAGTCAACCATTGATACATCTCTGCAGGAATTATTTTGATAATTGTTTTTTTTTTTGCTAATCGAACCTGCGTGGCAGAAGTAGTCAGAGCTAAATAGCTACCGACTGGGCTATCATGGTGTGTGAAGCCCAGGGGGAGGGGGGTTACTCTGATATTTTCATGCATACGTAGGCTCGGGTCATTTTTTTGGGTTCAAATTTTGAATTTCAATTTTTTGGGGGGGTTTCAGAAAAATAATTATTTTTGGGGCATGAAGATTTTGTGGATATTTTTTGGGGGGTCATCACAAAATTGGACTATATTTAGGGGTCATTTCTATGCATTTTTATGTCTTTTCTTAAGGTCAAGGAACAAAATGGGGATATTTTTGGGGGTTGGTAAAATTTCAAATTTTTTGGGTGGGTGCTTGAAATTTCTGATATTTTGGGGGCTGAACGGTAGATGCTGGGCTCGAGCCTACGTATGAAGAAAAAATGAGAGTACCCCCTGAGGTGTGAAGTGGTTTGATGTGGCGTGGGTTGGCCTGAAGGTGGGCACCCTACATGAGAGGAAAATTCTACTGAAAAAAATACCAGAGTGCAAGGTCCTTTTTTCTAAGTCACACCAGTAAACTTAATCAACAAAAGCAATAAGATGTTGTTTCAAAAAGTACAGCAAAGATATATCCGTCTTATAGATACAATATATTTCCTATTTTTATTATTGACCAATCATGATAAACCTTACAGCTTAAAAAATATTGTGCTGAGCTTCCACCCACCTTTTGAGCCAATCACTGCCCGTTTTACAATTACAGCTCTGTGACCACATAATTTAACATAGGATCCCGCCGAATAGTCTAGGCCCCCAGCAGAAACACGGGAGTCCTGCTAACAGCCGTTAGATACCCTTGTCAAATCTGTGGAACTAATTTTGATTGTCCGTCTCATCTATCCATGAGTTCTGTTGTTTATTACAGAGGTGTATGATTACGTTGTGAGGAAGGTAGCGAGGAATAGATACCCTTGTCAAATCTGTGGAACTAATTTTGATTGTCCGTCTCATTTAACGAGACACGAGATGATTCACACTGGAGAACGCCCTTATGTTTGTGATCTCTGTGGGAAAAGATACAATAGGAGGACCTCACTTAATATACACCTCGGAACACACTTAAACCCTAAAAAAGTGCAAAAGTCTAAGAAAAAACAGAACAATAATATTAACTCTTCGGCTGCTAATCAGGACTTAATATTGCCTTCTGTATTTTCTGTTAGTCCACTTAACAATGTGGACCCAGATCAGACTAGTCCAATTAACAATGTGGACCCAGATCAGACTAGTCCACATAACAATGTGGACCCAGATCAGACTAGTCCACTTAACAATGTGGACCAAGATCAGACTAATCCACTTAACAATGTGGACCCAGATCAGACTAGTCCATTTAAAAAGTCCCCATAGTAAAAAGTGTGGACTTGAGCAGTCTGATCAGGGTCCACTGTTTGTTTGTATGTGGTAATTAATCGTTGACAAAATCATTTGCATGCAGCAGATGCAGGCCTTTGGTTTATAGTGTGTACCAAAATTTCTTTACCAAAACATACATTGTGGGTACTCAAAAGAACCGTCTCAATGAGACGGTTCTTTTGAGCACCCAAAACATATGTTAAAACTGATGGGTAAGAAACTATTTACAATTTTACGCTCAAAAAAATTGTTTATCTAAACATGTGAGCAGATGACTTCACCAGATGACATTTTCAGATGTGAATTTATAGCAGGTGAAGCGTTAAGTTCCATAAAGTGTTTTAACCAATGATTTTCCATCAAGTTTGATAGTCGATGGATCCAGATAGGCATAAGTTTTATTGTGATCTGTCTGTCCCTCGTTCGTTTGTCCGTTCGTCAGTCCGTCCGTAAACTTTTTTCTATAAACGTCATCTCCTCCTCAACCACTGGTCCAAATTTCATATAACTTCACATTAATGTTCCCTATGATTCCCTCTTTCAAAATTGCATATATGGTTCTGCTCCACCAAACAGGAGGGTCGCCAGAACTCCAGATAGGAAATCTTTAAAACGACATCTCCTGGACCACTGGCCCAAATTCAAAATTATTTCACAGAATAGTTTCTCATAAAACCCTCTACTAAATTGCACAAATGGTTCCACTCCACTGAAAAAAGGGCTGCCAGAACTCCAGATAAGAAATACCTTTAAATGGCATTTCCTCCTGAACCACTGGTCCAAATTCAAAATAATTTCACGTAATTGTTCCTCATAATGCACTCTACCAAAATTGCACAAATGGTTTGGGTCCAATAAACAAAGGAGCCACCAGAGGTCTAGATAAGTTTAAATGGCATCACCTCATGAACCGCTGGCCAAATTCAAAATGATTTCATATAATTGTTCCTCATGATGTACTCTACCGAAATTGCACAAATGGTTCTGCTGTTTGACCAAATGGGCTGCCAGAGCTCTAGACAAGAAATGTCAACATTTGTTGAAGTGTCTTTACTCGGAAAGGAAGTGTTAAATCTCATATGTTTAGATAAACAAAAATTTTCACTGTAAAATTGTAAATAATTTGGTTACCCGTAATCTTAGCATATGTTTTGGATGAGAAATAAGAAAGATATTTTCCTTTTACAAGTCAAAGCTTGGTTAAATCTGATATGTTAGTGCATATGAATGAATAAATTTTCATGAACTTGTGTGTATTTATTTACCATTAATTAACGCACCACATTCATCCTATTAAGCACAATGTGTATATATCTTTATATGCCAGTGGAATTGAGGATTCGGAGGGCTTATTGTTTTTGGTCTGTTTGTGCATGTGTGACAAATATTAACCTATATATTGAAGTCTAGCTTCCTTTTTTGTGGAACAAGGAAAACAGTGCACAATGTGGCATCTGATGGTCTTGCAGGGTCAGGGTCTCACACTATTTGCTAACAGTATGCTCTATTTAAATTTGAACAAAAATGAAAAATACCACCCAACAAAGTAAAGAAGAAGGCAAAGATCAGGAATCAATACAATCAAGTACCACACCTGACGCGGCTCACCATATGGGATAGTGACAAAAGCACAAGAAAACATCACACACAAGAGAGCCAAGAGGTCAGCCCTTTCCCAGCAGGTGATCACAATTCTGCAAGGAACAGACAAGACAGCATAATAAAGAGAAGAACATGGCAAAGATCAGGAATGGATACAATCGAGTACCACACCTGACCCAGGACACCATATGGGAAAGTGAGAAAAACACAAAGAAAACATCACACACAAGAGAGCTAAGAGGTCAGCCTTTTCCCAGCAGGTGATCACAAGGCTTCAATGAACAGACAAGACAGCATAACAAAGACAACATGAAATATAAGTATAAAAAAGGGAGCTCAGTGGTAGAGTGCTTGACTCAAGATGGAGTGGTTGCTGGTTCGAGCCTCACTGGTGGCACTGTGTTGAGACTTTGAGCAAGACACATTTATCCCTGTTTAGCACTGGTTCAACCCAGGAAGACCTGAAAAATTGTTTACTAGGAAGTTAATAATCAAATCAAACAAACAAACAAATCAAAATGACCCACAAAAGAAGCACTGCCTTGGAACGGTCAGTAAAAAATACTGGAGAGCTAACATGTTTAACGGTACTAACCTCTCCCTTAATTCGGATGTGGATCAAAGACACATAGATATTTGGTAGCATGAAAGATCCCAAGGACATACGAATTAAGATATAAAATGGGGTTCAATTATTTATTCCATGGAAAACTAAAAAAATGAGGGAGGGAATTCCAAGCTTTCACAGGGGAGGCTGGTCCTAATACTTATTCCTATGGAAACCTATAGCACGTAATTTTCCAGGGAGGGGATGCAGAACCCCTCCCCCCATCTGCACACACTCTGGATACGCCCAAATGATTGCAAAACTAATTGCTACATTACAAAACTAGGACCAAACAATCGGAGCAACAATAATTGACGATAAACTACCACCCCAGAACAGACAGCCAGATCTGCTACAGTTTCTGCAAGGCACAGGACCTGTTAAAAATCCTCTGCGTATTCTTTCTAGTTTGTAGGTGATTGTTCTATTAGGGTGGACCACTTCTGGACCATAAACCAAGGTCGGTAGGAAATATTTATAGATTAATTAGATTTATGTCTTTGGACCGAGTACAACTGGCATAAGTCCATACAGGTAGCGTTGTGATTTTGTTGTCTTTTCTTTGACTGCAGATTGTAAAGTCTGAACTGTTGGTTGATCCTGATATACTCACGTACATCGCCTCCTCCTGTACCACTGGCGTATTGTTGTCTCACTTGTTGCTTCTTCTCAACCTTGCTGCTTGAGTACTGCAGTGCACAAGGGGAACAACAGGGAACAGAGATGTAGCTTGCCTAAACTTCTTCTGGACCTTGCTGCTTGAGTACTGCAGGGCACTAGGGGAACTACCAAGAACAGAGGTGAAGCTTGCCTAAACTTCTTCTGGACCTTGCTGCTTGTGTACTGCAGGGCACTAGGGGAACTCCCAGGAACAGAGATGTAGCTTCCCTAAACTTCTGGACCTTGCTGCTTGTGTACTGCAGGGCACTAGGGGAACTACCAGGAACAGAGGTGTAGCTTGCCTAAACTTCTTCTGGACCTTGCTGCTTAAGTACTGCAGGGCACTAGGGGAACTACCAGGAACAGAGGTGTAGCTTCCCTAAACTTCTGGACCTTGCTGCTTGAGTACTGCAGGGCACTAGGGGAACTACCAGGACCAGAGGTGTAGCTTCCCTAAACTTCTGGACCTTGATGCTTGTGTACTACAGGGCACTAGGGGAACTACCAGGAACAGAGGTGCAGCTTGCCTAAACTTCTTCTGGACCTTGCTGCTTGTGTACAACAGGACACTAGGGGAACTACAATGATCAGAGGTGTAGCTTGCCTAAACTTCTGGACCTTGCTGCTTGAGTACTGCAGGGCACTAGGGGAACTACAATGATCAGAGGTGTAGCTTGCCTAACTTTATGGACCTTGCTGCTTGAGTACTACAGGACACTAGGGGAACTACCAGGACCAGAGGTGTAGCTTCCCTTAACTTCTGGACCTTGCTGCTTGAGTACTACAGGACACTAGGGGAACTACCAGGAACAGAGGTATAGCTTGCCTAAACTTCTTCTGGACCTTGCTGCTTGAGTACTGCAGGGCACTAGGGGAACGACCAGGAACAGAGGTATAGCTTCCCTAAACTTATGGACCTTGCTGCTTGAGTACTACAGGACACTAGGGGAACTACCAGGAACAGAGGTATAGCTTGCCTAAACTTCTTCTGGACCTTGCTGCTTGAGTACTGCAGGGCACTAGGGGAACGACCAGGAACATGGGTATAGCTTCCCTAAACTTATGGACCTTGCTGCTTGAGTACTACAGGACACTAGGGGAACTACCAGGACCAGAGGTGTAGCTTCCCTAAACTTCTGGACCTTGCTGCTTGAGTACTACAGGACACTAGGGGAACTACCAGGAACAGAGGTATAGCTTGCCTAAACTTCTTCTGGACCTTGCTGCTTAAGTACTGCTGGGCACTAGGGGAACTACCAGGAACAGAGGTGTAGCTTCCCTAAACTTCTGGACCTTGCTGCATGAGTACTGCAGGGCACTAGGGGAACTACCAGGACCAGAGGTGTAGCTTGCCTAAACTTCTTCTGGACCTTGCTCCTTGAGTACTGCAGGGCACTAGGGGAACTACCAGGAACAGAGGTGTAGCTTCCCTAAACTTCTTCTGGACCTTGCTGCTTGAGTACTACAGGGCACTAGGGGAACTACCAGGATCAGAGGTATAGCTTCCCTAAACTTCTGGACCTTGCTGCTTGAGTACTACAGGACACTAGGGGAACTACCAGGACCAGAGGTATAGCTTCCCTAAACTTCTGGACCTTGCTGCTTGAGTACTACAGGACACTAGGGGAACTACCAGGACCAGAGGTGTAGCTTCCCTAAACTTCTGGACCTTGCTGCTTGAGTACAACAGGACACTAGGGGAACTACCAGGAACAGAGGTGTAGCTTGCCTAAACTTCTTCTGGACCTTGCTGCTTGAGTACTACAGGACACTAGGGGAGCTACCAGGAACAGAGGTGTAGCTTCCCTAAACTTCTGGACCTTGCTGCTTGAGTACTACAGGACACTAGGGGAACTACCAGGAACAGAGGTGTAGCTTGCCTAAACTTCTTCTGGACCTTGCTGCTTGAGTACTACAGGGCTTTAGGGGAACTCCCAGGAATAGAGGTGTAGCTTGCCTAAACTTCTTCTGGACCTTGCTGCTTGAGTACTGCTGGGCACTAGGGGAACTACCAGGAACAGAGTTGTAAGTTGCCTAAACTTCTTCTGGACCTTGCTCCTTGAGCACTGCAGGGCACTAGGGGAACTACCAGGAATAGAGGTGTACCTTGCCTAAACTTCTTCTGGACCTTGCTGCTTGAGTACTACAGGGCTTTAGGGGAACTCCCAGGAATAGAGGTGTAGCTTGCCTAAACTTCTTCTGGACCTTGCTGCTTGAGTACTGCTGGGCACTAGGGGAACTACCAGGAACAGAGTTGTAAGTTGCCTAAACTTCTTCTGGACCTTGCTCCTTGAGCACTGCAGGGCACTAGGGGAACTACCAGGAATAGAGGTGTAGCTTCCCTAAACTTCTGGACCTTGCTGCTTGAGTACTACAGGGCACTAGGGGAACTACCAGGACCAGAGGTGTAGCTTCCCTAAACTTCTGGACCTTGCTGCTTGAGTACAACAGGACACTAGGAGAACTACCAGGAACAGAGGTGTAGCTTGCCTAAACTTCTTCTGGACCTTGCTGCTTGAGTACTACAGGACACTAGGGGAACTACCAGGAACAGAGGTGTAGCTTCCCTAAACTTCTGGACCTTGCTGCTTGAGGTCAACAGGACACTAGGGGAACTACCAGGAACAGAGGTATAGCTTGCCTAAACTTCTTCTGGACCTTGCTGCTTGAGTACTACAGGACACTAGGGGAACTACCAGGAACAGAGGTGTAGCTTGCCTAAACTTCTTCTGGACCTTGCTGCTTGAGTACTACAGGACACTAGGGGAACTACCAGGAACAGAGGTGTAGCTTGCCTAAACTTCTTCTGGACCTTGCTGCTTGAGTACTACAGGACACTAGGGGAACTACCAGGAACAGAGGTGTAGCTTCCCTAAACTTCTGGACCTTGCTGCTTGAGTACAACAGGACACTAGGGGAACTACCAGGAACAGAGGTGTAGCTTGCCTAAACTTCTTCTGGACCTTGCTGCTTGAGTACTACAGGGCTTTAGGGGAACTCCCAGGAATAGAGGTGTAGCTTGCCTAAACTTCTTCTGGACCTTGCTGCTTGAATACTGCTGGGCACTAGGGGAACTTCCAGGAACAGAGTTGTAAGTTGCCTAAACTTCTTCTGGACCTTGCTCCTTGAGCACTGCAGGGCACTAGGGGAACTACCAGGAATAGAGGTGTACCTTGCCTAAACTTCTTCTGGACCTTGCTGCTTGAGTACTACAGGGCTTTAGGGGAACTCCCAGGAATAGAGGTGTAGCTTGCCTAAACTTCGTCTGGACCTTGCTGCTTGAGTACTGCTGGGCACTAGGGGAACTACCAGGAACAGAGTTGTAAGTTGCCTAAACTTCTTCTGGACCTTGCTCCTTGAGCACTGCAGGGCACTAGGGGAACTACCAGGAATAGAGGTGTAGCTTCCCTAAACTTCTGGACCTTGCTGCTTGAGTACTACAGGGCACTAGGGGAACTACCAGGACCAGAGGTGTAGCTTCCCTAAACTTCTGGACCTTGCTGCTTGAGTACAACAGGACACTAGGGGAACTACCAGGAACAGAGGTGTAGCTTGCCTAAACTTCTTCTAGACCTTGCTGCTTGAGTACTACAGGACACTAGGGGAACTACCAGGAACAGAGGTGTAGCTTCCCTAAACTTCTGGACCTTGCTGCTTGAGTACAACAGGACACTAGGGGAACTACCAGGATCAGAGGTGTAGCTTGCCTAAACTTCTTCTGGACCTTGCTGCTTGAGTACTGCAGGGCACTAGGGGAACTACCAGGAACAGAGGTGTAGCTTCCCTAAACTTCTTCTGGACCTTGCTCCTTGAGTACTACAGGGCACTAGGGGAACTACCAGGATCAGAGGTATAGCTTCCCTAAACTTCTGGACCTTGCTGCTTGAGTACTACAGGGCACTAGGGGAACTACCAGGACCAGAGGTATAGCTTCCCTAAACTTCTGGACCTTGCTGCTTGAGTACAACAGGACACTAGGGGAACTACCAGGAACAGAGGTATAGCTTGCCTAAACTTCTTCTGGACCTTGCTGCTTGAGTACTGCAGGGCACTAGGGGAACTACGAGGAACAGAGGTGTAGCTTGCCTAAACTTCTTCTGGACCTTGCTGCTTGAGTACTACAGGGCTTTAGGGGAACTCCCAGGAATAGAGGTGTAGCTTGCCTAAACTTCTTCTGGACCTTGCTGCTTGAGTACTGCTGGGCACTAGGGGAACTACCAGGAACAGAGTTGTAAGTTGCCTAAACTTCTTCTGGACCTTGCTCCTTGAGCACTGCAGGGCACAAGGGGAACTACCAGGAATAGAGGTGTACCTTGCCTAAACTTCTTCTGGACCTTGCTGCTTGAGTACTGCAGGGCACTAGGGGAACTACCAGGAACAGAGTTATAAGTTGCCTAAACTTCTGGACCTTGCTGCTTGAGTACTGCAGGACACTAGGGGAACTACCAGGAACAGAGGTGTAGCTTGCCTAAACCTCTTCTGGACCTTGCTGCTTGAGTACTGCAGGGCACTAGGGGAACTACCAGGAACAGAGTTGTAAGTTGCCTAAACTTCTGGACCTTGCTCCTTGAGTACTGCAGGACACTAGTGGAACTACCAGGAACAGAGGTGTAGCTTGCCTAAACCTCTTCTGGACCTTGCTGCTTGAGTACTACAGGGCACAAGGGGAACTACCAGGACCAGAGATGTAGCTTGCCTAAACTTCTGGACCTTGCTGCTTGAGTACAACAGGACACTAGGGGAACTACCAGGAACAGAGGTGTAGCTTGCCTAAACTTCTTATGGACCTTGCTGCTTGAGTACTACAGGACACTAGGGGAACTACCAGGAACAGAGGTGTAGCTTGCCTAAACTTCTGGACCTTGCTGCTTGAGTACTACAGGACACTAGGGGAACTACCAGGAACAGAGGTGTAGCTTGCCTAAACTTCTTCTGGACCTTGCTGCTTGAGTACTGCTGGGCACTAGGGGAACTCCCAGGACCAGAGGTGTAGCTTCCCTAAACTTCTTCTGGACCTTGCTGCTTGAGTACAACAGGACACTAGGGGAACTACCAGGAACAGAGGTGTAGCTTGCCTAAACTTATGGACCTTGCTGCTTGAGTACAACAGGACACTAGGGGAACTACCAGGAACAGAGGTGTAGCTTGCCTAAACTTATGGACCTTGCTGCTTGAGTACTGCAGGGCACTAGGGGAACTACCAGGAACAGAGGTGTAGCTTGCCTAAACTTCTTATGGACCTTGCTGCTTAAGTACTACAGGGCACTAGGGGAACGACCAGGAACAGAGGTGTAGCTTCCCTAAACTTCTGGACCTTGCTGCTTGAGTACTACAGGGCACTAGGGCAACTACCAGGATCAGAGGTGTAGCTTGCGTTAACTTCTTGACCTTGCTGCTTGAGTACTGCAGGGCACTAGGGGAACTACCAGGAACAGAGGTGTAGCTTGCCTAAACGTCTTCTGGACCTTGCTGCTTGAGTACTGCTGGGCACTAGGGGAACTCCCAGGAATAGAGGTGTAGCTTGCCTAAACTTCTTCAGGACCTTGCTGCTTGAGTACTGCAGGGCACTAGAGGAACTACCAGGAATAGAGGTGTAGCTTGCCTAAACTTCTGGACCTTGCTGCTTGAGTACTACAGGGCTCTAGGGGAACTACCAGGATCAGAGGTGTAGCTTCCCTAAACTTATGGACCTTGCTGCTTGAGTACTTCAGGACACTAGGGGAACTACCAGGAACAGAGGTATAGCTTGCCTAAACTTCTTCTGGACCTTGCTGCTTGAGTACTGCAGGGCACTAGGGGAACTACCACGAATAGAGTTGAAGCTTCCCTAAACTTCTGGACCTTGCTGCTTGAGTACTACAGGGCACTAGGGAACTACCAGGATCAGAGGTGTAGCTTGCGTTAACTTCTAGACCTTGCTGCTTGAGTACTGCAGGGCACTAGGGGAACTACCACGAATAGAGATGAAGCTTCCCTAAACTTCTGGACCTTGCTGCTTGAGTACTACAGGGCACTAGGGGAACTTCCAGGATCAGAGGTGTAGCTTGCGTTAACTTCTGGACCTTGCTGCTTGAGTACTGCAGGGCACTAGGGGAACTACCAGGAACAGAGGTGTAGCATTCCTTAACTTCTGGACCTGCTTCTTGAGTACTGCAGGGCACTAGGGGAACTACCAGGAAGAGAGGTGTAGCTTTCCTTAACTTCTGGACCTGCTGCTTGAGTACTGCAGGGCACTAGGGGAACGACCAGGAACAGAGGTGTAGCTTGCCTAAAATTCAATGCACGCACATTTTTGTGGGGATGTGGTTTATGCGTTTACGCAAAAAAATAAAACAGGAGCATTTACAAATACATGTATCGTAGACCCAGGTGAGACGCCGCAAAATGCGGCGTCTCATCAGGGTCTGCGCTATTTGCCATGTTTTGGTACAGTGGACAATGTTAAATCTTATATAAATCAGGAGCTCTTTCACTTCGTGCTGAACCCTGAGCAGAAAATGCATCACACTTAAACCAAAATTGGAATTAGCCACGTTAGAATTACTTTTCATGAAACCTCCAGAACTGGGATAGAATAATCCCATATTTTCGGTTCAAATCTATACGCAAATACGTTAAAACGTAGATGGTAGCTACGCCCATGAGGAAAACTATCAAAGTAAATTTGTTCCCACGTCACATTGGGGACCATTCGGCGTAGTTCCAGTGTAGTTCTGATTGTACCAGACGAAACCGACATTACTTTAACATTTCCATGTGAAGTCTTATTGAGCGTGCTGATCAGTCCAAAGTTCATGAAGTCGGCCTTGACAGCCATTCTCAGGTGAGCGACTCATGACCCAAGGCATCTTGATAACTTTTATTTTATGATAGTCGGAAAAAGCCCATGTAGCTAAATTTTGTTTCTTGGTATATTACTAGTATGTAACCGGTATGAAATAAAGAATGTTGTATCTCTCTGATTCCTTGTAGATAAAAAGAATCTTCTTTTAACTTTCATTACATGTAGTATGTGGCAGAGGCGTCGAGTGCGCGCGTGTGTGTAACGATGGAGGGTGTTTATGTGGCACAGTGGTAAAGTGCTTGACTCAGGACCGAGGGGCCGCGGGTTCGAGCCTCACGGACGTCACTGCGTTGTGGTCTCTTGCAAGGTTAACGTGAAGCCTTCACTCATTCTAGCCGCTTTGGAATGCTCTAGCTAAAGCCGTTTTCTGCCATAGCCCATGGCCCCATACAGGGGGAGTACCCTAGACTCCTCAAGTGTGCGTACTGTATAAAATGCCCCAGGAACGCGCCTGGCAATAAGTACAAAAATATCGGGTGCTGACTCCTATCCATACTCTTTGTGATGGGGTTAGGTGGTTATGGAGTGAGTGAGAAGACAGGGGATGATTTGAATCTTGGGAGGCTGATTTAGACTTACTGGAGATAGACGTCAGACCTAAGCAATTCTGCTTCAGGACGCCGACTGTCTAGTGGTTGGGGTAGTGCAGTTCCCGGCGTTTGGACGTGAAATACGGGAAATACCCTGTGAAACCACTGCAACCTGGAAGGTCACAGTCAACCATTGATACATCTCTGCAGGAATTATTTTGATAATTGTTTTTTTTTGCTAATCGAACCTGCGTGGCAGAAGTAGTCAGAGCTAAATAGCTACCGACTGAGCTATCCTGGTGTGTGAAGCCCAGGGGGAGGGGGGGGTTACTCTGATATTTTCATGCATACGTAGGCTCGGGTCATTTTTTGGGGTTCAAATTTTGAATTTCAATTTTTTGGGGGGGTTTCAGAAAAATAATTATTTTTGGGGCATGAAGATTTTGTGGATATTTTTTGGGGGGTCATCACAAAATTGGACTATATTTAGGGGTCATTTCTATGCATTTTTATGTCTTTTCTTAAGGTCAAGGAACAAAATGGGGATATTTTTGGGGGTTGGTAAAATTTCAAATTTTTTGGGTGGGTGCTTGAAATTTCTGATATTTTGGGGGCTGAACGGTAGATGCTGGGCTCGAGCCTACGTATGAAGAAAAAATGAGAGTACCCCCTGAGGTGTGAAGTGGTTTGATGTGGCGTGGGTTGGCCTGAAGGTGGGCACCCTACATGAGAGGAAAATTCTACTGAAAAAAATACCAGAGTGCAAGGTCCTTTTTTCTAAGTCACACCAGTAAACTTAATCAACAAAAGCAATAAGATGTTGTTTCAAAAAGTACAGCAAAGATATATCCGTCTTATAGATACAATATATTTCCTATTTTTATTATTGACCAATCATGATAAACCTTACAGCTTAAAAAATATTGTGCTGAGCTTCCACCCACCTTTTGAGCCAATCACTGCCCGTTTTACAATTACAGCTCTGTGACCACATAATTTAACATAGGATCCCGCCGAATAGTCTAGGCCCCCAGCAGAAACACGGGAGTCCTGCTAACAGCCGTTAGATACCCTTGTCAAATCTGTGGAACTAATTTTGATTGTCCGTCTCATCTAACCATGAGTTCTGTTGTTTATTTCAGAGGTGTATGATTACGTTGTGAGGAAGGTAGCGAGGAATAGATACCCTTGTCAAATCTGTGGAACTAATTTTGATTGTCCGTCTCATCTAACCATGAGTTCTGATGTATATTTCAGAGGTGTAAGATTACGTTGTGAGGAAGGTAGCGAGGAATAGATACCCTTGTCAAATCTGTGGAACTAATTTTGATTGTCCGTCTCATCTAACGAGACACGAGATGATTCACACTGGAGAACGACCTTATGTATGTGATCTCTGCGGGAAAAGATACAATAGGAGGACCTCACTTAATATACACCTCGGAACACACTTAAACCCTAAAAAAGTGAAAAAGTCTAAGAAAAAACAGAACAATAATATTAACTCTTCGGCTGCTAATCAGGACTTAATATTGCCTTCTGTATTTTCTGTTAGTCCACTTAACAATGTGGACCCAGATCAGACTAGTCCAATTAACAATGTGGACCCAGATCAGACTAGTCCACATAACAATGTGGACCCAGATCAGACTAGTCCACTTAACAATGTGGACCAAGATCAGACTAATCCACTTAACAATGTGGACCCAGATCAGACTAGTCCATTTAAAAAGTCCCCATAGTAAAAAGTGTGGACTTGAGCAGTCTGATCAGGGTCCACTGTTTGTTTGTATGTGGTAATTAATCGTTGACAAAATCATTTGCATGCAGCAGATGCAGGCCTTTGGTTTATAGTGTGTACCAAAATTTCTTTACCAAAACATACATTGTGGGTACTCAAAAGAACCGTCTCAATGAGACGGTTCTTTTGAGCACCCAAAACATATGTTAAAACTGATGGGTAAGAAACTATTTACAATTTTACGCTCAAAAAAATTGTTTATCTAAACATGTGAGCAGATGACTTCACCAGATGACATTTTCAGATGTGAATTTATAGCAGGTGAAGCGTTAAGTTCCATAAAGTGTTTTAACCAATGATTTTCCATCAAGTTTGATAGTCGATGGATCCAGATAGGCATAAGTTTTATTGTGATCTGTCTGTCCCTCGTTCGTTTGTCCGTTCGTCAGTCCGTCCGTAAACTTTTTTCTATAAACGTCATCTCCTCCTCAACCACTGGTCCAAATTTCATATAACATCACATTAATGTTCCCTATGATTCCCTCTTTCAAAATTGCATATATGGTTCTGCTCCACCAAACAGGAGGGTCGCCAGAACTCCAGATAGGAAATCTTTAAAACGACATCTCCTGGACCACTGGCCCAAATTCAAAATTATTTCACAGAATAGTTTCTCATAAAACCCTCTACTAAATTGCACAAATGGTTCCACTCCACTGAAAAAAGGGCTGCCAGAACTCCAGATAAGAAATACCTTTAAATGGCATTTCCTCCTGAACCACTGGTCCAAATTCAAAATAATTTCACGTAATTGTTCCTCATAATGCACTCTACCAAAATTGCACAAATGGTTTGGGTCCAATAAACAAAGGAGCCACCAGAGGTCTAGATAAGTTTAAATGGCATCACCTCATGAACCGCTGGCCAAATTCAAAATGATTTCATATAATTGTTCCTCATGATGTACTCTACCGAAATTGCACAAATGGTTCTGCTGTTTGACCAAATGGGCTGCCAGAGCTCTAGACAAGAAATGTCAACATTTGTTGAAGTGTCTTTACTCAGAAAGGAAGTGTTAAATCTCATATGTTTAGATAAACAAAAATTTTCACTGTAAAATTGTAAATAATTTGGTTACCCGTAATCTTAGCATATGTTTTGGATGAGAAATAAGAAAGATATTTTCCTTCTACAAGTCAAAGCTTGGTTAAATCTGATATGTTAGTGCATATGAATGAATAAATTTTCATGAACTTGTGTGTATTTATTTACCATTAATTAACGCACCACATTCATCCTATTAAGCACAATGTGTATATATCTTTATATGCCAGTGGAATTGAGGATTCGGAGGGCTTATTGTTTTTGGTCTGTTTGTGCATGTGTGACAAATATTAACCTATATATTGAAGTCTAGCTTCCTTTTTTGTGGAACAAGGAAAACAGTGCACAATGTGGCATCTGATGGTCTTGCAGGGTCAGGGTCTCACACTATTTGCTAACAGTATGCTCTATTTAAATTTGAACAAAAATGAAAAATACCACCCAACAAAGTAAAGAAGAAGGCAAAGATCAGGAATCAATACAATCAAGTACCACACCTGACGCGGCTCACCATATGGGATAGTGACAAAAGCACAAGAAAACATCACACACAAGAGAGCCAAGAGGTCAGCCCTTTCCCAGCAGGTGATCACAATTCTGCAAGGAACAGACAAGACAGCATAATAAAGAGAAGAACATGGCAAAGATCAGGAATGGATACAATCGAGTACCACACCTGACCCAGGACACCATATGGGAAAGTGAGAAAAACACAAAGAAAACATCACACACAAGAGAGCTAAGAGGTCAGCCTTTTCCCAGCAGGTGATCACAAGGCTTCAATGAACAGACAAGACAGCATAACAAAGACAACATGAAATATAAGTATAAAAAAGGGAGCTCAGTGGTAGAGTGCTTGACTCAAGATGGAGTGGTTGCTGGTTCGAGCCTCACTGGTGGCACTGTGTTGAGACTTTGAGCAAGACACATTTATCCCTGTTTAGCACTGGTTCAACCCAGGAAGACCTGAAAAATTGTTTACTAGGAAGTTAATAATCAAATCAAACAAACAAACAAATCAAAATGACCCACAAAAGAAGCACTGCCTTGGAACGGTCAGTAAAAAATACTGGAGAGCTAACATGTTTAACGGTACTAACCTCTCCCTTAACTCGGATGTGGATCAAAGACACATAGATATTTGGTAGCATGAAAGATCCCAAGGACATACGAATTAAGATATAAAATGGGGTTCAATTATTTATTCCATGGAAAACTAAAAAAATGAGGGAGGGAATTCCAAGCTTTCACAGGGGAGGCTGGTCCTAATACTTATTCCTATGGAAACCTATAGCACGTAATTTTCCAGGGAGGGGATGCAGAACCCCTCCCCCCATCTGCACACACTCTGGATACGCCCAAATGATTGCAAAACTAATTGCTACATTACAAAACTAGGCCCAAACAATCGGAGCAACAATAATTGACGATAAACTACCACCCCAGAACAGACAGCCAGATCTGCTACAGTTTCTGCAAGGCACAGGACCTGTTAAAAATCCTCTGCGTATTCTTTCTAGTTTGTAGGTGATTGTTCTATTAGGGTGGACCACTTCTGGACCATAAACCAAGGTCGGTAGGAAATATTTATAGATTAATTAGATTTATGTCTTTGGACCGAGTACAACTGGCATAAGTCCATACAGGTAGCGTTGTGATTTTGTTGTCTTTTCTTTGACTGCAGATTGTAAAGTCTGAACTGTTGGTTGATCCTGATATACTCACGTACATCGCCTCCTCCTGTACCACTGGCGTATTGTTGTCTCACTTGTTGCTTCTTCTCAACCTTGCTGCTTGAGTACTGCAGTGCACAAGGGGAACAACAGGGAACAGAGATGTAGCTTGCCTAAACTTCTTCTGGACCTTGCTGCTTGAGTACTGCAGGGCACTAGGGGAACTACCAAGAACAGAGGTGAAGCTTGCCTAAACTTCTTCTGGACCTTGCTGCTTGTGTACTGCAGGGCACTAGGGGAACTCCCAGGAACAGAGATGTAGCTTCCCTAAACTTCTGGACCTTGCTGCTTGTGTACTGCAGGGCACTAGGGGAACTACCAGGAACAGAGGTGTAGCTTGCCTAAACTTCTTCTGGACCTTGCTGCTTAAGTACTGCAGGGCACTAGGGGAACTACCAGGAACAGAGGTGTAGCTTCCCTAAACTTCTGGACCTTGCTGCTTGAGTACTGCAGGGCACTAGGGGAACTACCAGGACCAGAGGTGTAGCTTCCCTAAACTTCTGGACCTTGATGCTTGTGTACTACAGGGCACTAGGGGAACTACCAGGAACAGAGGTGTAGCTTGCCTAAACTTCTTCTGGACCTTGCTGCTTGTGTACAACAGGACACTAGGGGAACTACAATGATCAGAGGTGTAGCTTGCCTAAACTTCTGGACCTTGCTGCTTGAGTACTGCAGGGCACTAGGGGAACTACAATGATCAGAGGTGTAGCTTGCCTAACTTTATGGACCTTGCTGCTTGAGTACTACAGGACACTAGGGGAACTACCAGGACCAGAGGTGTAGCTTCCCTTAACTTCTGGACCTTGCTGCTTGAGTACTACAGGACACTAGGGGAACTACCAGGAACAGAGGTATAGCTTGCCTAAACTTCTTCTGGACCTTGCTGCTTGAGTACTGCAGGGCACTAGGGGAACGACCAGGAACAGAGGTATAGCTTCCCTAAACTTATGGACCTTGCTGCTTGAGTACTACAGGACACTAGGGGAACTACCAGGAACAGAGGTATAGCTTGCCTAAACTTCTTCTGGACCTTGCTGCTTGAGTACTGCAGGGCACTAGGGGAACGACCAGGAACATGGGTATAGCTTCCCTAAACTTATGGACCTTGCTGCTTGAGTACTACAGGACACTAGGGGAACTACCAGGACCAGAGGTGTAGCTTCCCTAAACTTCTGGACCTTGCTGCTTGAGTACTACAGGACACTAGGGGAACTACCAGGAACAGAGGTATAGCTTGCCTAAACTTCTTCTGGACCTTGCTGCTTAAGTACTGCTGGGCACTAGGGGAACTACCAGGAACAGAGGTGTAGCTTCCCTAAACTTCTGGACCTTGCTGCTTGAGTACTGCAGGGCACTAGGGGAACTACCAGGACCAGAGGTGTAGCTTGCCTAAACTTCTTCTGGACCTTGCTCCTTGAGTACTGCAGGGCACTAGGGAACTACCAGGAACAGAGGTGTAGCTTCCCTAAACTTCTTCTGGACCTTGCTGCTTGAGTACTACAGGGAACTAGGGGAACTACCAGGATCAGAGGTATAGCTTCCCTAAACTTCTGGACCTTGCTGCTTGAGTACTACAGGACACTAGGGGAACTACCAGGACCAGAGGTATAGCTTCCCTAAACTTCTGGACCTTGCTGCTTGAGTACTACAGGACACTAGGGGAACTACCAGGACCAGAGGTGTAGCTTCCCTAAACTTCTGGACCTTGCTGCTTGAGTACAACAGGACACTAGGGGAACTACCAGGAACAGAGGTGTAGCTTGCCTAAACTTCTTCTGGACCTTGCTGCTTGAGTACTACAGGACACTAGGGGAGCTACCAGGAACAGAGGTGTAGCTTCCCTAAACTTCTGGACCTTGCTGCTTGAGTACTACAGGACACTAGGGGAACTACCAGGAACAGAGGTGTAGCTTGCCTAAACTTCTTCTGGACCTTGCTGCTTGAGTATTACAGGGCTTTAGGGGAACTCCCAGGAATAGAGGTGTAGCTTGCCTAAACTTCTTCTGGACCTTGCTGCTTGAGTACTGCTGGGCACTAGGGGAACTACCAGGAACAGAGTTGTAAGTTGCCTAAACTTCTTCTGGACCTTGCTCCTTGAGCACTGCAGGGCACTAGGGGAACTACCAGGAATAGAGGTGTACCTTGCCTAAACTTCTTCTGGACCTTGCTGCTTGAGTACTACAGGGCTTTAGGGGAACTCCCAGGAATAGAGGTGTAGCTTGCCTAAACTTCTTCTGGACCTTGCTGCTTGAGTACTGCTGGGCACTAGGGGAACTACCAGGAACAGAGTTGTAAGTTGCCTAAACTTCTTCTGGACCTTGCTCCTTGAGCACTGCAGGGCACTAGGGGAACTACCAGGAATAGAGGTGTAGCTTCCCTAAACTTCTGGACCTTGCTGCTTGAGTACTACAGGGCACTAGGGGAACTACCAGGACCAGAGGTGTAGCTTCCCTAAACTTCTGGACCTTGCTGCTTGAGTACAACAGGACACTAGGAGAACTACCAGGAACAGAGGTGTAGCTTGCCTAAACTTCTTCTGGACCTTGCTGCTTGAGTACTACAGGACACTAGGGGAACTACCAGGAACAGAGGTGTAGCTTCCCTAAACTTCTGGACCTTGCTGCTTGAGGTCAACAGGACACTAGGGGAACTACCAGGAACAGAGGTATAGCTTGCCTAAACTTCTTCTGGACTTTGCTGCTTGAGTACTACAGGACACTAGGGGAACTACCAGGAACAGAGGTGTAGCTTGCCTAAACTTCTTCTGGACCTTGCTGCTTGTGTACTACAGGACACTAGGGAACTACCAGGAACAGAGGTGTAGCTTGCCTAAACTTCTTCTGGACCTTGCTGCTTGAGTACTACAGGACACTAGGGGAACTACCAGGAACAGAGGTGTAGCTTCCCTAAACTTCTGGACCTTGCTGCTTGAGTACAACAGGACACTAGGGGAACTACCAGGAACAGAGGTGTAGCTTGCCTAAACTTCTTCTGGACCTTGCTGCTTGAGTACTACAGGGCTTTAGGGGAACTCCCAGGAATAGAGGTGTAGCTTGCCTAAACTTCTTCTGGACCTTGCTGCTTGAATACTGCTGGGCACTAGGGGAACTACCAGGAACAGAGTTGTAAGTTGCCTAAACTTCTTCTGGACCTTGCTCCTTGAGCACTGCAGGGCACTAGGGGAACTACCAGGAATAGAGGTGTACCTTGCCTAAACTTCTTCTGGACCTTGCTGCTTGAGTACTACAGGGCTTTAGGGGAACTCCCAGGAATAGAGGTGTAGCTTGCCTAAACTTCGTCTGGACCTTGCTGCTTGAGTACTGCTGGGCACTAGGGGAACTACCAGGAACAGAGTTGTAAGTTGCCTAAACTTCTTCTGGACCTTGCTCCTTGAGCACTGCAGGGCACTAGGGGAACTACCAGGAATAGAGGTGTAGCTTCCCTAAACTTCTGGACCTTGCTGCTTGAGTACTACAGGGCACTAGGGGAACTACCAGGACCAGAGGTGTAGCTTCCCTAAACTTCTGGACCTTGCTGCTTGAGTACTACAGGACACTAGGGGAACTACCAGGAACAGAGGTATAGCTTGCCTAAACTTCTTCTGGACCTTGCTGCTTAAGTACTGCTGGGCACTAGGGGAACTACCAGGAACAGAGGTGTAGCTTCCCTAAACTTCTGGACCTTGCTGCTTGAGTACTGCAGGGCACTAGGGGAACTACCAGGACCAGAGGTGTAGCTTGCCTAAACTTCTTCTGGACCTTGCTCCTTGAGTACTGCAGGGCACTAGGGAACTACCAGGAACAGAGGTGTAGCTTCCCTAAACTTCTTCTGGACCTTGCTGCTTGAGTACTACAGGGCACTAGGGCAACTACCAGGATCAGAGGTATAGCTTCCCTAAACTTCTGGACCTTGCTGCTTGAGTACTACAGGACACTAGGGGAACTACCAGGACCAGAGGTATAGCTTCCCTAAACTTCTGGACCTTGCTGCTTGAGTACTACAGGACACTAGGGGAACTACCAGGACCAGAGGTGTAGCTTCCCTAAACTTCTGGACCTTGCTGCTTGAGTACAACAGGACACTAGGGGAACTACCAGGAACAGAGGTGTAGCTTGCCTAAACTTCTTCTGGACCTTGCTGCTTGAGTACTACAGGACACTAGGGGAGCTACCAGGAACAGAGGTGTAGCTTCCCTAAACTTCTGGACCTTGCTGCTTGAGTACTACAGGACACTAGGGGAACTACCAGGAACAGAGGTGTAGCTTGCCTAAACTTCTTCTGGACCTTGCTGCTTGAGTACTACAGGGCTTTAGGGGAACTCCCAGGAATAGAGGTGTAGCTTGCCTAAACTTCTTCTGGACCTTGCTGCTTGAGTACTGCTGGGCACTAGGGGAACTACCAGGAACAGAGTTGTAAGTTGCCTAAACTTCTTCTGGACCTTGCTCCTTGAGCACTGCAGGGCACTAGGGGAACTACCAGGAATAGAGGTGTACCTTGCCTAAACTTCTTCTGGACCTTGCTGCTTGAGTACTACAGGGCTTTAGGGGAACTCCCAGGAATAGAGGTGTAGCTTGCCTAAACTTCTTCTGGACCTTGCTGCTTGAGTACTGCTGGGCACTAGGGGAACTACCAGGAACAGAGTTGTAAGTTGCCTAAACTTCTTCTGGACCTTGCTCCTTGAGCACTGCAGGGCACTAGGGGAACTACCAGGAATAGAGGTGTAGCTTCCCTAAACTTCTGGACCTTGCTGCTTGAGTACTACAGGGCACTAGGGGAACTACCAGGACCAGAGGTGTAGCTTCCCTAAACTTCTGGACCTTGCTGCTTGAGTACAACAGGACACTAGGAGAACTACCAGGAACAGAGGTGTAGCTTGCCTAAACTTCTTCTGGACCTTGCTGCTTGAGTACTACAGGACACTAGGGGAACTACCAGGAACAGAGGTGTAGCTTCCCTAAACTTCTGGACCTTGCTGCTTGAGGTCAACAGGACACTAGGGGAACTACCAGGAACAGAGGTATAGCTTGCCTAAACTTCTTCTGGACCTTGCTGCTTGAGTACTACAGGACACTAGGGGAACTACCAGGAACAGAGGTGTAGCTTGCCTAAACTTCTTCTGGACCTTGCTGCTTGAGTACTACAGGACACTAGGGGAACTACCAGGAACAGAGGTGTAGCTTGCCTAAACTTCTTCTGGACCTTGCTGCTTGAGTACTACAGGACACTAGGGGAACTACCAGGAACAGAGGTGTAGCTTCCCTAAACTTCTGGACCTTGCTGCTTGAGTACAACAGGACACTAGGGGAACTACCAGGAACAGAGGTGTAGCTTGCCTAAACTTCTTCTGGACCTTGCTGCTTGAGTACTACAGGGCTTTAGGGGAACTCCCAGGAATAGAGGTGTAGCTTGCCTAAACTTCTTCTGGACCTTGCTGCTTGAATACTGCTGGGCACTAGGGGAACTACCAGGAACAGAGTTGTAAGTTGCCTAAACTTCTTCTGGACCTTGCTCCTTGAGCACTGCAGGGCACTAGGGGAACTACCAGGAATAGAGGTGTACCTTGCCTAAACTTCTTCTGGACCTTGCTGCTTGAGTACTACAGGGCTTTAGGGGAACTCCCAGGAATAGAGGTGTAGCTTGCCTAAACTTCGTCTGGACCTTGCTGCTTGAGTACTGCTGGGCACTAGGGGAACTACCAGGAACAGAGTTGTAAGTTGCCTAAACTTCTTCTGGACCTTGCTCCTTGAGCACTGCAGGGCACTAGGGGAACTACCAGGAATAGAGGTGTAGCTTCCCTAAACTTCTGGACCTTGCTGCTTGAGTACTACAGGGCACTAGGGGAACTACCAGGACCAGAGGTGTAGCTTCCCTAAACTTCTGGACCTTGCTGCTTGAGTACAACAGGACACTAGGGGAACTACCAGGAACAGAGGTGTAGCTTGCCTAAACTTCTTCTAGACCTTGCTGCTTGAGTACTACAGGACACTAGGGGAACTACCAGGAACAGAGGTGTAGCTTCCCTAAACTTCTGGACCTTGCTGCTTGAGTACAACAGGACACTAGGGGAACTACCAGGATCAGAGGTGTAGCTTGCCTAAACTTCTTCTGGACCTTGCTGCTTGAGTACTGCAGGGCACTAGGGGAACTACCAGGATCAGAGGTATAGCTTCCCTAAACTTCTGGACCTTGCTGCTTGAGTACTACAGGGCACTAGGGGAACTACCAGGACCAGAGGTATAGCTTCCCTAAACTTCTGGACCTTGCTGCTTGAGTACAACAGGACACTAGGGGAACTACCAGGAACAGAGGTATAGCTTGCCTAAACTTCTTCTGGACCTTGCTGCTTGAGTACTGCAGGGCACTAGGGGAACTACGAGGAACAGAGGTGTAGCTTGCCTAAACTTCTTCTGGACCTTGCTGCTTGAGTACTACAGGGCTTTAGGGGAACTCCCAGGAATAGAGGTGTAGCTTGCCTAAACTTCTTCTGGACCTTGCTGCTTGAGTACTGCTGGGCACTAGGGGAACTACCAGGAACAGAGTTGTAAGTTGCCTAAACTTCTTCTGGACCTTGCTCCTTGAGCACTGCAGGGCACAAGGGGAACTACCAGGAATAGAGGTGTACCTTGCCTAAACTTCTTCTGGACCTTGCTGCTTGAGTACTGCAGGGCACTAGGGGAACTACCAGGAACAGAGTTATAAGTTGCCTAAACTTCTGGACCTTGCTGCTTGAGTACTGCAGGACACTAGGGGAACTACCAGGAACAGAGGTGTAGCTTGCCTAAACCTCTTCTGGACCTTGCTGCTTGAGTACTGCAGGGCACTAGGGGAACTACCAGGAACAGAGTTGTAAGTTGCCTAAACTTCTGGACCTTGCTCCTTGAGTACTGCAGGACACTAGGGGAACTACCAGGAACAGAGGTGTAGCTTGCCTAAACCTCTTCTGGACCTTGCTGCTTGAGTACTACAGGGCACAAGGGGAACTACCAGGACCAGAGATGTAGCTTGCCTAAACTTCTGGACCTTGCTGCTTGAGTACAACAGGACACTAGGGGAACTACCAGGAACAGAGGTGTAGCTTGCCTAAACTTCTTATGGACCTTGCTGCTTGAGTACTACAGGACACTAGGGGAACTACCAGGAACAGAGGTGTAGCTTGCCTAAACTTCTGGACCTTGCTGCTTGAGTACTACAGGACACTAGGGGAACTACCAGGAACAGAGGTGTAGCTTGCCTAAACTTCTTCTGGACCTTGCTGCTTGAGTACTGCTGGGCACTAGGGGAACTCCCAGGACCAGAGGTGTAGCTTCCCTAAACTTCTTCTGGACCTTGCTGCTTGAGTACAACAGGACACTAGGGGAACTACCAGGAACAGAGGTGTAGCTTGCCTAAACTTATGGACCTTGCTGCTTGAGTACAACAGGACACTAGGGGAACTACCAGGAACAGAGGTGTAGCTTGCCTAAACTTATGGACCTTGCTGCTTGAGTACTGCAGGGCACTAGGGGAACTACCAGGAACAGAGGTGTAGCTTGCCTAAACTTCTTATGGACCTTGCTGCTTAAGTACTACAGGGCACTAGGGGAACGACCAGGAACAGAGGTGTAGCTTCCCTAAACTTCTGGACCTTGCTGCTTGAGTACTACAGGGCACTAGGGGAACTACCAGGATCAGAGGTGTAGCTTGCGTTAACTTCTTGACCTTGCTGCTTGAGTACTGCAGGGCACTAGGGGAACTACCAGGAACAGAGGTGTAGCTTGCCTAAACGTCTTCTGGACCTTGCTGCTTGAGTACTGCTGGGCACTAGGGGAACTCCCAGGAATAGAGGTGTAGCTTGCCTAAACTTCTTCAGGACCTTGCTGCTTGAGTACTGCAGGGCACTAGAGGAACTACCAGGAATAGAGGTGTAGCTTGCCTAAACTTCTGGACCTTGCTGCTTGAGTACTACAGGGCTCTAGGGGAACTACCAGGATCAGAGGTGTAGCTTCCCTAAACTTATGGACCTTGCTGCTTGAGTACTTCAGGACACTAGGGGAACTACCAGGAACAGAGGTATAGCTTGCCTAAACTTCTTCTGGACCTTGCTGCTTGAGTACTGCAGGGCACTAGGGGAACTACCACGAATAGAGTTGAAGCTTCCCTAAACTTCTGGACCTTGCTGCTTGAGTACTACAGGGCACTAGGGGAACTACCAGGATCAGAGGTGTAGCTTGCGTTAACTTCTAGACCTTGCTGCTTGAGTACTGCAGGGCACTAGGGGAACTACCACGAATAGAGATGAAGCTTCCCTAAACTTCTGGACCTTGCTGCTTGAGTACTACAGGGCACTAGGGGAACTTCCAGGATCAGAGGTGTAGCTTGCGTTAACTTCTGGACCTTGCTGCTTGAGTACTGCAGGGCACTAGGGGAACTACCAGGAACAGAGGTGTAGCATTCCTTAACTTCTGGACCTGCTTCTTGAGTACTGCAGGGCACTAGGGGAACTACCAGGAAGAGAGGTGTAGCTTTCCTTAACTTCTGGACCTGCTGCTTGAGTACTGCAGGGCACTAGGGGAACGACCAGGAACAGAGGTGTAGCTTGCCTAAAATTCAATGCACGCACATTTTTGTGGGGATGTGGTTTATGCGTTTACGCAAAAAAATAAAACAGGAGCATTTACAAATACATGTATCGTAGACCCAGGTGAGACGCCGCAAAATGCGGCGTCTCATCAGGGTCTGCGCTATTTGCCATGTTTTGGTACAGTGGACAATGTTAAATCTTATATAAATCAGGAGCTCTTTCAATTCGTGCTGAACCCTGAGCAGAAAATGCATCACACTTAAACCAAAATTGGAATTAGCCACGTTAGAATTACTTTTCATGAAACCTCCAGAACTGGGATAGAATAATCCCATATTTTCGGTTCAAATCTATACGCAAATACGTTAAAACGTAGATGGTAGCTACGCCCATGAGGAAAACTATCAAAGTAAATTTGTTCCCACGTCACATTGGGGACCATTCGGCGTAGTTCCAGTGTAGTTCTGATTGTACCAGACGAAACCGACATTACTTTAACATTTCCATGTGAAGTCTTATTGAGCGTGCTGATCAGTCCAAAGTTCATGAAGTCGGCCTTGACAGGCATTCTCAGGTGAGCGACTCATGACCCAAGGCATCTTGATAACTTTTATTTTATGATAGTCGGAAAAAGCCCATGTAGCTGAATTTTGTTTCTTGGTATATTACTAGTATGTAACCGGTATGAAATAAGGAATGTTGTATCTCTCTGATTCCTTGTAGATAAAAAGAATCTTCTTTTAACTTTCATTACATGTAGTATGTGGCAGAGGCGTCGAGTGCGCGCGTGTGTGTAACGATGGAGGGTGTTTATGTGGCACAGTGGTAAAGTGCTTGACTCAGGACCGAGGGGCCGCGGGTTCGAGCCTCACGGACGTCACTGCGTTGTGGTCTCTTGCAAGGTTAACGTGAAGCCTTCACTCATTCTAGCCGCTTTGGAATGCTCTAGCTAAAGCCGTTTTCTGCCATAGCCCATGGCCCCATACAGGGGGAGTACCCTAGACTCCTCAAGTGTGCGTACTGTATAAAATGCCCCAGGAACGCGCCTGGCAATAAGTACAAAAATATCGGGTGCTGACTCCTATCCATACTCTTTGTGATGGGGTTAGGTGGTTATGGAGTGAGTGAGAAGACAGGGGATGATTTGAATCTTGGGAGGCTGATTTAGACTTACTGGAGATAGACGTCAGACCTAAGCAATTCTGCTTCAGGACGCCGACTGTCTAGTGGTTGGGGTAGTGCAGTTCCCGGCGTTTGGACGTGAAATACGGGAAATACCCTGTGAAACCACTGCAACCTGGAAGGTCACAGTCAACCATTGATACATCTCTGCAGGAATTATTTTGATAATTGTTTTTTTTTGCTAATCGAACCTGCGTGGCAGAAGTAGTCAGAGCTAAATAGCTACCGACTGAGCTATCCTGGTGTGTGAAGCCCAGGGGGAGGGGGGGGGGTTACTCTGATATTTTCATGCATACGTAGGCTCGGGTCATTTTTTGGGGTTCAAATTTTGAATTTCAATTTTTTGGGGGGGTTTCAGAAAAATAATTATTTTTGGGGCATGAAGATTTTGTGGATATTTTTTGGGGGGTCATCACAAAATTGGACTATATTTAGGGGTCATTTCTATGCATTTTTATGTCTTTTCTTAAGGTCAAGGAACAAAATGGGGATATTTTTGGGGGTTGGTAAAATTTCAAATTTTTTGGGTGGGTGCTTGAAATTTCTGATATTTTGGGGGCTGAACGGTAGATGCTGGGCTCGAGCCTACGTATGAAGAAAAAATGAGAGTACCCCCTGAGGTGTGAAGTGGTTTGATGTGGCGTGGGTTGGCCTGAAGGTGGGCACCCTACATGAGAGGAAAATTCTACTGAAAAAAATACCAGAGTGCAAGGTCCTTTTTTCTAAGTCACACCAGTAAACTTAATCAACAAAAGCAATAAGATGTTGTTTCAAAAAGTACAGCAAAGATATATCCGTCTTATAGATACAATATATTTCCTATTTCTATTATTGACCAATCATGATAAACCTTACAGCTTAAAAAATATTGTGCTGAGCTTCCACCCACCTTTTGAGCCAATCACTGCCCGTTTTACAATTACAGCTCTGTGACCACATAATTTAACATAGGATCCCGCCGAATAGTCTAGGCCCCCAGCAGAAACACGGGAGTCCTGCTAACAGCCGTTAGATACCCTTGTCAAATCTGTGGAACTAATTTTGATTGTCCGTCTCATCTAACCATGAGTTCTGTTGTTTATTTCAGAGGTGTATGATTACGTTGTGAGGAAGGTAGCGAGGAATAGATACCCTTGTCAAATCTGTGGAACTAATTTTGATTGTCCGTCTCATCTAACCATGAGTTCTGATGTATATTTCAGAGGTGTAAGATTACGTTGTGAGGAAGGTAGCGAGGAATAGATACCCTTGTCAAATCTGTGGAACTAATTTTGATTGTCCGTCTCATCTAACCATGAGTTCTGATGTATATTTCAGAGGTGTAAGATTACGTTGTGAGGAAGGTAGCGAGGAATAGATACCCTTGTCAAATCTGTGGAACTAATTTTGATTGTCCGTCTCATCTAACGAGACACGAGATGATTCACACTGGAGAACGACCTTATGTATGTGATCTCTGCGGGAAAAGATACAATAGGAGGACCTCACTTAATATACACCTCGGAACACACTTAAACCCTAAAAAAGTGAAAAAGTCTAAGAAAAAACAGAACAATAATATTATCTCTTCGGCTGCTAATCACGACTTAATATTGCCTTCTGTATTTTCTGTTAGTCCACTTAACAATGTGGACCCAGATCAGACTAGTCCACTTAACAATGAGGACCCAGATCAGACTAGTCCACTTAACAATGTGGACCCAGATCAGACTAGTCCATTTAAAAAGTCCCTGTAGTAAAAAGTGTGGACTTGAGGAGCAGTCTGATCAGGGTCCACTGTTTGTTTGTATGTGGTAATTAATCGTTGACAAAATCATTTACATGCAGCAGATGCAGGCCTTTGGTTAATAGTGTGTACCAAAATTTCTTTACCAAAACATACATTGTGGGTACTCAAAAGAACCGTCTCAATGAGACGGTTCTTTTGAGCACCCAAAACATATGTTAAAACTGATGGGTAAGAAAAATATTTACAATTTTACGCTCAAAAAAATTGTTTATCTAAACATGTGAGCAGATGACTTCACCAGATGACATTTTCAGATGTGATTTTATAGCAGGTGAAGCGTTAAGTTCCATAAAGTGTTTTAACCAATGATTTTCCATCAAGTTTGATAGTCGATGGATCCAGATAGGCATACGTTTTATTGTGATCTGTCTGTCCCTCGTTCGTTTGTCCGTTCGTCAGTCCGTCCGTAAACTTTTTTCTATAAACGTCATCTCCTCCTCAACCACTGGTCCAAATTTCATATAACTTCACATTAATGTTCCCTATGATCCCCTCTTTCAAAATTGCATAAATGGTTCTGCTCCACCAAACAGGAGGGTCGCCAGAACTCCAGATAGGAAATCTTTAAAACGACATCTCCTGGACCACTGGCCCAAATTCAAAATAATTTCACAGAATAGTTTCTCACAAAACCCTCTACTAAAATTGCACAAATGGTTCCACTCCACTGAAAAAAGGGCTGCCAGAACTCCAGATAAGAAATACCTTTAAATGGCATTTCCTCCTGAACCACTGGTCCAAATTCAAAATAATTTCACGTAATTGTTCCTCATAATGCACTCTACCAAAATTGCACAAATGGTTTGGGTCCAATAAACAAAGGAGCCACCAGAGGTCTAGATAAGTTTAAATGGCATCACCTCATGAACCGCTGGCCAAATTCAAAATGATTTCATATAATTGTTCCTCATGATGTACTCTACCGAAATTGCACAAATGGTTCTGCTGTTTGACCAAATGGGCTGCCAGAGCTCTAGACAAGAAATGTCAACATTTGTTGAAGTGTCTTTACTCAGAAAGGAAGTGTTAAATCTCATATGTTTAGATAAACAAAAATTTTCACTGTAAAATTGTAAATAATTTGGTTACCCGTAATCTTAGCATATGTTTTGGATGAGAAATAAGAAAGATATTTTCCTGTTACAAGTCAAAGCTTGGTTAAATCTGATATGTTAGTGCATATGAATGAATAAATTTTCATGAACTTGTGTGTATTTATTTACCATTAATTAACGCACCACATTCATCCTATTAAGCACAATGTGTATATATCTTTATATGCCAGTGGAATTGAGGATTCAAAGACACATAGATATTTGGTAGCATGAAAGATCCCAAACTTATCGATGCATTGTCTCCAAGGACATACGAATTAAGATATAAAATGGGGTTCAATTATTTATTCCATGGAAAACTAAAAAAATGAGGGAGGGAATTCCAAGCTTTCACAGGGGAGGCTGGTCCTAATACTTATTCCTATGGAAACCTATAGCACGTAATTTTCCAGGGAGGGGATGCAGAACCCCTCCCCCCATCTGCACACACTCTGGATACGCCCAAATGATTGCAAAACTAATTGCTACATTACAAAACTAGGACCAAACAATCGGAGCAACAATAATTGACGATAAACTACCACCCCAGAACAGACAGCCAGATCTGCTACAGTTTCTGCAAGGCACAGGACCTGTTAAAAATCCTCTGCGTATTCTTTCTAGTTTGTAGGTGATTGTTCTATTAGGGTGGACCACTTCTGGACCATAAACCAAGGTCGGTAGGAAATATTTATAGATTAATTTGATTTATGTCTTTGGACCGAGTACAACTGGCATAAGTCCATACAGGTAGCGTTGTGATTTTGTTGTCTTTTCTTTGACTGCAGATTGTAAAGTCTGAACTGTTGGTTGATCCTGATATACTCACGTACATCGCCTCCTCCTGTACCACTGGCGTATTGTTGTCTCACTTGTTGCTTCTTCTCAACCTTGCTGCTTGAGTACTGCAGTGCACAAGGGGAACTACCAGGAACAGAGATGTAGCTTGCCTAAACTTCTTCTGGACCTTGCTGCTTGAGTACTGCAGGGCACTAGGGGAACTACCAAGAACAGAGGTGAAGCTTGCCTAAACTTCTTCTGGACCTTGCTGCTTGTGTACTGCAGGGCACTAGGGGAACTCCCAGGAACAGAGATGTAGCTTCCCTAAACTTCTGGACCTTGCTGCTTGTGTACTGCAGGGCACTAGGGAAACTACCAGGAACAGAGGTGTAGCTTGCCTAAACTTCTTCTGGACCTTGCTGCTTAAGTACTGCAGGGCACTAGGGGAACTACCAGGAACAGAGGTGTAGCTTCCCTAAACTTCTGGACCTTGCTGCTTGAGTACTGCAGGGCACTAGGGGAACTACCAGGACCAGAGGTGTAGCTTCCCTAAACTTCTGGACCTTGCTGCTTGTGTACTACAGGGCACTAGGGGAACGACCAGGAACAGAGGTGTAGCTTGCCTAAACTTCTTCTGGACCTTGCTGCTTGTGTACTACAGGGCACTAGGGGAACTACCAGGAACAGAGGTGTAGCTTCCCTAAACTTCTTCTGGACCTTGCTGCTTGAGTACTGCAGGGCACTAGGGGAACTACCAGGATCAGAGGTGTAGCTTCCCTAAACTTCTGGACCTTGCTGCTTGAGTACAACAGGACACTAGGGGAACTACCAGGAACAGAGGTGTAGCTTGCCTAAACTTCTTCTGGACCTTGCTGCTTGAGTACTACAGGGCTCTAGGGGAACTCCCAGGAATAGAGGTGTAGCTTGCCTAAACTTCTTCTGGACCTTGCTGATTGTGTACTGCAGTGCATTAGGGGAACTGCCGGGAACAGAGTTGTAGCTTGCCTAAACTTCTTCTGACCTCACTGCTTGAGTACTGCAGGGCAATAGGGGAACTACCAGGAACAGAGGTGTAGCTTGACTAAGCTTCTTCTGGACCTTGATGCTTGAGTACTGCAGGGCACTAGGGGAACTACCAGGAACAGAGGTGTAGCTTGCCTAAACTTATTCTGGACCTTGCTGCTTGAGTACTACAGGGCTCTAGGGGAACTCCCAGGAATAGAGGTGTAGCTTGCCTAAACTTCTTCTGGACCTTGCTGCTTGAGTACTGCTGGGCACTAGGGGAACGACCAGGAACAGAGTTGTAAGTTGCCTAAACTTCTTCTGGACCTTGCTCCTTGAGCACTGCAGGGCACTAGGGGAACTACCAGGAATAGAGGTGTACCTTGCCTAAACTTCTTCTGGACCTTGCTGCTTGAGTACTGCAGGGCACTAGGGGAACTACCAGGAACAAAGTTGTAAGTTGCCTAAACTTCTTCTGGACCTTGCTCCTTGAGTACTGCAGGGCACTAGGGGAACTACCAGGAACAGAGGTGTAGCTTGCCTAAACCTCTTCTGGACCTTGCTGCTTGTGTACTGCAGGGCACTAGGGGAACTACCAGGAACAGAGGTGTAGCTTGCCTAAACCTCTTCTGGACCTTGCTGCTTGTGTACTGCAGGGCACTAGGGGAACTACCAGGAACAGAGGTGTAGCTTGCCTAAATTTCTTATGGACCCCGCTCCTTGAGTACAACAGGACACTAGGGGAACTACCAGGACCAGAGGTGTAGGTTGCCTAAACTTCTTCTGGACCTTGCTGCTTGAGTACTGCTGGGCACTAGGGGAACTCCCAGGAATAGAGGTGTAGCTTGCCAAAACTTCTTCAGGACCTTGCTGCTTGAGTACTGCAGGGCACTAGAGGAACTACCAGGAATAGAGGTGTAGCTTGCCTAAACTTCTTCTGGACCTTGCTGCTTGAGTACTAAAGGGCTCTAGGGGAACTACCAGGATCAGAGGTGTAGCTTCCCTAAACTTATGGACCTTGCTGCTTGAGTACTTCAGGACACTAGGGGAACTACCAGGAACAGAGGTATAGCTTGCCTAACCTTCTTCTGGAACTTGCTGCTTGAGTACTGCAGGGCACTAGGGGAACTACCACGAATAGAGTTGAAGCTTCCCTAAACTTCTGGACCTTGCTGCTTGAGTACTACAGGGCACTAGGGGAACTACCAGGATCAGAGGTGTAGCTTGCGTTAACTTCTGGACCTTGCTGCTTGAGTACTGCAGGGCACTAGGGGAACTACCACGAATAGAGATGAAGCTTCCCTAAACTTCTGGACCTTGCTGCTTGAGTACTACAGGGCACTAGGGGAACTACCAGGATCAGAGGTGTAGCTTGCGTTAACTTCTGGACCTTGCTGCTTGAGTACTGCAGGGCACTAGGGGAACTACCAGGAACAGAGGTGTAGCTTTCCTTAACTTCTGGACCTGCTGCTTGAGTACTGCAGGGCACTAGGGGAACTACCAGGAAGAGAGGTGTAGCTTTCCTTAACTTCTGGACCTGCTGCTTGAGTACTGCAGGGCACTAGGGGAACGACAAGGAACAGAGGTGTAGCTTCCCTAAACTTCTTCTTGACCTTGCTACTTGAGTACTGCAGGGCACTAGGGGAACGACCAGGAACAGAGGTGTAGCTTCCCTAAACTTATGGACCTTGCTGCTTGAGTACTGCAGGGCACTAGGGGAACTACCAGGATCTGAGGTGTAGCTTTCCTAAACTTCTTCTGGACCTTGCTGCTTGAGTACTACAGGGCACTAGGGAACGACCAGGAACAGAGGTGTAGCTTCCCTATACTTCTTCTGGACCTTGCTGCTTGAGTACTACAGGGCACTAGGGGAACTACCAGGATCTGAGGTGTAGCTTTCCTAAACTTCTTCTGGACCTTGCTGCTTGAGTACTACAGGGCACTAGGGGAACTACCAGGAACAGAGGTGTAGCTTCCCTATACTTCTTCTGGACCTTGCTACTTGAGTACTACAGGGCACTAGGGGAACGACCAGGAACAGAGGTGTACCTTCCCTATACTTCTTCTGGACCTTGCTGCTTGAGTACTACAGGGCACTAGGGGAACGACCAGGATCAGAGGTGTAGCTTCCCTAAATTTCTTCTGGACCTTTCTGCTTGAGTACTGCAGGGCACTAGGGGAACGACCAGGATCAGAGGTATAGCTTCCCTATACTTCTTCTGGACCTTTCTGCTTGAGTACTGCAGGGCACTAGGGGAACTACCAGGATCAGAGGTGTAGCTTCCCTAAACTTCTTCTGGACCTTGCTGCTTGAGTACTACAGGGCACTAGGGGAACTACCAGGAATAGAGGTGTAGCTTGCGTTAACTTCTGGACCTTGCTGCTTGAGTACTACAGGGCACTAGGGGAACTACCAGGATCTGAGGTGTAGCTTGCCTAAACTTCTGGACCTTGCTGCTTGAGTACTACAGGGCACTAGGGGAACTACCAGGAACAGAGGTGTAGCTTCCCTAAACTTCTTCTGGACCTTTCTGCTTGAGTACAACAGGGCACTAGGGGAACTACCAGGAACAGAGGTGTAGCTTCCCTAAACTTCTTCTGGACCTTGCCCCTTGAGCACTGCAGGGCACTAGGGGAACTACCAGGATCAGAGGTGTAGCTTTCCTAAACTTCTTCTGGACATTGCTGCTTGAGTACTGCAGGGCACTAGGGGAACTACCAGGACCAGAGGTGTAGCTTGCCTAAACTTCTTCTGGACCTTGCTGCTTGAATCCAAAAGGCCACTAGGGGAACTACCAGGAACAGAGGTATAGCTTGCCTAAACTTCTTCTGGACCTTGCTGCTTGAGTACTACAGGGCACTAGGGGAACTACCAGGAATAGAGGTGTAGCTTGCCTAAACTTCTTCTGGACCTTGATACTTGAGTACTACAGGGCACTAGGGGAACTACCAGGAATAGAGGTGTAGCTTGCCTAAACTTCTGGACCTTGCTGCTTGAGTACTAAAGGGCACTAGGGGAACGACCAGGAACAGAGGTGTAGCTTTCCTTAACTTCTGGACCTTGCTGCTTGTGTACTGCAGGGCACAGGGGAACTACCAGGTACAGAGGTGTAGCTTGCCTAAACTTCTGGACCTTGCTGCTTGAGTACTACAGGGCACTAGGGGAACTACCAGGAATAGAGGTGTAGCTTGCCTAAACTTCTGGACCTAGCTGCTTGAGTACTACAGGGCACTAGGGGAATTACCAGGAACAGAGGTGTAGCTTGCCTAAACTTCTTCTGGACCTTGCTGCTTGAGTACTACAGGGCTCTAGGGGAACTCCCAGGAATAGAGGTGTAGCTTGCCTAAACTTCTTCTGGACCTTGCTGCTTGAGTACTGCTGGGCACTAGGGGAACTACCAGGAACAGAGTTGTAAGTTGCCTAAACTTCTTCTGGACCTTGCCCCTTGAGCACTGCAGGGCACTAGGGGAACTACCAGGAATAGAGGTGTACCTTGCCTAAACTTCTTCTGGACCTTGCTGCTTGAGTACTGCTGGGCACTAGTGGAACTACAAGGAACAGAGTTGTAAGTTGCCTAAACTTCTTCTGGACCTTGCTCCTTGAGTACTGCAGGACACTAGGGGAACTACCAGGAACAGAGGTGTAGCTTGCCTAAACCTCTTCTGGACCTTGCTGCTTGAGTACTACAGGGCACTAGGGGAACTACAAGGATCAGAGATGTAGCTTCCCTAAACTTCTTCAGGACCTTGCTGCTTGAGTACTGCAGGGCACTTGAGGAACTACCAGGAATAGAGGTGTAGCTTGCCTTAACTTCTGGACCTTGCTGCTTTAGTACCACAGGGCTCTAGGGGAACTACCAGGATCAGAAGTGTAGCTTCCCTAAACTTATGGACCTTGCTGCTTGAGTACTTCAGGACACTAGGGGAACTACCAGGAACAGGGGTATAGCTTGCCTAAACTTCTTCTGGACCTTGCTGCTTGAGTACTGCAGGGCACTAGGGGAACTACCACGAATAGAGTTGAAGCTTGTCTAAACTTCTGGACCTTGCTGCTTGAGTACTACAGGGCACTAGGGGAACTACCAGGATCAGAGGTGTAGCTTGCGTTAACTTCTGGACCTTGCTGCTTGAGTACTGCAGGGCACTAGGGGAACTACCACGAATAGAGATGAAGCTTCCCTAAACTTCTGGACCTTGCTGCTTGAGTACTACAGGGCACTAGGGGAACTACCAGGATCAGAGGTGTAGCTTGCGTTAACTTCTGGACCTTGCTGCTTGAGTACTGCAGGGCACTAGGGGAACTACCAGGAACAGAGGTGTAGCTTTCTTAACTTCTGGACCTGCTGCTTGAGTACTGCAGGGCACTAGGGGAACTACCAGGAATAGAGGTGTAGCTTTCCTTAACTTCTGGACCTGCTGCTTGAGTACTGCAGGGCACTAGGGGAACGACCAGGAACAGAGGTGTAGCTTCCCTAAACTTCTTCTGGACCTTGATACTTGAGTACTGCAGGGCACTAGGGGAACGACCAGTAGCAGAGGTGTAGCTTCCCTAAACTTATGGACCTTGCTGCTTGAGTACTGCAGGGCACTAGGGGAACTACCAGGATCAGAGGTGTAGCTTCCCTAAACTTCTTCTGGACCTTGCTGCTTGAGTACTACAGGACACTAGGGGAACTACCAGGAACAGAGGTATAGCTTGCCTAAACTTCTTCTGGACCTTGCTACTTGAGTACTGCAGGGCACTAGGGGAACGACCAGGATCAGAGGTGTAGCTTGCGTTAACTTCTGGACCTTGCTGCTTGAGCACTGCAGGGCACTAGGGGAACTACCACGAACAGAGGTGTAGCTTTCCTAAACTTCTGGACCTTGCTGCTTGAGTACTACAGGGCACTAGGGGAACTACCAGGATCAGAGGTGTAGCTTGCGTTAACTTCTGGACCTTGCTGCTTGAGTACTGCAGGGCACTAGGGGAACTACCAGGAACAGAGGTGTAGCTTTCCTTAACTTCTGGACCTGCTGCTTGAGTACTGCAGGGCACTAGGGGAACGACCAGGAACAGAGGTGTAGCTTGCCTAAAATTCAATGCACGCACATTTTTGTGGGGATGTGGTTTATGCGTTTACGCAAAAAAATAAAACAGGAGCATTTACAAATACATGTATCGTAGACCCAGGTGAGACGCCGCAAAATGCGGCGTCTCATCAGGGTCTGCGCTATTTGCCATGTTTTGGTAACGGTGGACAATATTAAATCTTATATAAATCAGGAGCTCTTTCACTTCGTGCTGAACCCTGAGCAGAAAATGCATCACACTTAAACCAAAATTGGAATTAGCCACGTTAGAATGACTTTTCATGAAACCTCCAGAACTGGGATAGAATAATCCCATATTTTCGGTTCAAATCTATACGCAAATACGTTAAAACCTAGATGGTAGCTACGCCCATGAGGAAAACTATCAAAGTAAATTTGTTCCCACGTCACATTGGGGACCATTCGGCGTAGTTCCAGTGTAGTTCTGATTGTACCAGACGAAACCGACATTACTTTAACATTTCCATGTGAAGTCTTATTGAGCGTGCTGATCAGTCCAAAGTTCATGAAGCCGGCCTTGACAGGCATTCTCAGGTGAGCGACTCATGACCCAAGGCATCTTGATAACTTTTATTTTATGATAGTCGGAAAAAGCCCATGTAGCTGAATTTTGTTTCTTGGTATATTACTAGTATGTAACCGGTATGAAATAAAGAATGTTGTATCTCTCTGATTCCTTGTAGATAAAAAGAATCTTCTTTTAACTTTCATTACATGTAGTATGTGGCAGAGGCGTCGAGTGCGCGCGTGTGTGTAACGATGGAGGGTGTTTATGTGGCACAGTGGTAAAGTGCTTGACTCAGGACCGAGGGGCCGCGGGTTCGAGCCTCACGGACGTCACTGCGTTGTGGTCTCTTGCAAGGTTAACGTGAAGCCTTCACTCATTCTAGCCGCTTTGGAATGCTCTAGCTAAAGCCGTTTTCTGCCATAGCCCATGGCCCCATACAGGGGGAGTACCCTAGACTCCTCAAGTGTGCGTACTGTATAAAATGCCCCAGGAACGGGCCTGGCAATAAGTACAAAAATATCGGGTGCTGACTCCTATCCATACTCTTTGTGATGGGGTTAGGTGGTTATGGAGTGAGTGAGAAGACAGGGGATGATTTGAATCTTGGGAGGCTGATTTAGACTTACCGGAGATAGACGTCAGACCTAAGCAATTCTGCTTCAGGACGCCGACTGTCTAGTGGTTGGGGTAGTGCAGTTCCCGGCGTTTGGACGTGAAATACGGGAAATACTCTGTGAAACCACTGCAACCTGGAAGGTCACAGTCAACCATTGATACATCTCGACAGGAATTATTTTGATAATTGTTTTTTTTTTGCTAATCGAACCTGCGTGGCAGAAGTAGTCAGAGCTAAATAGCTACCGACTGAGCTATCCTGGTGTGTGAAGCCCAGGGGGAGGGGGGTTACTCTGATATTTTCATGCATACGTAGGCTCGGGTCATTTTTTGGGGTTCAAATTTTGAATTTCAATTTTTTGGGGGGTTTTCAGAAAAATGAATATTTTTGGGGCATGAAGATTTTGTGGATATTTTTTGGGGGGTCATCACAAAATTGGACTATATTTAGGGGTCATTTCTATGCATTTTTATGTCTTTTCTTAAGGTCAAGGAACAAAATGGGGATATTTTTGGGGGTTGGTAAAATTTCAAATTTTTTGGGTGGGTGCTTGAAATTTCTGATATTTTTGGGGCTGAACGGTAGATGCTGGGCTCGAGCCTACGTATGAAGAAAAAATGAGAGTACCCCCTGAGGTGTGAAGTGGTTTGATGTGGCGTGGGTTGGCCTGAAGGTGGGCACCCTACATGAGAGGAAAATTCTACTGAAAAAAAATACCAGAGTGCAAGGTCCTTTTTTCTAAGTCACACCAGTAAACTTAATCAACAAAAGCAATAAGATGTTGTTTCAAAAAGTACAGCAAAGATATATCCGTCTTATAGATACAATATATTTCCTATTTTTATTATTGACCAATCATGATAAACCTTACAGCTTAAAAAATATTGTGCTGAGCTTCCACCCACCTTTTGAGCCAATCACTGCCCGTTTTACAATTACAGCTCTGTGACCACATAATTTAACATAGGATCCCGCCGAATAGTCTAGGCCCCCAGCAGAAACACGGGAGTCCTGCTAACAGCCGTTAGATACCCTTGTCAAATCTGTGGAACTAATTTTGATTGTCCGTCTCATCTAACCATGAGTTCTGTTGTTTATTTCAGAGGTGTATGATTACGTTGTGAGGAAGATAGCGAGGAATAGATACCCTTGTCAAATCTGTGGAACTAATTTTGATTGTCCGTCTCATCTAACCATGAGTTCTGTTGTTTATTTCAGAGGTGTATGATTACGTTGTGAGGAAGATAGTGAGGAATAGATACCCTTGTCAAATCTGTGGAACTAATTTTGATTGTCCGTCTCATCTAACGAGACACGAGATGATTCACACTGGAGAACGACCTTATGTATGTGATCTCTGCGGGAAAAGATACAATAGGAGGACCTCGCTTAATATACACCTCGGAACACACTTAAACCCTAAAAAAGTGAAAAAGTCTAAGAAAAAACAGAACAATAATATTAACTCTACTGCTGCTAATCACGACTTAATATTGCCTTCTGCATTTTCTGTTAGTCCACTTAACAATGTGGACCCAGATCAGACTAGTCCACTTAACAATGTGGACCCAGATCATACTAGTCTACTTAACAATGTGGACCCAGATCAGACTAGTCCATTTAAAAAGTCCCCATAGTAAAAAGTGTGGACTTGAGCAGTCTGATCAGGGTCCACTGTTTGTTTGTATGTGGTAATTAATCGTTGACAAAATCATTTACATGCAGCAGATGCAGGCCTTTGGTTTATAGTGTGTACCAAAATTTCTTTACCAAAACATACATTGTGGGTACTCAAAAGAACCGTCTTAATGAGACGGTTCTTTTGAGCACCCAAAACATATGTTAAAACTGATGGGTAAGAAACTATTTACAATTTTACGCTCAAAAAAATTGTTTATCTAAACATGTGAGCAGATGACTTCACCAGATGACATTTTCAGATGTGATTTTATAGCAGGTGAAGCGTTAAGTTCCATAAAGTGTTTTAACCAATGATTTTCCATCAAGTTTGATAGTCGATGGATCCAGATAGGCATACGTTTTATTGTGATCTGTCTGTCCCTCGTTCGTTTGTCTGTTCGTCAGTCCGTCCGTAAACTTTTTTCTATAAACGTCATCTCCTCCTCAACCACTGGTCCAAATTTCATATAACTTCACATTAATGTTCCCTATGATTCCCTCTTTCAAAATTGCATAAATGGTTCTGCTCCACCAAACAGGAGGGTCGCCAGAACTCCAGATAGGAAATCTTTAAAACGACATCTCCTGGACCACTGGCCCAAATTCAAAATAATTTCACAGAATAGTTTCTCATAAAACCCTCTACTGAAATTGCACAAATGGTTCCACTCCACTGAAAAAAGGGCTGCCAGAACTCCAGATAAGAAATACCTTTAAATGGCATTTCCTCCTGAACCACTGGTCCAAATTCAAAATAATTTCACGTAATTGTTCCTCATAATGCACTCTACCAAAATTGCACAAATGGTTTGGGTCCAATAAACAAAGGAGCCACCAGAGGTCTAGATAAGTTTAAATGGCATCACCTCATGAACCGCTGGCCAAATTCAAAATGATTTCATATAATTGTTCCTCATGATGTACTCTACTGAAATTGCACAAATGGTTCTGCTGTTTGACCAAATGGGCTGCCAGAGCTCTAGACAAGAAATGTCAACATTTGTTGAAGTGTCTTTACTCAGAAAGGAAGTGTTAAATCTCATATGTTTAGATAAACAAAAATTTTCACTGTAAAATTGTAAATAATTTGGTTACCCGTAATCTTAGCATATGTTTTGGATGAGAAATAAGAAAGATATTTTCCTGTTACAAGTCAAAGCTTGGTTAAATCTGATATGTTAGTGCATATGAATGAATAAATTTTCATGAACTTGTGTGTATTTATTTACCATTAATTAACGCACCACATTCATCCTATTAAGCACAATGTGTATATATCTTTATATGCCAGTGGAATTGAGGATTCGGAGGGCTTATTGTTTTTGGTCTGTTTGTGCATGTGTGACAAATATTAACCTATATATTGAAGTCTAGCTTCCTTTTTTGTGGAACAAGGAAAACAGTGCACAATGTGGCATCTGATGGTCTTGCAGAGTCAGGGTCTCACACTATTTGCTAACAGTATGCTCTATTTAAATTTGAACAAAAACGAAAAATACCACCCAACAAAGTAAAGAAGAAGGCAAAGATCAGGAATCAATACAATCAAGTACCACACCTGACGCGGCTCACCATATGGGATAGTGACAAAAGCACAAGAAAACATCACACACAAGAGAGCCAAGAGGTCAGCCCTTTCCCAGCAGGTGATCACAAGTCTGCAAGGAACAGACAAGACAGCATAATAAAGAGAAGAACATGGCAAAGATCAGGAATGGATACAATCGAGTACCACACCTGACCCAGGACACCATATGGGAAAGTGAGATAAACACAAAGAAAACATCACACACAAGAGAGCTAAGAGGTCAGCCCTTTCCCAGCAGGTGATCACAAGGCTTCAATGAACAGACAAGACAGCATAACAAAGACAACATGAAATATAAGTATAAAAAAGGGAGCTCAGTGGTAGAGTGCTTGACTCAAGATGGAGTGGTTGCTGGTTCGAGCCTCACTGGTGGCACTGTGTTGAGACTTTGAGCAAGACACATTTATCCCTGTTTAGCACTGGTTCAACCCAGGAAGACCTGAAAAATTGTTTACTAGGAAGTTAATAATCAAATCAAACAAACAAACAAACCAAAATGACCCACAAAAGAAGCACTGCCTTGGAACGGTCAGTAAAAAATACTGGAGAGCTAACATGTTTAACGGTACTAACCTCTCCCTTAATTCGGATGTGGATCAAAGACACATAGATATTTGGTAGCATGAAAGATCCCAAACTTATCGATGCATTGTCTCCAAGGACATACGAATTAAGATATAAAATGGGGTTCAAATATTTATTCCATGGAAAACTAAAAAAATGAGGGAGGGAATTCCAAGCTTTCACAGGGGAGGCTGGTCCTAATACTTATTTCTATGGAAACCTATAGCACGTAATTTTCCAGGGAGGGGATGCATCTGCACACACTCTGGATACGCCCAAATGATTGCAAAACTAATTGCTACATTACAAGACTAGGACCAAACAATCGGAGCAACAATAATTGACGATAAACTACCACCCCAGAACAGACAGCCAGATCTGCTACAGTTTCTGCAAGGCACAGGACCTGTTAAAAATCCTCTGCGTATTCTTTCTAGTTTGTAGGTGATTGTTCTATTAGGGTGGACCACTTCTGGACCATAAACCAAGGTCGGTAGGAAATATTTATAGATTAATTTGATTTATGTCTTTGGACCGAGTACAACTGGCATAAGTCCATACAGGTAGCGTTGTGATTTTGTTGTCTTTTCTTTGACTGCAGATTGTAAAGTCTGAACTGTTGGTTGATCCTGATATACTCACGTACATCGCCTCCTCCTGTACCACTGGCGTATTGTTGTCTCACTTGTTGCTTCTTCTCAACCTTGCTGCTTGAGTACTGCAGTGCACAAGGGGAACTACCAGGAACAGAGATGTAGCTTGCCTAAACTTCTTCTGGACCTTGCTGCTTGAGTACTGCAGGGCACTAGGGGAACTATCAAGAACAGAGGTGAAGCTTGCCTAAACTTCTTCTGGACCTTGCTGCTTGTGTACTGCAGGGCACTAGGGGAACTCCCAGGAACAGAGATGTAGCTTCCCTAAACTTCTGGACCTTGCTGCTTGTGTACTGCAGGGCACTAGGGGGACTACCAGGAACAGAGGTGTAGCTTGCCTAGACTTCTTCTGGACCTTGCTGCTTGAGTACTGCAGGGCACTAGGGGAACGACCAGGAACAGAGGTGTAGCTTCCCTTAACTTCTGGACCTTGCTGCTTGAGTACTACAGGGCACTAGGGGAACTACCAGGATCAGAGGTGTAGCTTGCGTTAACTTCTGGACCTTGCTGCTTGAGCACTGCAGGGCACTAGGGGAACTACCACGAACAGAGGTGTAGCTTTCCTAAACTTCTGGACCTTGCTGCTTGAGTACTACAGGGCACTAGGGCAACTACCAGGATCAGAGGTGTAGCTTTCCTTAACTTCTGGACCTGCTGCTTGAGTACTGCAGGGCACTAGGGGAACGACCAGGAACAGAGGTGTAGCTTCCCTAAACTTCTTCTGGACCTTGCTACTTGAGTACTGCAGGGCACTAGGGGAACGACCAGGAACAGAGGTGTAGCTTCCCTAAACTTATGGACCTTGCTGCTTGAGTACTGCAGGGCACTAGGGGAACTACCAGGATCAGAGGTGTAGCTTCCCTAAACTTCTTCTGGACCTTGCTGCTTGAGTACTACAGGGCACTAGGGGAACTACCAGGATCAGAGGTGTAGCTTGCGTTAACTTCTGGACCTTGCTGCTTGAGTACTACAGGACACTAGGGGAACTCCCAGGAACAGAGGTATAGCTTGCCTAAACTTCTTTTGGACCTTGCTGCTTGAGTACTGCAGGGCACTAGGGGAACGACCAGGAACAGAGGTGTAGCTTCCCTAAACTTCTGGACCTTGCTGCTTGAGTACTACAGGGCACTAGGGGAACTACCAGGATCAGAGGTGTAGCTTGCGTTAACTTCTGGACCTTGCTGCTTGAGCACTGCAGGGCACTAGGGGAACTACCACGAACAGAGGTGTAGCTTTCCTAAACTTCTGGACCTTGCTGCTTGAGTTCTACAGGGCACTAGGGGAACTACCAGGATCAGAGGTGTAGCTTGCGTTAACTTCTGGACCTTGCTGCTTGAGTACTGCAGGGCACTAGGGGAACTACCAGGAACAGAGGTGTAGCTTTCCTTAACTTCTGGACCTGCTGCTTGAGTACTGCAGGGCACTAGGGGAACGACCAGGAACAGAGGTGTAGCTTGCCTAAAATTCAATGCACGCACATTTTTGTGGGGATGTGGTTTATGCGTTTACGCAAAAAAATAAAACAGGAGCATTTACAAATACATGTATCGTAGACCCAGGTGAGACGCCGCAAAATGCGGCGTCTCATCAGGGTCTGCACTATTTGCCATGTTTTGGTAACGGTGGACAATATTAAATCTTAAATCTTATTAGCTCTTTCACTTCGTGCTGAACCCTGAGCAGAAAATGCATCACACTTAAACCAAAATTGGAATTAGCCACGTTAGAATTACTTTTCATGAAACCTCCAGAACTGGGATAGAATAATCCCATATTTTCGGTTCAAATCTATACGCAAATACGTTAAAACGTAGATGGTAGCTACGCCCATGAGGAAAACTATCAAAGTAAATTTGTTCCCACGTCACATTGGGGACCATTCGGCGTAGTTCCAGTGTAGTTCTGATTGTACCAGACGAAACCGACATTACTTTAACATTTCCATGTGAAGTCTTATTGAGCGTGCTGATCAGTCCAAAGTTCATGAAGCCGGCCTTGACAGGCATTCTCAGGTGAGCGACTCATGACCCAAGGCATCTTGATAACTTTTATTTTATGATAGTCGGAAAAAGCCCATGTAGCTGAATTTTGTTTCTTGATATATTACTAGTATGTAACCGGTATGAAATAAAGAATGTTGTATCTCTCTGATTCCTTGTAGATAAAAAGAATCTTCTTTTAACTTTCATTACACGTAGTATGTGGCAGAGGCGTCGAGTGCGCGCGTGTGTGTAACGATGGAGGGTGTTTATGTGGCACAGTGGTAAAGTGCTTGACTCAGGACCGAGGGGCCGCGGGTTCGAGCCTCACCGACGTCCCTGCGTTGTGGTCTCTTGCAAGGTTAACGTGAAGCCTTCACTCATTCTAGCCGCTTTGGAATGCTCTAGCTAAAGCCATTTTCTGCCATAGCCCATGGCCCCATACAGGGGGAGTACCCTAGACTCCTCAAGTGTGCGTACTGTATAAAATGCCCCAGGAACGCGCCTGGCAATAAGTACAAAAATATCGGGTGCTGACTCCTATCCATACTCTTTGTGATGGGGTTAGGTGGTTATGGAGTGAGTGAGAAGACAGGGGATGATTTGAATCTTGGGAGGCTGATTTAGACTTACTGGAGATAGACGTCAGACCTAAGCAATTCTGCTTCAGGACGCCGACTGTCTAGTGGTTGGGGTAGTGCAGTTCCCGGCGTTTGGACGTGAAATACGGGAAATACCCTGTGAAACCACTGCAACCTGGAAGGTCACAGTCAACCATTGATACATCTCTGCAGGAATTATTTTGATAATTGTTTTTTTTTTTGCTAATCGAACCTGTGTGGCAGAAGTAGTCAGAGCTAAATAGCTACCGACCGAGCTATCCTGGTCTCTGTGGGAAAAGATACAATAGGAGGACCTCACTTAATATACACCTCGGAACACACTTAAACCCTAAAAAAGTGAAAAAGTCTAAGAAAAAACAGAACAATAATATTATCTCTTCGGCTGCTAATCACGACTTAATATTGCCTTCTGCATTTTCTGTTAGTCCACTTAACAATGTGGACCCAGATCAGACTAGTCCACTTAACAATGTGGACCCAGATCATACTAGTCTACTTAACAATGTGGACCCAGATCAGACTAGTCCATTTAAAAAGTCCCCATAGTAAAAAGTGTGGACTTGAGCAGTCTGATCAGGGTCCACTGTTTGTTTGTATGTGGTAATTAATCGTTGACAAAATCATTTACATGCAGCAGATGCAGGCCTTTGGTTTATAGTGTGTACCAAAATTTCTTTACCAAAACATACATTGTGGGTACTCAAAAGAACCGTCTCAATGAGACGGTTCTTTTGAGCACCCAAAACATATGTTAAAACTGATGGGTAAGAAACTATTTACAATTTTACGCTCAAAAAAATAGTTTATCTAAACATGTGAGCAGATGACTTCACCAGATGACATTTTCAGATGTGATTTTATAGCAGGTGAAGCGTTAAGTTCCATAAAGTGTTTTAACCAATGATTTTCCATCAAGTTTGATAGTCGATGGATCCAGATAGGCATACGTTTTATTGTGATCTGTCTGTCCCTCGTTCGTTTGTCCGTTCGTCAGTCCTTCCGTAAACTTTTTTCTATAAACGTCATCTCCTCCTCAACCACTGGTCCAAATTTCATATAACTTCACATTAATGTTCCCTATGATTCCCTCTTTCAAAATTGCATAAATGGTTCTGCTCCACCAAACAGGAGGGTCGCCAGAACTCCAGATAGGAAATCTTTAAAACGACATCTCCTGGACCACTGGCCCAAATTCAAAATAATTTCACAGAATAGTTTCTCATAAAACCCTCTACTGAAATTGCACAAATGGTTCCACTCCACTGAAAAAAGGGCTGCCAGAACTCCAGATAAGAAATACCTTTAAATGGCATTTCCTCCTGAACCACTGGTCCAAATTCAAAATAATTTCACGTAATTCTTCCTCATAATGCACTCTACCAAAATTGCACAAATGGTTTGGGTCCAATAAACAAAGGAGCCACCAGAGGTCTAGATACGTTTAAATGGCATCACCTCATGAACCGCTGGCCAAATTCAAAATGATTTCATATAATTGTTCCTCATGATGTACTCTACTGAAATTGCACAAATGGTTCTGCTGTTTGACCAAATGGGCTGCCAGAGCTCTAGACAAGAAATGTCAACATTTGTTGAAGTGTCTTTACTCAGAAAGGAAGTGTTAAATCTCATATGTTTAGATAAACAAACATTTTCACTGTAAAATTGTAAATAATTTGGTTACCCGTAATCTTAGCATATGTTTTGGATGAGAAATAAGAAAGATATTTTCCTGTTACAAGTCAAAGCTTGGTTAAATCTGATATGTTAGTGCATATGAATGAATAAATTTTCATGAACTTGTGTGTATTTATTTACCATTAATTAACGCACCACATTCATCCTATTAAGCACAATGTGTATATATCTTTATATGCCAGTGGAATTGAGGATTCGGAGGGCTTATTGTTTTTGGTCTGTTTGTGCATGTGTGACAAATATTAACCTATATATTGAAGTCTAGCTTCCTTTTTTGTGGAACAAGGAAAACAGTGCACAATGTGGCATCTGATGGTCTTGCAGGGTCAGGGTCTCACACTATTTGCTAACAGTATGCTCTATTTAAATTTGAACAAAAATGAAAAATACCACCCAACAAAGTAAAGAAGAAGGCAAAGATCAGGAATCAATACAATCAAGTACCACACCTGACGCGGCTCACCATATGGGATAGTAACAAAAGCACAAGAAAACATCACACACAAGAGAGCCAAGAGGTCAGCCCTTTCCCAGCAGGTGATCACAAGTCTGCAAGGAACAGACAAGACAGCATAATAAAGAGAAGAACATGGCAAAGATCAGGAATGGATACAATCGAGTACCACACCTGACCCAGGACACCATATGGGAAAGTGAGATAAACACAAAGAAAACATCACACACAAGAGAGCTAAGAGGTCAGCCCTTTCCCAGCAGGTGATCACAAGGCTTCAATAAACAGACAAGACAGCATAACAAAGACAACATGAAATATAAGTATAAAAAAGGGATCTCAGTGGTAGAGTGCTTGACTCAAGATGGAGTGGTTGCTGGTTCGAGCCTCACTGGTGGCACTGTGTTGAGACTTTGAGCAAGACACATTTATCCCTGTTTAGCACTGGTTCAACCCAGGAAGACCTGAAAAATTGTTTACTAGGAAGTTAATAATCAAATCAAACAAACAAACAAACCAAAATGACCCACAAAAGAAGCACTGCCTTGGAACGGTCAGTAAAAAATACTGGAGAGCTAACATGTTTAACGGTACTAACCTCTCCCTTAATTCGGATGTGGATCAAAGACACATAGATATTTGGTAGCATGAAAGATCCCAAACTTATCGATGCATTGTCTCCAAGGACATACGAATTAAGATATAAAATGGGGTTCAATTATTTATTCCATGGAAAACTAAAAAAAAAGAGGGAGGGAATTCCAAGCTTTCACAGGGGAGGCTGGTCCTAATACTTATTTCTATGGAAACCTATAGCACGTAATTTTCCAGGGAGGGGATGCAGAACCCCTCCCCCCATCTGCACACACTCTGGATACGCCCAAATGATTGCAAAACTAATTGCTACATTACAAAACTAGGACCAAACAATCGGAGCAACAATAATTGACGATAAACTACCACCCCAGAACAGACAGCCAGATCTGCTACAGTTTCTGCAAGGCACAGGACCTGTTAAAAATCCTCTGCGTATTCTTTCTAGTTTGTAGGTGATTGTTCTATTAGGGTGGACCACTTCTGGACCATAAACCAAGGTCGGTAGGAAATATTTATAGATTAATTTGATTTATGTCTTTGGACCGAGTACAACTGGCATAAGTCCATACAGGTAGCGTTGTGATTTTGTTGTCTTTTCTTTGACTGCAGATTGTAAAGTCTGAACTGTTGGTTGATCCTGATATACTCACGTACATCGCCTCCTCCTGTACCACTGGCGTATTGTTGTCTGACTTGTTGCTTCTTCTCAACCTTGCTGCTTGAGTACTGCAGTGCACAAGGGGAACTACCAGGAACAGAGATGTAGCTTGCCTAAACTTTTTCTGGACCTTGCTGCTTGAGTACTGCAGGGCACTAGGGGAACTACCAAGAACAGAGGTGAAGCTTGCCTAAACTTCTTCTGGACCTTGCTGCTTGTGTACTGCAGGGCACTAGGGGAACTCCCAGGAACAGAGATGTAGCTTCCCTAAACTTCTGGACCTTGCTGCTTGTGTACTGCAGGGCACTAGGGGAACTAACAGGAACAGAGGTGTAGCTTGCCTAGACTTCTTCTGGACATTGCTCCTTGAGTACTGCAGGGCACTAGGGTAACAACCAGGAACAGAGATGCAGCTTGCCTAAACTTCTTCTGAACCTTGCTGCTTGTGTACTGCAGGGCACAGGGGAACTACCAGGTACAGAGGTGTAGCTTGCCTAAACTTCTTCTGGACCTTGCTGCTTAAGTACTGCAGGGCACTAGGGGAACTACCAGGAACAGAGGTGTAGCTTCCCTAAACTTCTGGACCTTGCTGCTTGAGTACTGCAGGGCACTAGGGGAACTACCAGGACCAGAGGTGTAGCTTCCCTAAACTTCTGGACCTTGCTGCTTGTGTACTACAGGGCACTAGGGGAACTACCAGGAACAGAGGTGTAGCTTGCCTAAACTTCTTCTGGACCTTGATGCTTGAGTACTACAGGGCTCTAGGGGAACTCCCAGGAATAGAGGTGTAGCTTGCCTAAACTTCTTCAGGACCTTGCTGCTTGAGTACTACAGGGCACTAGGGGAACGACCAGGAACAGAGGTGTAGCTTGCCTAAACTTCTTCTGAACCTTGCTGCTTGTGTACTGCAGGGCACAGGGGAACTACCAGGTACAGAGGTGTAGCTTGCCTAAACTTCTTCTGGACCTTGCTGCTTAAGTACTGCAGGGCACTAGGGGAACTACCAGGAACAGAGGTGTAGCTTCCCTAAACTTCTGGACCTTGCTGCTTGAGTACTGCAGGGCACTGGGGGAACTACCAGGACCAGAGGTGTAGCTTCCCTAAACTTCTGGACCTTGCTGCTTGTGTACTACAGGGCACTAGGGGAACTACCAGGAACAGAGGTGTAGCTTGCCTAAACTTCTTCTGGACCTTGATGCTTGAGTACTACAGGGCTCTTGGGGAACTCCCAGGAATAGAGGTGTAGCTTGCCTAAACTTCTTCTGGACCTTGCTGCTTGAGTACTGCTGGGCACTAGGGGAACTACCAGGAACAGAGGTGTAGCTTGCCTAGAATTCTTCTGGACATTGCTCCTTGAGTACTGCAGGGCACTAGGGGAACTACCAGGAACAGAGGTGTAGCTTGCCTAAACTTCTTCTGGACCTTGCTGCTTGTGTACAACAGGACACTAGGGGAACTACCATGATCAGAGGTGTATCTTGCCTAAACTTATGGACCTTGCTGCTTGAGTACTGCAGGGCACTAGGGGAACTACCAGGAACAGAGGTGTAGCTTGCCTAAACTTCTTCTGGACCTTGCTGCTTGAGTACTGCAGGGCACTAGGGGAACTACCAGGACCAGAGGTGTAGCTTCCCTAAACTTCTGGACCTTGCTGCTTGTGTACTACAGGGCACTAGGGGAACTACCAGGAACAGAGGTGTAGCTTGCCTAAACTTCTTCTGGACCTTGCTGCTTGTGTACAACAGGACACTAGGGGAACTACCATGATCAGAGGTGTAGCTTCCCTAAACTTATGGACCTTGCTGCTTGAGTACTACAGGACACTAGGGGAACTACCAGGACCAGAGGTGTAGCTTCCCTAAACTTCTTCTGGACCTTGCTGCTTGAGTACTGCAGGGCACTAGGGGAACGACCAGGAACAGAGGTGTAGCTTGCCTAAACTTATGGACCTTGCTGCTTGAGTACTACAGGACACTAGGGAACTACCAGGAACAGAGGTATAGCTTGCCTAAACTTCTTCTGGACCTTGCTGCTTGAGTACTGCAGGGCACTAGGGGAACGACCAGGAACAGAGGTGTAGCTTCCCTAAACTTATGGACCTTGCTGCTTGAGTACAACAGGACACTAGGATAACTACCAGGAACAGAGGTGTAGCTTGCCTAAACTTCTTCTGGACCTTGCTGCTTGAGTACTACAGGACACTAGGGGAACTACCAGGAACAGAGGTATAGCTTGCCTAAACTTCTTCTGGACCTTGCTGCTTGAGTACTGCAGGGCACTAGGGGAACTACCAGGAACAGAGGTGTAGCTTGCCTAAACTTATGGACCTTGCTGCTTGAGTACTACAGGACAATAGGGGAACTACCAGGACCAGAGGTGTAGCTTGCCTAAACTTCTGGACCTTGCTGCTTGAGTACTACAGGACACTAGGGGAACTACCAGGAACAGAGGTATAGCTTGCCTAAACTTCTTCTGGACCTTGCTGCTTGAGTACTGCAGGGCACTAGGGGAACGACCAGGAACAGAGGTGTAGCTTGCCTAAACTTATGGACCTTGCTGCTTGAGTACAACAGGACACTAGGGTAACTACCAGGAACAGAGGTGTAGCTTGCCTAAACTTCTTCTGGACCTTGCTGCTTGAGTACTACAGGACACTAGGGGAACTACCAGGAACAGAGGTATAGCTTGCCTAAACTTCTTCTGGACCTTGCTGCTTGAGTACTGCAGGGCACTAGGGGAACGACCAGGAACAGAGGTGTAGCTTCCCTAAACTTATGGACCTTGCTGCTTGAGTACAACAGGACACTAGGGTAACTACCAGGAACAGAGGTGTAGCTTGCGTTAACTTCTGGACCTTGCTGCTTGAGTACTACAGGGCACTAGGGGAACGACCAGGAACAGAGGTGTAGCTTGCGTTAACTTCTGGACCTTGCTGCTTGAGTACTACAGGGCACTAGGGGAACTACCAGGATCAGAGGTATAGCTTGCCTAAACTTCTGGACCTTGCTGCTTGAGTACAACAGGACACTAGGGGAACTACCAGGAACAGAGGTGTAGCTTGCGTTAACTTCTGGACCTTGCTGCTTGAGCACTGCAGGGCACTAGGGGAACTACCAGGAACAGAGGTGTAGGTTTCCACTTCTTCTGGACCTTGCTGCTTGAGTACTGCTGGGCACTAGGGGAACTACCACGAATAGAGATGAAGCTTCCCTAAACTTCTGGACCTTGCTGCTTGAGTACTACAGGACACTAGGGGAACTACCAGGAACAGAGGTGTAGCTTGCCTAAACTTCTTCTGGACCTTGCTGCTTGCGTACAGCAGGACACTAGGGGAACTACCAGGATCAGAGGTATAGCTTGCCTAAACTTCTTCTGGACCTTGCTGCTTGAGTACTGCTGGGCACTAGGGGAACTACCAGGAACAGAGTTGTAGCTTCCCTAAACTTTTGGACCTTGCTGCTTGAGTACTACAGGACACTAGGGTAACTACCAGGAACAGAGTTTTAGCTTGCCTAAACTTCTTCTGGACCTTGCTGCTTGAGTACTACAGGGCACTAGGGGAACTACCAGGATCAGAGGTGTAGCTTGCCTAAACTTCTTCTGGACCTTGCTGCTTGAGTACTGCTGGGCACTAGGGGAACTCCCAGGAATAGAGGTGTAGCTTGCCTAAACTTCTTCTGGACCTTGCTCCTTGAGTACTACAGGACACTAGGGGAACTACCAGGAACAGAGTTGTAGCTTGCCTAAACTTCTTCTGGACCTTGCTGCTTGAGTACAACAGGACACTAGGGGAACTACCAGGAACAGAGGTGTAGCTTCCCTAAACTTATGGACCTTGCTGCTTGAGTACTACAGGACACTAGGGTAACTACCAGGAACAGAGGTGTAGCTTGCGTTAACTTCTGGACCTTGCTGCTTGAGCACTGCAGGGCACTAGGGGAACTACCAGGAACAGAGGTGTAGGTTTCCTAAACTTCTGGACCTTGCTGCTTGAGTACTGCTGGGCACTAGGGGAACTACCACGAATAGAGATGAAGCTTCCCTAAACTTCCGGACCTTGCTGCTTGAGTACTACAGGACACTAGGGGAACTACCAGGAACAGAGGTGTAGCTTGCCTAAACTTCTTCTGGACCTTGCTGCTTGCGTACAACAGGACACTAGGGGAACTACCAGGAACAGAGGTGTAGCTTGCCTAAACTTCTTCTGGACCTTGCTGCTTGAGTACTACAGGACACTAGGGGAACTACCAGGAACAGAGGTATAGCTTGCCTAAACTTCTTCTGGACCTTGCTGCTTGAGTACTGCAGGGCACTAGGGGAACGACCAGGAACAGAGGTGTAGCTTCCCTAAACTTATGGACCTTGCTGCTTGAGTACAACAGGACACTAGGGTAACTACCAGGACCAGAGGTGTAGCTTGCCTAAACTTCTTCTGGACCTTGCTGCTTGAGTACTGCTGGGCACTAGGGGAACTCCCAGGAATAGAGGTGTAGCTTGCCTAAACTTCTTCTGGACCTTGCTGCTTGAGTACTGCAGGGCACTAGGGGAACTACCAGGATCAGAGGTGTAGCTTGCGTTAACTTCTGGACCTTGCTGCTTGAGTACTACAGGGCACTAGGGGAACTACATGGATCAGAGGTATAGCTTGCCTTAACTTCTGGACCTTGCTGCTTGAGTACAACAGGACACTAGGGTAACTACCAGGAACAGAGGTGTAGCTTGCGTTAACTTCTGGACCTTGCTGCTTGAGCACTGCAGGGCACTAGGGGAACTACCAGGAACAGAGGTGTAGGTTTCCTAAACTTCTGGACCTTGCTGCTTGAGTACTGCTGGGCACTAGGGGAACTACCACGAATAGAGATGAAGCTTCCCTAAACTTCTGGACCTTGCTGCTTGAGTACTACAGGACACTAGGGGAACTACCAGGAACAGAGGTGTAGCTTGCCTAAACTTCTTCTGGACCTTGCTGCTTGCGTACAACAGGACACTAGGGGAACTACCAGGATCAGAGGTATAGCTTGCCTAAACTTCTTCTGGACCTTGCTGCTTGAGTACTGCTGGGCACTAGGGGAACTACCAGGAACAGAGTTGTAGCTTCCCTAAACTTTTGGACCTTGCTGCTTGAGTACTACAGGACACTAGGGTAACTACCAGGAACAGAGTTGTAGCTTGCCTAAACTTCTTCTGGACCTTGCTGCTTGAGTACTACAGGGCACTAGGGGAACTACCAGGATCAGAGGTGTAGCTTGCCTAAACTTCTTCTGGACCTTGCTGCTTGAGTACTGCTGGGCACTAGGGGAACTCCCAGGAATAGAGGTGTAGCTTGCCTAAACTTCTTCTGGACCTTGCTCCTTGAGTACTACAGGACACTAGGGGAACTACCAGGAACAGAGTTGTAGCTTGCCTAAACTTCTTCTGGACCTTGCTGCTTGAGTACAACAGGACACTAGGGGAACTACCAGGAACAGAGGTGTAGCTTCCCTAAACTTATGGACCTTGCTGCTTGAGTACTACAGGACACTAGGGGAACTACCAGGAACAGAGGTGTAGCTTCACTAAACTTATGGACCTTGCTGCTTGAGTACAACAGGACACTAGGGGAACTACCAGGACCAGAGGTGTAGCTTGCCTAAACTTCTTCTGGACCTTGCTGCTTGAGTACTGCAGGGCACTAGGGGAACGACCAGGAACAGAGGTGTAGCACCCCTAAACTTCTGGACCTTGCTGCTTGAGTACAACAGGACACTAGGGGAACTACCAGGTACAGAGGTGTAGCTTGCCTAAACTTCTTCTGGACCTTGCTGCTTGAGTACTGCTGGGCACTAGGGGAACTACCAGGAACAGAGGTATAGCTTGCCTAGACTTCTTCTAGACATTGCTCCTTGAGTACTGCAGGGCACTAGGGGAACAACCATGATCAGAGGTGTAGCTTCCCTAAACTTCTGGACCTTGCTGCTTGTGTACTACAGGGCACTAGGGGAACTACCAGGAACAGAGGTGTAGCTTGCCTAAACTTCTTCTGGACCTTGCTGCTTGTGTACAACAGGACACTAGGGGAACTACCATGATCAGAGGTGTAGCTTCCCTAAACTTATGGACCTTGCTGCTTGAGTACTACAGGACACTAGGGGAACTACCAGGACCAGAGGTGTAGCTTCCCTAAACTTCTTCTGGACCTTGCTGCTTGAGTACTGCAGGGCACTAGGGGAACGACCAGGAACAGAGGTGTAGCTTGCCTAAACTTATGGACCTTGCTGCTTGAGTACTACAGGACACTAGGGAACTACCAGGAACAGAGGTATAGCTTGCCTAAACTTCTTCTGGACCTTGCTGCTTGAGTACTGCAGGGCACTATGGGAACGACCAGGAACAGAGGTGTAGCTTCCCTAAACTTATGGACCTTGCTGCTTGAGTACAACAGGACACTAGGATAACTACCAGGAACAGAGGTGTAGCTTGCCTAAACTTCTTCTGGACCTTGCGGCTTGAGTACTACAGGACACTAGGGGAACTACCAGGAACAGAGGTATAGCTTGCCTAAACTTCTTCTGGACCTTGCTGCTTGAGTACTGTAGGGCACTAGGGCAACTACCAGGAACAGAGGTGTAGCTTGCCTAAACTTATGGACCTTGCTGCTTGAGTACTACAGGACACTAGGGGAACTACCAGGACCAGAGGTGTAGCTTCCCTAAACTTCTGGACCTTGCTGCTTGAGTACTACAGGACACTAGGGGAACTACCAGGAACAGAGGTATAGCTTGCCTAAACTTCTTCTGGACCTTGCTGCTTGAGTACTGCAGGGCACTAGGGGAACGACCAGGAACAGAGGTGTAGCTTGCCTAAACTTATGGACCTTGCTGCTTGAGTACAACAGGACACTAGGGTAACTACCAGGAACAGAGGTGTAGCTTGCCTAAACTTCTTCTGGACCTTGCTGCTTGAGTACTACAGGACACTAGGGGAACTACCAGGAACAGAGGTATAGCTTGCCTAAACTTCTTCTGGACCTTGCTGCTTGAGTACTGCAGGGCACTAGGGGAACGACCAGGAACAGAGGTGTAGCTTCCCTAAACTTATGGACCTTGCTGCTTGAGTACAACAGGACACTAGGGTAACTACCAGGAACAGAGGTGTAGCTTGCGTTAACTTCTGGACCTTGCTGCTTGAGCACTGCAGGGCACTAGGGGAACTACCAGGAACAGAGGTGTAGCTTTCCTAAACTTCTGGACCTTGCTGCTTGAGTACTGCTGGGCACTAGGGGAACTACCACGAATAGAGATGAAGCTTCCCTAAACTTCTGGACCTTGCTGCTTGAGTACTACAGGAAACTAGGGGAACTACCAGGAACAGAGGTGTAGCTTGCCTAAACTTCTTCTGGACCTTGCTGCTTGAGTACAACAGGACACTAGGGGAACTACCAGGATCAGAGGTATAGCTTGCCTAAACTTCTTCTGGACCTTGCTGCTTGAGTACTGCTGGGCACTGGGGGAACTACCAGGAACAGAGTTGTAGCTTCCCTAAACTTTTGGACCTTGCTGCTTGAGTACTACAGGACACTAGGGTAACTACCAGGAACAGAGTTGTAGCTTGCCTAAACTTCTTCTGGACCTTGCTGCTTGAGTACTACAGGGCACTAGGGGAACTACCAGGATCAGAGGTGTAGCTTGCCTAAACTTCTTCTGGACCTTGCTGCTTGAGTACTGCTGGGCACTAGGGGAACTCCCAGGAATAGAGGTGTAGCTTGCCTAAACTTCTTCTGGACCTTGCTCCTTGAGTACTACAGGACACTAGGGGAACTACCAGGAACAGAGTTGTAGCTTGCCTAAACTTCTTCTGGACCTTGCTGCTTGAGTACAACAGGACACTAGGGGAACTACCAGGAACAGAGGTGTAGCTTCCCTAAACTTATGGACCTTGCTGCTTGAGTACTACAGGACACTAGGGGAACTACCAGGAACAGAGGTGTAGCTTCCCTAAACTTATGGACCTTGCTGCTTGAGTACAACAGGACACTAGGGGAACTACCAGGACCAGAGGTGTAGCTTGCCTAAACTTCTTCTGGACCTTGCTGCTTGAGTACTGCAGGGCACTAGGGGAACGACCAGGAACAGAGGTGTAGCACCCCTAAACTTCTGGACCTTGCTGCTTGAGTACAACAGGACACTAGGGGAACTACCAGGTACAGAGGTGTAGCTTGCCTAAACTTCTTCTGGACCTTGCTGCTTGAGTACTGCTGGGCACTAGGGGAACTACCAGGAACAGAGGTATAGCTTGCCTAGACTTCTTCTAGACATTGCTCCTTGAGTACTGCAGGGCACTAGGGTAACAACCATGATCAGAGGTGTAGCTTCCCTAAACTTCTGGACCTTGCTGCTTGAGTACTACAGGACACTAGGGGAACTACCAGGAACAGAGGTATAGCTTGCCTAAACTTCTTCTGGACCTTTCTGCTTGAGTACTGCAGGGCACTAGGGGAACGACCAGGAACAGAGGTGTAGCTTCCCTAAACTTATGGACCTTGCTGCTTGAGTACAACAGGACACTAGGGGAACTACAAGGAACAGAGGTGTAGCTTGCCTAAACTTCTTCTTGACCTTGCTGCTTGAGTACTACAGGGCACTAGGGGAACTACCAGGAACAGAGGTGTAGCTTGCCTAAACTTCTGGACCTTGCTGCTTGAGTACTGCTGGGCACTAGGGGAACTACCACGAATAGAGATGAAGCTTCCCTAAACTTATGGACCTTGCTGCTTGAGTACTACAGGGCACTAGGGGAACTACCAGGACCAGAGGTGTAGCTTCCTTAAACTTCTGGACCTTGATGCTTGAGTACTACAGGGCTCTAGGGGAACTCCCAGGACCAGAGGTGTAGCTTCCCTAAACTTCTGGACCTTGCTGCTTGAGTACAACAGGACACTAGGGGAACTACCAGGAACAGAGGTGTAGCTTGCCTAAACTTCTTCTGGACCTTGATGCTTGAGTACTACAGGGCTCTAGGGGAACTCCCAGGAATAGAGGTGTAGCTTGCCTAAACTTCTTCTGGACCTTGCTGCTTGAGTACTGCTGGGCACTAGGGGAACTACCAGGAACAGAGTTGTAAGTTGCCTAAACTTCTTCTGGACCTTGCTCCTTGAGCACTGCAGGGCACTAGGGGAACTACCAGGAACAGACTTGTAAGTTGCCTAAACTTCTTCTGGACCTTGCTCCTTGAGTACTGCAGGACACTAGGGAAACTACCAGGAACAGAGGTGTAGCTTGCCTAAACTTCTTCTGGACCTTGCTGCTTGAGTACAACAGGACACTAGGGGAACTACCAGGAACAGAGGTGTAGCTTCCCTAAACTTCTGGACCTTGCTGCTTGAGTACAACAGGACACTAGGGGAACTACCAGGACCAGAGGTGTAGCTTGCCTAAACTTCTTCTGGACCTTGCTGCTTGTGTACAACAGGGCACTAGGGGAACTACCAGGATCAGAGGTGTAGCTTCCCTAAACTTCTTCTGGACATTGCTCCTTGAGTACTGCAGGGCACTAGGGGAACGACCAGGAACAGAGGTGTAGCTTGCCTAAACTTCTTCTGGACCCGGTTGCTTGAGTACAACAGGACACTAGGGGAACTACCAGGAACAGAGGTGTAGCTTCCCTAAACTTCTTCTGGACCTTGCTACTTGAGTACTGCAGGGCACTAGGGGAACGACCAGGAACAGAGGTGTAGCTTCCCTAAACTTATGGACCTTGCTGCTTGAGTACTGCAGGGCACTAGGGGAACTACCAGGATCAGAGGTGTAGCTTCCCTAAACTTCTTCTGGACCTTGCTGCTTGAGTACTACAGGGCACTAGGGGAACTACCAGGATCAGAGGTGTAGCTTCCCTAAACTTCTTCTGGACCTTGCTACTTGAGTACTGCAGGGCACTAGGGGAACTACCAGGAACAGAGGTGTAGCTTCCCTAAACTTCTGGACCTTGTTGCTTGAGTACAACAGGACACTAGGGGAACTACCAGGACCAGAGGTGTAGCTTGCCTAAACTTCTTCTGGACCTTGCTGCTTGAGTACTACAGGACACTAGGGTAACTACCAGGAACAGAGGTGTAGCTTGCCTAAACTTCTTCTGGACCTTGCTGCTTGAGTACTACAGGACACTAGGGTAACTACCAGGAACAGAGGTGTAGCTTGCCTAAACTTCTTCTGGACCTTGCTGCTTGTGTACTGCAGGGCACAGGGGAACTACCAGGAACAGAGGTGTAGCTTGCCTGAACTTCTTCTGGACCTTGCTGCTTGTGTACTGCAGGGCACAGGGGAACTACCAGGAACAGAGGTGTAGCTTGCCTAAACTTCTTCTGGACCTTGCTGCTTGAGTACAACAGGACACTAGGGGAACTACAAGGAACAGAGGTGTAGCTTGCCTAAACTTCTTCTGGACCTTGCTGCTTGAGTACTGCTGGGCACTAGGGGAACTCCCAGGAATAGAGGTGAAGCTTGCCTAAACTTCTTCAGGACCTTGCTGCTTGAGTACTGCAGGGCACTAGAGGAACTACCAGGAATAGAGGTGTAGCTTGCCTAAACTTCTTCTGGACCTTGCTGCTTGAGTACTACAGGGCTCTAGGGGAACTACCAGGATCAGAGGTGTAGCTTCCCTAAACTTATGGACCTTGCTGCTTGAGTACTTCAGGACACTAGGGGAACTATCAGGAACAGAGGTATAGCTTGCCTAAACTTCTTCTGGAGCTGGCTGCTTGAGTACTGCAGGGCACTAGGGGAACTACCACGAATAGAATTGAAGCTTCCCTAATCTTCTGGACCTTGCTGCTTGAGTACTACAGGGCACTAGGGGAACTACCAGGATCAGAGGTGTAGCTTGCGTTAACTTCTGGACCTTGCTGCTTGAGTACTGCAGGGCACTAGTGGAACTACCACGAATAGAGATGAAGCTTCCCTAAACTTCAGGACCTTGCTGCTTGAGTACTACAGGGCACTAGGGGAACTACCAGGATCAGAGGTGTAGCTTGCGTTAACTTCTGGACCTTGCTGCTTGAGTACTGCAGGGCACTAGGGGAACTACCAGGAACAGAGGTGTAGTTTTCCTTAACTTCTGGACCTGCTGCTTGAGTACTGCAGGGCACTAGGGGAACTACCAGGAAGAGAGGTGTAGCTTTCCTTAACTTCTGGACCTGCTGCTTGAGTACTGCAGGGCACTAGGGGAACGACCAGGAACAGAGGTGTAGCTTCCCTAAACTTCTTCTGGACCTTGCTACTTGAGTACTGCAGGGCACTAGGGGAACGACCAGGAACAGAGATGTAGCTTCCCTAAACTTATGGACCTTGCTGCTTGAGTACTGCAGGGCACTAGGGGAACTACCAGGATCAGAGGTGTAGCTTCCCTAAACTTCTTCTGGACCTTGCTGCTTGAGTACTACAGGGCACTAGGGGAACTACCAGGATCAGAGGTGTAGCTTGCGTTAACTTCTGGACCTTGCTGCTTGAGTACTACAGGACACTAGGGGAACTTTCAGGAACAGAGGTGTTTCTTGCCTAAACTTCTTCTGGACCTTGCTGTTTGAGTACTGCAGGGCACTAGGGGAACGACCAGGAACAGAGGTGTAGCTTCCCTAAACTTCTGGACCTTGCTGCTTGAGTACTACAGGGCACTAGGGGAACTACCAGGATCAGAGGTGTAGCTTGCGTTAACTTCTGGACCTTGCTGCTTGAGTACTACAGGACACTAGGGGAACTCCCAGGAACAGAGGTATAGCTTGCCTAAACTTCTTCTGGACCTTGCTGCTTGAGTACTGCAGGGCACTAGGGGAACGACCAGGAACAGAGGTTGTTACGATACAGAATGGCTGGAATAACAGAATCAGCTATGGTTGCGTATACGCACAAATACGCAGTGGTTTAGGTATGCACCTGGGCACCTATTCGAACCATGATACGGTACTCTTTCTTTTGATAGTCCCAATAAAAGGTCGGTTTGTCTGAGATGGAATTCATTGTATCTATATTTATCAACGCTTGCACGTTTTCCTTATTCTTCTTGAATATCTCGGAAATCTTGTGCGTTTTTCAATATATAAAGGATGGAATTTCCCATTCTTGTTAGGGGACATTTTAAACATACCGATGAAAGGTTCGATATAGAGATGCTATTCATTATTATAAAAGGTACGTGAAGTTATATATATCGTTACTGTATTGATATTGTACATGATAGGGCGATGGCGATCCGTGTAATTGCATTGAATCGCGATGTCTCTAGCATGTTACATTGTATTGAAATAATAAGTCACTCGTTTTCTATTTTGTCGTCTGTTGAATCGGCCAGCATTCCGTGTATGTGTTCTTTCGGGTGTTATCAATAACGTCCCGTTTTTTTTGGTGAAAATAGCGATTGTTACGCACTTGCGTATGAAGTTACGCAAATGCGTATTGCCTAAAAATCTGCTGGGACCATTCTTGCGGCTATAGTAAAAGCTGTCCGAATGGACTCGTCAGGTTATTTCGGACAAATGTAGTCACAGGCCATGTCGGGCCCGCACCTAAAACTATAATGGCATGCTGAAAGATTTACCAGGGACCGATAGGTGAAAAACAATTTTAGCAGCTAGATTTTAAATTGTTGTGATTTGTACGGCGTTGTTGGAAAGACGATTTAACTGCTAGTGATAATCGACTTTCTGTAGCGACCTGTCTGTGTCACCTCGAGTTATATCTGACGCATATAAGGATAAGGGTTAGGTGCATACACTACAACACACTTACATAAATAAGGTGGTAGCTGACATGTATGTTTAGAGATAAGGTAGGTGTAATGTTACACCGAAGTAAATGTAAGATATTTTTTGTTACACCAAAGTAAATGTAAGATATTTTTTGTTACACCAAAGTAAATGTAAGATATTTTCGTTACACCAAAGTAAATGTAAAGCATTTTGGTGTTACACCAAAATAAATGTAAGAAAGCATTGTACGGTTTTACACACATAAAACAGCAGAATGTAATCTCTCAATATTGATTTATATATTTTGCCGAGAGGTCATAATTAGTTGTTTACAACTGATACGTTATACATGTACAAAATTAGTGCGTGGGCAGGGTGATGTCCGACGTAAACGTCCAAACGTTACGTCGGCACCACACTGTTCAACCTTTTTCCTGGAATTTTAAAGAATTGGTATCAGTATTTGTAAACCTCGAAACTATCTAGATAACGTGACCTTGAAGGGAAAAAGGGCCACAGGATCTTGATGTTTCGGCTGCGATAGCGTCTCAACCAGGGTGACGTTACGACAGTGTATAGAAGAGTTTGTTACGTATGGGTTTGTTCGTTTGGCATAAGAGGTATTGTTTAGCGCTGACATAGGCCAGTCACTAAAAAATACTTCTCTATTATATAAGTTTAAGTGTGGGTATTTAGAAGAGCCGATCCATACTAACCGCATGAGAGCCGTTAGCCATACACCCACGGGTGTGGGCTAATCGCGCGCTTATAGGGTTAGGCTGTAATTTAAAAGAGTAAGACCACTGAAATTATTTCTATTTTTGTGAACTGCGAACGAACAACCCCATTATCGACGCAAAAGAGTGATTCTGAGATTCTAAATATAGATTGTTTTTTGCAGAATCATCTCTTGTGTCCCCTCCTACGTTGGAGGCTGAAAGTTGGTGAGCCATCGATAAGTACCTGAGGGCACATAATAGTTGTCCCCCTTAGGCCACGACCAGCGTGGATCAAAGCCCCAATCGTTACAACGTAGTACAACAAAATGGGAAGCCAACCGGCTCGAATGGTTATATGAAAAATCTGACGTCCCAACGCGGGATATGATCAGGAGGACATAAATTAATACTGACGTCTTGAGTAACGATCAGTAGTACGCGTAACAGATAACACGAATACGTGAATCCAGTGACGACCAAAGTATAGGTTCGATCACCTCAGCGCCGATGGTCTGAAATAGACACACGTGCAGCTTAGAAGACATAGTGTTCGCGAGACGCGTATAATCTCGAGATTTCTCGTCAATACGAGAACTTAAATATTAAAGGATCCAATTGTTTTTTTTTTCTTAAGTTATATGTTAATCATATTCTTTACGTCTCTTATTTCTGACTAGTTGACGTACATCTAGAACAGGACAGTCCAAGATTGGTTCTGATTGAAACGATCTTGGAGTGGCAACTTGCTCTAGTATAGGATGGTCAATTAGCCAGAAATAACAGCGTAGGTGGTGTCATTGTATATTAATGTGTTGTTGATGTTTTCTTAGTACATAAAGTACTGAAAAGTTTTTGCTAGTTGTGTGCATTATTTTTCCCTGGTAGCATCGTCATCGCAAAGAGGAATTTTCCAATAAGATTTCCCCTCTTCCTTCCTGACCGGCTTTATGTCGTAACAATGGTGTCAGAAGTGGGATTTTTGAGGTTTTATTGGCAAATTTCTCTGCTGTGACGTTGCTACGGGCGCACACTAGTAGTTTTCTTTACAAGAAAGGTGGTGAGTGTCAACACACAGTACTGATTGAATGCGTTCCCCTGTGATGAAGTGCGACACATGTAAATAAGTCATCACATAACATTCTGAGGGGACCCATACTTTCTTGTTCTGTGGATTGCCATTAGGGTATAAAACCCAAGGAAAATTTGTCAGAGTTTTATTATTAGACTTGTCCACCTTTATTTTACCCATATCATTGTGTATTAGCTTATGCCCTGTATTCCTATTAATTAAGGATACTGATGTGGAAAATTTCATATCGTTTGGGGGTACTAATAATTTAAATCACCTCAGTGACGTCATAGTGTGTGACGCCACTCAACTGATTTCTATTATTAGAAGAAGTCCATAGAAAGATTATTTTAGTCAATTATTATGTCTTGCTATGACAAGTGACTGTTGACTTGACTGTAACGCGTTTATATTAATATCGCGTAGGTATACATTTCTTGACATAAATGCGAGAAAATGAATGACGTTTTTTAGTTAAAAACGTTCAGTGAAGGCCTATTTAAAGTTGATATATATCCTAGGCACCTTTCCGTGGTGATCTCTTATACGTTGTACTTTACGTTACTCATATGTAACGTCATTAAATCCCTAGTAAAATTATTAGTTTACCAGCGCGAACGTTGGTTAGCCCATACCTATTTAAAAGGGACAAAGCGAACCCTTATTTATTTTCAACAGTATAGTTGACTCATACCATTCCCAACAATAGGCTAAAATGGATAAACATATTTCATTAGCACGGGAATTAGGATATGAAGGGCAAGAACTAAGGGATTATCTTAAGAGGCAACAAGATTTAGAAAGGGAGGAAAGGTTGGCCCAAAGGGAATATGAAAAAGAGAAAAGGGAGGCCGAGCAAAAAGATAAAGAAAGGGAGCAAAAAGAGAAAGATAGGGAGCAAAAAGATAAGGATCGGGAATTTGAAAAGTTAAGGATTGAGGCGGAAAAATTGAAAATTGAGGCCGCGCGCAAGGATAAGGAAATGGAAATGGAAAAAGAAATTGCGCTAAAAAAAATTGAGGCCGAAGTAGAACTAAAAAAAATCGAGGCCGAGACCACTTCACATCCCTGGGGGCCCAAAGAGAAAAGTTCAAATCCTAGGAGTCCCAAGCTTCCATACTTTGACGAACATACGGATAAGATGGATAGCTATTTAACTAGGTTCGAAAGTTATGCTTTGTCAAATAAATGGGACCCGTCCATGTGGGCATCATACTTAAGTGCCTTATTAAAGGGACGCGCTTTGGAAGTCTTCGTTAGGCTTTCCAGAGATGACCAGTCGGATTATGGTCAGATTAAGGAGGCTCTGCTTACCAATTTCGACCTCACCGAACGATCTTTTCGTAAGAAATTTAGGGATTGTAGGCCCGAGAAAGCCGAAACTTTCAGACAATTTAGCGGTAGGCTAGCGAGTTACCTTGATAAATGGCTAGGTTTGGCTAAGGTCGAAAAGACCTACGAGGCGGTTTGTGATTTTTTGGCCCGAGACCAGTTCCTTGACTGTTGCAGTCATGAGCTCTATTTGTATCTCAAACCTAAGACGTTTAAGGCCCTGGGTGAGTTAGCCCATGAGGCGGATTTGTTCGCCGATGCAAGGGGTGGAGTTCCCGGATGCGTCGCAAAAGGGCATCGTGAGACTAAGAGTCAAGTTCCGCATAATTATGGAAATCAGGTTGATCGAAAATCAAATATTTCTTGTAAGATTTGTGGTAAAGCCCATCAAACACATAATTGTTGGCACAAAAGCAAGAGGGTGTCGGCTGGTACGGAAATAGCATCAAGTGCGGAATTTAATTCTCCTAATCAAGGGAGAAATTGGCAAAATAGGGGTCGTAATTGGAATCGAGGCCGTAATAATTACCGTCGGAATCAGTCAGCTCCCGGTAGGAATTCCAATAGGAACTATAATAATGATAAAGTCGACCATCAGGTCAACTTTTGTAAAGTAAAGGGAGAACAAAGTACAGATAAGGGAGTGCATAGCGTGTATCATGCTAAAATGCACGACCCAATTGAGAATTATAAGGAGAATCCCCATAAGGATAGCAAGGGTACTTGCTATTTTTTAAGATCTAAACTACCGACGGCGGTAGGTACCGTAAATGGGAAGGAGGTCAGAGTTTTGAGAGATACGGGTTGTACCGGTGTAGTGGTTAGAAGGGACTTAGTATCCGATGAGCAAATGTTAGGGAAAGAGTTAGATGTTACTCTTATTAATGAGTCCAAACTGAAATACCCAGTGGCGCGTATTAGCGTGGAGTGTCCATTTTTTAATGGCACTACAGAAGCCTTATGCATGGAGGATACTTTGTATGATCTAGTTATAGGGAACATCGACGGATCGAAATTGCCAGATATGTCACATTTCGCAGCGAGCGTAGTAACTAGGTCACAAGCGAAAAAAGACGAGCGTACATATAAAAAACTTAAAGTCCCAGATCAGATTATCAATAGTGATAGGAAGGCAATCGAGTTGGATCAGGCTTCGGATCCAAAGCTCTCGAATATACGGAAGCGAGTAGAGTTAGGCAACGTGACCGTGAGTCGGGGCATACACCGCGGAGAGACAAAGTTCATAATGAAGAAGGGGTTAATCTATCGGCAGTTTACTTTGCGTGGTAAAACTACTTCGCAGCTGGTTGTACCTTCGAGTTTGACCGATAGGGTTATGACTTTGGCCCATGAATCGCTCATGGCAGGCCATTTAGGCATTCGAAAGACGATCGATCGGGTAGTGGCAGAATTTTTTTGGCCAGGTGTTTGCGGCGACGTGACACGTTTCTGCAAATCCTGCGACATATGTCAAAGGACCGTTCAAAAGGGCAGGGTAGCAAAGGTGCCTTTAGGTCGGCTACCATTAATCGATACTCCTTTTAAGCGTGTAGCAGTAGATATTGTAGGACCAATTGAGCCCCGATCGAACAACCGCTCAAGATACATTTTAACAATGATGGATTACGCGACGCGTTATCCTGAGGCCATTGCATTACCTAGTATCGAGACCGAGCGCGTAGCAGAAGCATTAGTTGAGATGTTTAGTAGGGTTGGCGTACCCGATGAAATGTTAACGGACTGTGGGTCACAATTCACGTCTGAAATTATGAAGGAAGTAGCAAGATTGCTATCATTACAGCAGCTGACCACGACAGCATTTCATGCTCAATGTAATGGTTTAGTAGAGCGATCACACGCGACGCTCAAACAAATGTTGCGTAGAATGTGCGCTGAACGCCCTAAGGATTGGGATAGGTATCTTCCTGCACTCTTATTTGCAGTTCGGGAAGTACCTCAGGAGTCTTTAGGATTTTCACCGTTTGAATTATTGTATGGACGAAATGTACGCGGTCCGATGGCAATTTTAAGAGAATTATGGACAGACGAGGTGGAAGATGAAGAGGTTCGCTCAACCTATGATTACGTGATAAATTTACGAAACCGTCTCGAGCATACTTGCGAGTTGGCAATGAAAAATTTACAAAAAGTGCAAGGAAAACAAAAGGTGTATTATGATCGACGAGCGAAACCTCGTTCTTTCAAAGTGGGAGATAAAGTTCTATTACTACTCCCCACCGATAGTAATAAGCTATTGCTACAATGGCGGGGACCGTTCGAGATAGTAGAAGTGTTGAACCGTGTTGACTACCGTGTAAACGTAAACGGTTACATCCATACATATCACGCCAATATTTTGAGGCTCTATGTTGAACGGAAAACTGAAGCATCTCACTGCTTATTATCCGCCGAAGCGAGTATGCCGTTAAGCGAAGATGATGACGACGAAAGTGACGAGTATTCACTTGAGGACTGTACATTTCCTTCTAACAAGGAAATTGAGACATATCGAGATGTTAGTATCTCGGACGAACTTACAGACGAACAGAAAAAAGAGGTCAAAGATTTACTGGCCAAATACCCAGATGTACTGACCAGTATACCAGGCAAGACCGAATTATTGGAGCATGATATCAAATTATCAACTGCAGAACCTGTTAGGTCTAAGGGTTACCCTTTACCATATAAAACCAGAGAGATAATGGAATCTGAAATAGATGAGATGATTGAGCTAGGCGTGATCGAACCTTCGATCTCTCCTTACTCTTCGCCCATTGTGTTAGTTCCAAAAAAAGATGGGTCGGTTAGATTCTGTATTGACTTCCGCAAGCTTAATAAGGTTACGGAATTCGATGCGGAACCTACGCCAAATATGGAGGAAGTTATTAATAGAATGTCAGGGCATAGGTTCTATTCGCAAATGGATTTATGTAAAGGTTACTGGCAATTAGGCCTCAGCAAAAGGTCAAGGCCATATACAGCCTTTGAAACACCTAGGGGATTATTCCAGTTTAAAACCATGCCTTTCGGTTTAGTTAATGCGGGGGCCTCCTTTTGTCGTCTCATACGCATAGTATTGCAAGGTCTGAGAAATGTCGATAGCTTCGTAGATGACATGTGGATTTTCACGGAAACTTGGGAAAAACATTTAAAATCCATAAAAGCCACCTTAGATAGATTGCGAGCTGCTAAACTTACCGCAAAACCCTCTAAGTGTAAAATAGGGTACAGTGAAATTGAATGCCTAGGCCATAATATTCAAGACCAAACATTAAGGCCTAAAGATGACAAGATACAGGCTGTTAAAGATGCACAAAGGCCCGTTACTAAGAAACAAGTCCGAGGTTTTTTGGGTTTAGCTGGGTTCTATCGGAAATTCATCCCCAATTTCTCGGAAATTGCAGCACCTTTGACCGATCTAACGAAGAAAGATCGCCCAAACCGAATTAAGGACTGGCTAAATCATCACGAAAGGGCTTTTCAAACGTTGAAAAGTCGTCTTACATCCTCCCCTATTCTGAGATTGCCTGTCTTTAATGAAGGGAAACCATTCATACTTAGATCAGACGCGTCCGATATCGGAATCGGAGCTGTACTACTGCAAGAATTTGAGGGGGAAGGTAAATTACCAATTGCCTACGCTAGTAAGAAGTTGTTACCCCGGGAAAGAAATTATTCTATAATTGAGAAAGAATGCTTAGCAATTATTTGGGCAATTGAAAAGTTCAGGAAATACCTCTTTGGGGAAGAATTTATCCTGGAATGTGATCACAAACCCCTATCATTCATGCAGACTGCTAAGGCATTGAATCCCAGAATTATGCGTTGGGCATTAAAGCTCCAACCATACAGATTTAGGATTGTGGCAATCCGAGGACAAGACAATGTGGGGGCAGACTATCTTTCCAGGTAGTCCGCCATTTAAGTCGCACGTGTATATATGTTGTATTATATATTTATTCTGTATTATTCCTTCTTTTCTGCATCGTGTATCGTAAGAAAAAGTCATTCCTTTTTCTCCCAAAAGGAAGGGCCTTTGTTACGATACAGAATGGCTGGAATAACAGAATCAGCTATGGTTGCGTATACGCACAAATACGCAGTGGTTTAGGTATGCACCTGGGCACCTATTCGAACCATGATACGGTACTCTTTCTTTTGATAGTCCCAATAAAAGGTCGGTTTGTCTGAGATGGAATTCATTGTATCTATATTTATCAACGCTTGCACGTTTTCCTTATTCTTCTTGAATATCTCGGAAATCTTGTGCGTTTTTCAATATATAAAGGATGGAATTTCCCATTCTTGTTAGGGGACATTTTAAACATACCGATGAAAGGTTCGATATAGAGATGCTATTCATTATTATAAAAGGTACGTGAAGTTATATATATCGTTACTGTATTGATATTGTACATGATAGGGCGATGGCGATCCGTGTAATTGCATTGAATCGCGATGTCTCTAGCATGTTACATTGTATTGAAATAATAAGTCACTCGTTTTCTATTTTGTCGTCTGTTGAATCGGCCAGCATTCCGTGTATGTGTTCTTTCGGGTGTTATCAATAACGTCCCGTTTTTTTTGGTGAAAATAGCGATTGTTACGCACTTGCGTATGAAGTTACGCAAATGCGTATTGCCTAAAAATCTGCTGGGACCATTCTTGCGGCTATAGTAAAAGCTGTCCGAATGGACTCGTCGGGTTATTTCGGACAAATGTAGTCACAGGCCATGTCGGGCCCGCACCTAAAACTATAATGGCATGCTGAAAGATTTACCAGGGACCGATAGGTGAAAAACAATTTTAGCAGCTAGATTTTAAATTGTTGTGATTTGTACGGCGTTGTTGGAAAGACGATTTAACTGCTAGTGATAATCGACTTTCTGTAGCGACCTGTCTGTGTCACCTCGAGTTATATCTGACGCATATAAGGATAAGGGTTAGGTGCATACACTACAACACACTTACATAAATAAGGTGGTAGCTGACATGTATGTTTAGAGATAAGGTAGGTGTAATGTTACACCGAAGTAAATGTAAGATATTTTTTGTTACACCAAAGTAAATGTAAGATATTTTTTGTTACACCAAAGTAAATGTAAGATATTTTCGTTACACCAAAGTAAATGTAAAGCATTTTGGTGTTACACCAAAATAAATGTAAGAAAGCATTGTACGGTTTTACACACATAAAACAGCAGAATGTAATCTCTCAATATTGATTTATATATTTTGCCGAGAGGTCATAATTAGTTGTTTACAACTGATACGTTATACATGTACAAAATTAGTGCGTGGGCAGGGTGATGTCCGATGTAAACGTCCAAACGTTACGTCGGCACCACACTGTTCAACCTTTTTCCTGGAATTTTAAAGAATTGGTATCAGTATTTGTAAACCTCGAAACTATCTAGATAACGTGACCTTGAAGGGAAAAAGGGCCACAGGATCTTGATGTTTCGGCTGCGATAGCGTCTCAACCAGGGTGACGTTACGACAGTGTATAGAAGAGTTTGTTACGTATGGGTTTGTTCGTTTGGCATAAGAGGTATTGTTTAGCGCTGACATAGGCCAGTCACTAAAAAATACTTCTCTATTATATAAGTTTAAGTGTGGGTATTTAGAAGAGCCGATCCATACTAACCGCATGAGAGCCGTTAGCCATACACCCACGGGTGTGGGCTAATCGCGCGCTTATAGGGTTAGGCTGTAATTTAAAAGAGTAAGACCACTGAAATTATTTCTATTTTTGTGAACTGCGAACGAACAACCCCATTATCGACGCAAAAGAGTGATTCTGAGATTCTAAATATAGATTGTTTTTTGCAGAATCATCTCTTGTGTCCCCTCCTACGTTGGAGGCTGAAAGTTGGTGAGCCATCGATAAGTACCTGAGGGCACATAATAGTTGTCCCCCTTAGGCCACGACCAGCGTGGATCAAAGCCCCAATCGTTACAACGTAGTACAACAAAATGGGAAGCCAACCGGCTCGAATGGTTATATGAAAAATCTGACGTCCCAACGCGGGATATGATCAGGAGGACATAAATTAATACTGACGTCTTGAGTAACGATCAGTAGTACGCGTAACAGATAACACGAATACGTGAATCCAGTGACGACCAAAGTACAGGTTCGATCACCTCAGCGCCGATGGTCTGAAATAGACACACGTGCAGCTTAGAAGACATAGTGTTCGCGAGACGCGTATAATCTCGAGATTTCTCGTCAATACGAGAACTTAAATATTAAAGGATCCAATTGTTTTTTTTTTCTTAAGTTATATGTTAATCATATTCTTTACGTCTCTTATTTCTGACTAGTTGACGTACATCTAGAACAGGACAGTCCAAGATTGGTTCTGATTGAAACGATCTTGGAGTGGCAACTTGCTCTAGTATAGGATGGTCAATTAGCCAGAAATAACAGCGTAGGTGGTGTCATTGTATATTAATGTGTTGTTGATGTTTTCTTAGTACATAAAGTACTGAAAAGTTTTTGCTAGTTGTGTGCATTATTTTTCCCTGGTAGCATCGTCATCGCAAAGAGGAATTTTCCAATAAGATTTCCCCTCTTCCTTCCTGACCGGCTTTATGTCGTAACAATGGTGTCAGAAGTGGGATTTTTGAGGTTTTATTGGCAAATTTCTCTGCTGTGACGTTGCTACGGGCGCACACTAGTAGTTTTCTTTACAAGAAAGGTGGTGAGTGTCAACACACAGTACTGATTGAATGCGTTCCCCTGTGATGAAGTGCGACACATGTAAATAAGTCATCACATAACATTCTGAGGGGACCCATACTTTCTTGTTCTGTGGATTGCCATTAGGGTATAAAACCCAAGGAAAATTTGTCAGAGTTTTATTATTAGACTTGTCCACCTTTATTTTACCCATATCATTGTGTATTAGCTTATGCCCTGTATTCCTATTAATTAAGGATACTGATGTGGAAAATTTCATATCGTTTGGGGGTACTAATAATTTAAATCACCTCAGTGACGTCATAGTGTGTGACGCCACTCAACTGATTTCTATTATTAGAAGAAGTCCATAGAAAGATTATTTTAGTCAATTATTATGTCTTGCTATGACAAGTGACTGTTGACTTGACTGTAACGCGTTTATATTAATATCGCGTAGGTATACATTTCTTGACATAAATGCGAGAAAATGAATGACGTTTTTTAGTTAAAAACGTTCAGTGAAGGCCTATTTAAAGTTGATATATATCCTAGGCACCTTTCCGTGGTGATCTCTTATACGTTGTACTTTACGTTACTCATATGTAACGTCATTAAATCCCTAGTAAAATTATTAGTTTACCAGCGCGAACGTTGGTTAGCCCATACCTATTTAAAAGGGACAAAGCGAACCCTTATTTATTTTCAACAGTATAGTTGACTCATACCATTCCCAACAATAGGCTAAAATGGATAAACATATTTCATTAGCACGGGAATTAGGATATGAAGGGCAAGAACTAAGGGATTATCTTAAGAGGCAACAAGATTTAGAAAGGGAGGAAAGGTTGGCCCAAAGGGAATATGAAAAAGAGAAAAGGGAGGCCGAGCAAAAAGATAAAGAAAGGGAGCAAAAAGAGAAAGATAGGGAGCAAAAAGATAAGGATCGGGAATTTGAAAAGTTAAGGATTGAGGCGGAAAAATTGAAAATTGAGGCCGCGCGCAAGGATAAGGAAATGGAAATGGAAAAAGAAATTGCGCTAAAAAAAATTGAGGCCGAAGTAGAACTAAAAAAAATCGAGGCCGAGACCACTTCACATCCCTGGGGGCCCAAAGAGAAAAGTTCAAATCCTAGGAGTCCCAAGCTTCCATACTTTGACGAACATACGGATAAGATGGATAGCTATTTAACTAGGTTCGAAAGTTATGCTTTGTCAAATAAATGGGACCCGTCCATGTGGGCATCATACTTAAGTGCCTTATTAAAGGGACGCGCTTTGGAAGTCTTCGTTAGGCTTTCCAGAGATGACCAGTCGGATTATGGTCAGATTAAGGAGGCTCTGCTTACCAATTTCGACCTCACCGAACGATCTTTTCGTAAGAAATTTAGGGATTGTAGGCCCGAGAAAGCCGAAACTTTCAGACAATTTAGCGGTAGGCTAGCGAGTTACCTTGATAAATGGCTAGGTTTGGCTAAGGTCGAAAAGACCTACGAGGCGGTTTGTGATTTTTTGGCCCGAGACCAGTTCCTTGACTGTTGCAGTCATGAGCTCTATTTGTATCTCAAACCTAAGACGTTTAAGGCCCTGGGTGAGTTAGCCCATGAGGCGGATTTGTTCGCCGATGCAAGGGGTGGAGTTCCCGGATGCGTCGCAAAAGGGCATCGTGAGACTAAGAGTCAAGTTCCGCATAATTATGGAAATCAGGTTGATCGAAAATCAAATATTTCTTGTAAGATTTGTGGTAAAGCCCATCAAACACATAATTGTTGGCACAAAAGCAAGAGGGTGTCGGCTGGTACGGAAATAGCATCAAGTGCGGAATTTAATTCTCCTAATCAAGGGAGAAATTGGCAAAATAGGGGTCGTAATTGGAATCGAGGCCGTAATAATTACCGTCGGAATCAGTCAGCTCCCGGTAGGAATTCCAATAGGAACTATAATAATGATAAAGTCGACCATCAGGTCAACTTTTGTAAAGTAAAGGGAGAACAAAGTACAGATAAGGGAGTGCATAGCGTGTATCATGCTAAAATGCACGACCCAATTGAGAATTATAAGGAGAATCCCCATAAGGATAGCAAGGGTACTTGCTATTTTTTAAGATCTAAACTACCGACGGCGGTAGGTACCGTAAATGGGAAGGAGGTCAGAGTTTTGAGAGATACGGGTTGTACCGGTGTAGTGGTTAGAAGGGACTTAGTATCCGATGAGCAAATGTTAGGGAAAGAGTTAGATGTTACTCTTATTAATGAGTCCAAACTGAAATACCCAGTGGCGCGTATTAGCGTGGAGTGTCCATTTTTTAATGGCACTACAGAAGCCTTATGCATGGAGGATACTTTGTATGATCTAGTTATAGGGAACATCGACGGATCGAAATTGCCAGATATGTCACATTTCGCAGCGAGCGTAGTAACTAGGTCACAAGCGAAAAAAGACGAGCGTACATATAAAAAACTTAAAGTCCCAGATCAGATTATCAATAGTGATAGGAAGGCAATCGAGTTGGATCAGGCTTCGGATCCAAAGCTCTCGAATATACGGAAGCGAGTAGAGTTAGGCAACGTGACCGTGAGTCGGGGCATACACCGCGGAGAGACAAAGTTCATAATGAAGAAGGGGTTAATCTATCGGCAGTTTACTTTGCGTGGTAAAACTACTTCGCAGCTGGTTGTACCTTCGAGTTTGACCGATAGGGTTATGACTTTGGCCCATGAATCGCTCATGGCAGGCCATTTAGGCATTCGAAAGACGATCGATCGGGTAGTGGCAGAATTTTTTTGGCCAGGTGTTTGCGGCGACGTGACACGTTTCTGCAAATCCTGCGACATATGTCAAAGGACCGTTCAAAAGGGCAGGGTAGCAAAGGTGCCTTTAGGTCGGCTACCATTAATCGATACTCCTTTTAAGCGTGTAGCAGTAGATATTGTAGGACCAATTGAGCCCCGATCGAACAACCGCTCAAGATACATTTTAACAATGATGGATTACGCGACGCGTTATCCTGAGGCCATTGCATTACCTAGTATCGAGACCGAGCGCGTAGCAGAAGCATTAGTTGAGATGTTTAGTAGGGTTGGCGTACCCGATGAAATGTTAACGGACTGTGGGTCACAATTCACGTCTGAAATTATGAAGGAAGTAGCAAGATTGCTATCATTACAGCAGCTGACCACGACAGCATTTCATGCTCAATGTAATGGTTTAGTAGAGCGATCACACGCGACGCTCAAACAAATGTTGCGTAGAATGTGCGCTGAACGCCCTAAGGATTGGGATAGGTATCTTCCTGCACTCTTATTTGCAGTTCGGGAAGTACCTCAGGAGTCTTTAGGATTTTCACCGTTTGAATTATTGTATGGACGAAATGTACGCGGTCCGATGGCAATTTTAAGAGAATTATGGACAGACGAGGTGGAAGATGAAGAGGTTCGCTCAACCTATGATTACGTGATAAATTTACGAAACCGTCTCGAGCATACTTGCGAGTTGGCAATGAAAAATTTACAAAAAGTGCAAGGAAAACAAAAGGTGTATTATGATCGACGAGCGAAACCTCGTTCTTTCAAAGTGGGAGATAAAGTTCTATTACTACTCCCCACCGATAGTAATAAGCTATTGCTACAATGGCGGGGACTGTTCGAGATAGTAGAAGTGTTGAACCGTGTTGACTACCGTGTAAACGTAAACGGTTACATCCATACATATCACGCCAATATTTTGAGGCTCTATGTTGAATGGAAAACTGAAGCATCTCACTGCTTATTATCCGCCGAAGCGAGTATGCCGTTAAGCGAAGATGATGACGACGAAAGTGACGAGTATTCACTTGAGGACTGTACATTTCCTTCTAACAAGGAAATTGAGACATATCGAGATGTTAGTATCTCGGACGAACTTACAGACGAACAGAAAAAAGAGGTCAAAGATTTACTGGCCAAATACCCAGATGTACTGACCAGTATACCAGGCAAGACCGAATTATTGGAGCATGATATCAAATTATCAACTGCAGAACCTGTTAGGTCTAAGGGTTACCCTTTACCATATAAAACCAGAGAGATAATGGAATCTGAAATAGATGAGATGATTGAGCTAGGCGTGATCGAACCTTCGATCTCTCCTTACTCTTCGCCCATTGTGTTAGTTCCAAAAAAAGATGGGTCGGTTAGATTCTGTATTGACTTCCGCAAGCTTAATAAGGTTACGGAATTCGATGCGGAACCTACGCCAAATATGGAGGAAGTTATTAATAGAATGTCAGGGCATAGGTTCTATTCGCAAATGGATTTATGTAAAGGTTACTGGCAATTAGGCCTCAGCAAAAGGTCAAGGCCATATACAGCCTTTGAAACACCTAGGGGATTATTCCAGTTTAAAACCATGCCTTTCGGTTTAGTTAATGCGGGGGCCTCCTTTTGTCGTCTCATACGCATAGTATTGCAAGGTCTGAGAAATGTCGATAGCTTCGTAGATGACATGTGGATTTTCACGGAAACTTGGGAAAAACATTTAAAATCCATAAAAGCCACCTTAGATAGATTGCGAGCTGCTAAACTTACCGCAAAACCCTCTAAGTGTAAAATAGGGTACAGTGAAATTGAATGCCTAGGCCATAATATTCAAGACCAAACATTAAGGCCTAAAGATGACAAGATACAGGCTGTTAAAGATGCACAAAGGCCCGTTACTAAGAAACAAGTCCGAGGTTTTTTGGGTTTAGCTGGGTTCTATCGGAAATTCATCCCCAATTTCTCGGAAATTGCAGCACCTTTGACCGATCTAACGAAGAAAGATCGCCCAAACCGAATTAAGGACTGGCTAAATCATCACGAAAGGGCTTTTCAAACGTTGAAAAGTCGTCTTACATCCTCCCCTATTCTGAGATTGCCTGTCTTTAATGAAGGGAAACCATTCATACTTAGATCAGACGCGTCCGATATCGGAATCGGAGCTGTACTACTGCAAGAATTTGAGGGGGAAGGTAAATTACCAATTGCCTACGCTAGTAAGAAGTTGTTACCCCGGGAAAGAAATTATTCTATAATTGAGAAAGAATGCTTAGCAATTATTTGGGCAATTGAAAAGTTCAGGAAATACCTCTTTGGGGAAGAATTTATCCTGGAATGTGATCACAAACCCCTATCATTCATGCAGACTGCTAAGGCATTGAATCCCAGAATTATGCGTTGGGCATTAAAGCTCCAACCATACAGATTTAGGATTGTGGCAATCCGAGGACAAGACAATGTGGGGGCAGACTATCTTTCCAGGTAGTCCGCCATTTAAGTCGCACGTGTATATATGTTGTATTATATATTTATTCTGTATTATTCCTTCTTTTCTGCATCGTGTATCGTAAGAAAAAGTCATTCCTTTTTCTCCCAAAAGGAAGGGCCTTTGTTACGATACAGAATGGCTGGAATAACAGAATCAGCTATGGTTGCGTATACGCACAAATACGCAGTGGTTTAGGTATGCACCTGGGCACCTATTCGAACCATGATACGGTACTCTTTCTTTTGATAGTCCCAATAAAAGGTCGGTTTGTCTGAGATGGAATTCATTGTATCTATATTTATCAACGCTTGCACGTTTTCCTTATTCTTCTTGAATATCTCGGAAATCTTGTGCGTTTTTCAATATATAAAGGATGGAATTTCCCATTCTTGTTAGGGGACATTTTAAACATACCGATGAAAGGTTCGATATAGAGATGCTATTCATTATTATAAAAGGTACGTGAAGTTATATATATCGTTACTGTATTGATATTGTACATGATAGGGCGATGGCGATCCGTGTAATTGCATTGAATCGCGATGTCTCTAGCATGTTACATTGTATTGAAATAATAAGTCACTTGTTTTCTATTTTGTCGTCTGTTGAATCGGCCAGCATTCCGTGTATGTGTTCTTTCGGGTGTTATCAATAACGTCCCGTTTTTTTTGGTGAAAATAGCGATTGTTACGCACTTGCGTATGAAGTTACGCAAATGCGTATTGCCTAAAAATCTGCTGGGACCATTCTTGCGGCTATAGTAAAAGCTGTCCGAATGGACTCGTCGGGTTATTTCGGACAAATGTAGTCACAGGCCATGTCGGGCCCGCACCTAAAACTATAATGGCATGCTGAAAGATTTACCAGGGACCGATAGGTGAAAAACAATTTTAGCAGCTAGATTTTAAATTGTTGTGATTTGTACGGCGTTGTTGGAAAGACGATTTAACTGCTAGTGATAATCGACTTTCTGTAGCGACCTGTCTGTGTCACCTCGAGTTATATCTGACGCATATAAGGATAAGGGTTAGGTGCATACACTACAACACACTTACATAAATAAGGTGGTAGCTGACATGTATGTTTAGAGATAAGGTAGGTGTAATGTTACACCGAAGTAAATGTAAGATATTTTTTGTTACACCAAAGTAAATGTAAGATATTTTTTGTTACACCAAAGTAAATGTAAGATATTTTCGTTACACCAAAGTAAATGTAAAGCATTTTGGTGTTACACCAAAATAAATGTAAGAAAGCATTGTACGGTTTTACACACATAAAACAGCAGAATGTAATCTCTCAATATTGATTTATATATTTTGCCGAGAGGTCATAATTAGTTGTTTACAACTGATACGTTATACATGTACAAAATTAGTGCGTGGGCAGGGTGATGTCCGACGTAAACGTCCAAACGTTACGTCGGCACCACACTGTTCAACCTTTTTCCTGGAATTTTAAAGAATTGGTATCAGTATTTGTAAACCTCGAAACTATCTAGATAACGTGACCTTGAAGGGAAAAAGGGCCACAGGATCTTGATGTTTCGGCTGCGATAGCGTCTCAACCAGGGTGACGTTACGACAGTGTATAGAAGAGTTTGTTACGTATGGGTTTGTTCGTTTGGCATAAGAGGTATTGTTTAGCGCTGACATAGGCCAGTCACTAAAAAATACTTCTCTATTATATAAGTTTAAGTGTGGGTATTTAGAAGAGCCGATCCATACTAACCGCATGAGAGCCGTTAGCCATACACCCACGGGTGTGGGCTAATCGCGCGCTTATAGGGTTAGGCTGTAATTTAAAAGAGTAAGACCACTGAAATTATTTCTATTTTTGTGAACTGCGAACGAACAACCCCATTATCGACGCAAAAGAGTGATTCTGAGATTCTAAATATAGATTGTTTTTTGCAGAATCATCTCTTGTGTCCCCTCCTACGTTGGAGGCTGAAAGTTGGTGAGCCATCGATAAGTACCTGAGGGCACATAATAGTTGTCCCCCTTAGGCCACGACCAGCGTGGATCAAAGCCCCAATCGTTACAACGTAGTACAACAAAATGGGAAGCCAACCGGCTCGAATGGTTATATGAAAAATCTGACGTCCCAACGCGGGATATGATCAGGAGGACATAAATTAATACTGACGTCTTGAGTAACGATCAGTAGTACGCGTAACAGATAACACGAATACGTGAATCCAGTGACGACCAAAGTACAGGTTCGATCACCTCAGCGCCGATGGTCTGAAATAGACACACGTGCAGCTTAGAAGACATAGTGTTCGCGAGACGCGTATAATCTCGAGATTTCTCGTCAATACGAGAACTTAAATATTAAAGGATCCAATTGTTTTTTTTTTCTTAAGTTATATGTTAATCATATTCTTTACGTCTCTTATTTCTGACTAGTTGACGTACATCTAGAACAGGACAGTCCAAGATTGGTTCTGATTGAAACGATCTTGGAGTGGCAACTTGCTCTAGTATAGGATGGTCAATTAGCCAGAAATAACAGCGTAGGTGGTGTCATTGTATATTAATGTGTTGTTGATGTTTTCTTAGTACATAAAGTACTGAAAAGTTTTTGCTAGTTGTGTGCATTATTTTTCCCTGGTAGCATCGTCATCGCAAAGAGGAATTTTCCAATAAGATTTCCCCTCTTCCTTCCTGACCGGCTTTATGTCGTAACAATGGTGTCAGAAGTGGGATTTTTGAGGTTTTATTGGCAAATTTCTCTGCTGTGACGTTGCTACGGGCGCACACTAGTAGTTTTCTTTACAAGAAAGGTGGTGAGTGTCAACACACAGTACTGATTGAATGCGTTCCCCTGTGATGAAGTGCGACACATGTAAATAAGTCATCACATAACATTCTGAGGGGACCCATACTTTCTTGTTCTGTGGATTGCCATTAGGGTATAAAACCCAAGGAAAATTTGTCAGAGTTTTATTATTAGACTTGTCCACCTTTATTTTACCCATATCATTGTGTATTAGCTTATGCCCTGTATTCCTATTAATTAAGGATACTGATGTGGAAAATTTCATATCGTTTGGGGGTACTAATAATTTAAATCACCTCAGTGACGTCATAGTGTGTGACGCCACTCAACTGATTTCTATTATTAGAAGAAGTCCATAGAAAGATTATTTTAGTCAATTATTATGTCTTGCTATGACAAGTGACTGTTGACTTGACTGTAACGCGTTTATATTAATATCGCGTAGGTATACATTTCTTGACATAAATGCGAGAAAATGAATGACGTTTTTTAGTTAAAAACGTTCAGTGAAGGCCTATTTAAAGTTGATATATATCCTAGGCACCTTTCCGTGGTGATCTCTTATACGTTGTACTTTACGTTACTCATATGTAACGTCATTAAATCCCTAGTAAAATTATTAGTTTACCAGCGCGAACGTTGGTTAGCCCATACCTATTTAAAAGGGACAAAGCGAACCCTTATTTATTTTCAACAGTATAGTTGACTCATACCATTCCCAACAATAGGCTAAAATGGATAAACATATTTCATTAGCACGGGAATTAGGATATGAAGGGCAAGAACTAAGGGATTATCTTAAGAGGCAACAAGATTTAGAAAGGGAGGAAAGGTTGGCCCAAAGGGAATATGAAAAAGAGAAAAGGGAGGCCGAGCAAAAAGATAAAGAAAGGGAGCAAAAAGAGAAAGATAGGGAGCAAAAAGATAAGGATCGGGAATTTGAAAAGTTAAGGATTGAGGCGGAAAAATTGAAAATTGAGGCCGCGCGCAAGGATAAGGAAATGGAAATGGAAAAAGAAATTGCGCTAAAAAAAATTGAGGCCGAAGTAGAACTAAAAAAAATCGAGGCCGAGACCACTTCACATCCCTGGGGGCCCAAAGAGAAAAGTTCAAATCCTAGGAGTCCCAAGCTTCCATACTTTGACGAACATACGGATAAGATGGATAGCTATTTAACTAGGTTCGAAAGTTATGCTTTGTCAAATAAATGGGACCCGTCCATGTGGGCATCATACTTAAGTGCCTTATTAAAGGGACGCGCTTTGGAAGTCTTCGTTAGGCTTTCCAGAGATGACCAGTCGGATTATGGTCAGATTAAGGAGGCTCTGCTTACCAATTTCGACCTCACCGAACGATCTTTTCGTAAGAAATTTAGGGATTGTAGGCCCGAGAAAGCCGAAACTTTCAGACAATTTAGCGGTAGGCTAGCGAGTTACCTTGATAAATGGCTAGGTTTGGCTAAGGTCGAAAAGACCTACGAGGCGGTTTGTGATTTTTTGGCCCGAGACCAGTTCCTTGACTGTTGCAGTCATGAGCTCTATTTGTATCTCAAACCTAAGACGTTTAAGGCCCTGGGTGAGTTAGCCCATGAGGCGGATTTGTTCGCCGATGCAAGGGGTGGAGTTCCCGGATGCGTCGCAAAAGGGCATCGTGAGACTAAGAGTCAAGTTCCGCATAATTATGGAAATCAGGTTGATCGAAAATCAAATATTTCTTGTAAGATTTGTGGTAAAGCCCATCAAACACATAATTGTTGGCACAAAAGCAAGAGGGTGTCGGCTGGTACGGAAATAGCATCAAGTGCGGAATTTAATTCTCCTAATCAAGGGAGAAATTGGCAAAATAGGGGTCGTAATTGGAATCGAGGCCGTAATAATTACCGTCGGAATCAGTCAGCTCCCGGTAGGAATTCCAATAGGAACTATAATAATGATAAAGTCGACCATCAGGTCAACTTTTGTAAAGTAAAGGGAGAACAAAGTACAGATAAGGGAGTGCATAGCGTGTATCATGCTAAAATGCACGACCCAATTGAGAATTATAAGGAGAATCCCCATAAGGATAGCAAGGGTACTTGCTATTTTTTAAGATCTAAACTACCGACGGCGGTAGGTACCGTAAATGGGAAGGAGGTCAGAGTTTTGAGAGATACGGGTTGTACCGGTGTAGTGGTTAGAAGGGACTTAGTATCCGATGAGCAAATGTTAGGGAAAGAGTTAGATGTTACTCTTATTAATGAGTCCAAACTGAAATACCCAGTGGCGCGTATTAGCGTGGAGTGTCCATTTTTTAATGGCACTACAGAAGCCTTATGCATGGAGGATACTTTGTATGATCTAGTTATAGGGAACATCGACGGATCGAAATTGCCAGATATGTCACATTTCGCAGCGAGCGTAGTAACTAGGTCACAAGCGAAAAAAGACGAGCGTACATATAAAAAACTTAAAGTCCCAGATCAGATTATCAATAGTGATAGGAAGGCAATCGAGTTGGATCAGGCTTCGGATCCAAAGCTCTCGAATATACGGAAGCGAGTAGAGTTAGGCAACGTGACCGTGAGTCGGGGCATACACCGCGGAGAGACAAAGTTCATAATGAAGAAGGGGTTAATCTATCGGCAGTTTACTTTGCGTGGTAAAACTACTTCGCAGCTGGTTGTACCTTCGAGTTTGACCGATAGGGTTATGACTTTGGCCCATGAATCGCTCATGGCAGGCCATTTAGGCATTCGAAAGACGATCGATCGGGTAGTGGCAGAATTTTTTTGGCCAGGTGTTTGCGGCGACGTGACACGTTTCTGCAAATCCTGCGACATATGTCAAAGGACCGTTCAAAAGGGCAGGGTAGCAAAGGTGCCTTTAGGTCGGCTACCATTAATCGATACTCCTTTTAAGCGTGTAGCAGTAGATATTGTAGGACCAATTGAGCCCCGATCGAACAACCGCTCAAGATACATTTTAACAATGATGGATTACGCGACGCGTTATCCTGAGGCCATTGCATTACCTAGTATCGAGACCGAGCGCGTAGCAGAAGCATTAGTTGAGATGTTTAGTAGGGTTGGCGTACCCGATGAAATGTTAACGGACTGTGGGTCACAATTCACGTCTGAAATTATGAAGGAAGTAGCAAGATTGCTATCATTACAGCAGCTGACCACGACAGCATTTCATGCTCAATGTAATGGTTTAGTAGAGCGATCACACGCGACGCTCAAACAAATGTTGCGTAGAATGTGCGCTGAACGCCCTAAGGATTGGGATAGGTATCTTCCTGCACTCTTATTTGCAGTTCGGGAAGTACCTCAGGAGTCTTTAGGATTTTCACCGTTTGAATTATTGTATGGACGAAATGTACGCGGTCCGATGGCAATTTTAAGAGAATTATGGACAGACGAGGTGGAAGATGAAGAGGTTCGCTCAACCTATGATTACGTGATAAATTTACGAAACCGTCTCGAGCATACTTGCGAGTTGGCAATGAAAAATTTACAAAAAGTGCAAGGAAAACAAAAGGTGTATTATGATCGACGAGCGAAACCTCGTTCTTTCAAAGTGGGAGATAAAGTTCTATTACTACTCCCCACCGATAGTAATAAGCTATTGCTACAATGGCGGGGACCGTTCGAGATAGTAGAAGTGTTGAACCGTGTTGACTACCGTGTAAACGTAAACGGTTACATCCATACATATCACGCCAATATTTTGAGGCTCTATGTTGAACGGAAAACTGAAGCATCTCACTGCTTATTATCCGCCGAAGCGAGTATGCCGTTAAGCGAAGATGATGACGACGAAAGTGACGAGTATTCACTTGAGGACTGTACATTTCCTTCTAACAAGGAAATTGAGACATATCGAGATGTTAGTATCTCGGACGAACTTACAGACGAACAGAAAAAAGAGGTCAAAGATTTACTGGCCAAATACCCAGATGTACTGACCAGTATACCAGGCAAGACCGAATTATTGGAGCATGATATCAAATTATCAACTGCAGAACCTGTTAGGTCTAAGGGTTACCCTTTACCATATAAAACCAGAGAGATAATGGAATCTGAAATAGATGAGATGATTGAGCTAGGCGTGATCGAACCTTCGATCTCTCCTTACTCTTCGCCCATTGTGTTAGTTCCAAAAAAAGATGGGTCGGTTAGATTCTGTATTGACTTCCGCAAGCTTAATAAGGTTACGGAATTCGATGCGGAACCTACGCCAAATATGGAGGAAGTTATTAATAGAATGTCAGGGCATAGGTTCTATTCGCAAATGGATTTATGTAAAGGTTACTGGCAATTAGGCCTCAGCAAAAGGTCAAGGCCATATACAGCCTTTGAAACACCTAGGGGATTATTCCAGTTTAAAACCATGCCTTTCGGTTTAGTTAATGCGGGGGCCTCCTTTTGTCGTCTCATACGCATAGTATTGCAAGGTCTGAGAAATGTCGATAGCTTCGTAGATGACATGTGGATTTTCACGGAAACTTGGGAAAAACATTTAAAATCCATAAAAGCCACCTTAGATAGATTGCGAGCTGCTAAACTTACCGCAAAACCCTCTAAGTGTAAAATAGGGTACAGTGAAATTGAATGCCTAGGCCATAATATTCAAGACCAAACATTAAGGCCTAAAGATGACAAGATACAGGCTGTTAAAGATGCACAAAGGCCCGTTACTAAGAAACAAGTCCGAGGTTTTTTGGGTTTAGCTGGGTTCTATCGGAAATTCATCCCCAATTTCTCGGAAATTGCAGCACCTTTGACCGATCTAACGAAGAAAGATCGCCCAAACCGAATTAAGGACTGGCTAAATCATCACGAAAGGGCTTTTCAAACGTTGAAAAGTCGTCTTACATCCTCCCCTATTCTGAGATTGCCTGTCTTTAATGAAGGGAAACCATTCATACTTAGATCAGACGCGTCCGATATCGGAATCGGAGCTGTACTACTGCAAGAATTTGAGGGGGAAGGTAAATTACCAATTGCCTACGCTAGTAAGAAGTTGTTACCCCGGGAAAGAAATTATTCTATAATTGAGAAAGAATGCTTAGCAATTATTTGGGCAATTGAAAAGTTCAGGAAATACCTCTTTGGGGAAGAATTTATCCTGGAATGTGATCACAAACCCCTATCATTCATGCAGACTGCTAAGGCATTGAATCCCAGAATTATGCGTTGGGCATTAAAGCTCCAACCATACAGATTTAGGATTGTGGCAATCCGAGGACAAGACAATGTGGGGGCAGACTATCTTTCCAGGTAGTCCGCCATTTAAGTCGCACGTGTATATATGTTGTATTATATATTTATTCTGTATTATTCCTTCTTTTCTGCATCGTGTATCGTAAGAAAAAGTCATTCCTTTTTCTCCCAAAAGGAAGGGCCTTTGTTACGATACAGAATGGCTGGAATAACAGAATCAGCTATGGTTGCGTATACGCACAAATACGCAGTGGTTTAGGTATGCACCTGGGCACCTATTCGAACCATGATACGGTACTCTTTCTTTTGATAGTCCCAATAAAAGGTCGGTTTGTCTGAGATGGAATTCATTGTATCTATATTTATCAACGCTTGCACGTTTTCCTTATTCTTCTTGAATATCTCGGAAATCTTGTGCGTTTTTCAATATATAAAGGATGGAATTTCCCATTCTTGTTAGGGGACATTTTAAACATACCGATGAAAGGTTCGATATAGAGATGCTATTCATTATTATAAAAGGTACGTGAAGTTATATATATCGTTACTGTATTGATATTGTACATGATAGGGCGATGGCGATCCGTGTAATTGCATTGAATCGCGATGTCTCTAGCATGTTACATTGTATTGAAATAATAAGTCACTCGTTTTCTATTTTGTCGTCTGTTGAATCGGCCAGCATTCCGTGTATGTGTTCTTTCGGGTGTTATCAATAACGTCCCGTTTTTTTTGGTGAAAATAGCGATTGTTACGCACTTGCGTATGAAGTTACGCAAATGCGTATTGCCTAAAAATCTGCTGGGACCATTCTTGCGGCTATAGTAAAAGCTGTCCGAATGGACTCGTCGGGTTATTTCGGACAAATGTAGTCACAGGCCATGTCGGGCCCGCACCTAAAACTATAATGGCATGCTGAAAGATTTACCAGGGACCGATAGGTGAAAAACAATTTTAGCAGCTAGATTTTAAATTGTTGTGATTTGTACGGCGTTGTTGGAAAGACGATTTAACTGCTAGTGATAATCGACTTTCTGTAGCGACCTGTCTGTGTCACCTCGAGTTATATCTGACGCATATAAGGATAAGGGTTAGGTGCATACACTACAACACACTTACATAAATAAGGTGGTAGCTGACATGTATGTTTAGAGATAAGGTAGGTGTAATGTTACACCGAAGTAAATGTAAGATATTTTTTGTTACACCAAAGTAAATGTAAGATATTTTTTGTTACACCAAAGTAAATGTAAGATATTTTCGTTACACCAAAGTAAATGTAAAGCATTTTGGTGTTACACCAAAATAAATGTAAGAAAGCATTGTACGGTTTTACACACATAAAACAGCAGAATGTAATCTCTCAATATTGATTTATATATTTTGCCGAGAGGTCATAATTAGTTGTTTACAACTGATACGTTATACATGTACAAAATTAGTGCGTGGGCAGGGTGATGTCCGACGTAAACGTCCAAACGTTACGTCGGCACCACACTGTTCAACCTTTTTCCTGGAATTTTAAAGAATTGGTATCAGTATTTGTAAACCTCGAAACTATCTAGATAACGTGACCTTGAAGGGAAAAAGGGCCACAGGATCTTGATGTTTCGGCTGCGATAGCGTCTCAACCAGGGTGACGTTACGACAGTGTATAGAAGAGTTTGTTACGTATGGGTTTGTTCGTTTGGCATAAGAGGTATTGTTTAGCGCTGACATAGGCCAGTCACTAAAAAATACTTCTCTATTATATAAGTTTAAGTGTGGGTATTTAGAAGAGCCGATCCATACTAACCGCATGAGAGCCGTTAGCCATACACCCACGGGTGTGGGCTAATCGCGCGCTTATAGGGTTAGGCTGTAATTTAAAAGAGTAAGACCACTGAAATTATTTCTATTTTTGTGAACTGCGAACGAACAACCCCATTATCGACGCAAAAGAGTGATTCTGAGATTCTAAATATAGATTGTTTTTTGCAGAATCATCTCTTGTGTCCCCTCCTACGTTGGAGGCTGAAAGTTGGTGAGCCATCGATAAGTACCTGAGGGCACATAATAGTTGTCCCCCTTAGGCCACGACCAGCGTGGATCAAAGCCCCAATCGTTACAACGTAGTACAACAAAATGGGAAGCCAACCGGCTCGAATGGTTATATGAAAAATCTGACGTCCCAACGCGGGATATGATCAGGAGGACATAAATTAATACTGACGTCTTGAGTAACGATCAGTAGTACGCGTAACAGATAACACGAATACGTGAATCCAGTGACGACCAAAGTACAGGTTCGATCACCTCAGCGCCGATGGTCTGAAATAGACACACGTGCAGCTTAGAAGACATAGTGTTCGCGAGACGCGTATAATCTCGAGATTTCTCGTCAATACGAGAACTTAAATATTAAAGGATCCAATTGTTTTTTTTTTCTTAAGTTATATGTTAATCATATTCTTTACGTCTCTTATTTCTGACTAGTTGACGTACATCTAGAACAGGACAGTCCAAGATTGGTTCTGATTGAAACGATCTTGGAGTGGCAACTTGCTCTAGTATAGGATGGTCAATTAGCCAGAAATAACAGCGTAGGTGGTGTCATTGTATATTAATGTGTTGTTGATGTTTTCTTAGTACATAAAGTACTGAAAAGTTTTTGCTAGTTGTGTGCATTATTTTTCCCTGGTAGCATCGTCATCGCAAAGAGGAATTTTCCAATAAGATTTCCCCTCTTCCTTCCTGACCGGCTTTATGTCGTAACAATGGTGTCAGAAGTGGGATTTTTGAGGTTTTATTGGCAAATTTCTCTGCTGTGACGTTGCTACGGGCGCACACTAGTAGTTTTCTTTACAAGAAAGGTGGTGAGTGTCAACACACAGTACTGATTGAATGCGTTCCCCTGTGATGAAGTGCGACACATGTAAATAAGTCATCACATAACATTCTGAGGGGACCCATACTTTCTTGTTCTGTGGATTGCCATTAGGGTATAAAACCCAAGGAAAATTTGTCAGAGTTTTATTATTAGACTTGTCCACCTTTATTTTACCCATATCATTGTGTATTAGCTTATGCCCTGTATTCCTATTAATTAAGGATACTGATGTGGAAAATTTCATATCGTTTGGGGGTACTAATAATTTAAATCACCTCAGTGACGTCATAGTGTGTGACGCCACTCAACTGATTTCTATTATTAGAAGAAGTCCATAGAAAGATTATTTTAGTCAATTATTATGTCTTGCTATGACAAGTGACTGTTGACTTGACTGTAACGCGTTTATATTAATATCGCGTAGGTATACATTTCTTGACATAAATGCGAGAAAATGAATGACGTTTTTTAGTTAAAAACGTTCAGTGAAGGCCTATTTAAAGTTGATATATATCCTAGGCACCTTTCCGTGGTGATCTCTTATACGTTGTACTTTACGTTACTCATATGTAACGTCATTAAATCCCTAGTAAAATTATTAGTTTACCAGCGCGAACGTTGGTTAGCCCATACCTATTTAAAAGGGACAAAGCGAACCCTTATTTATTTTCAACAGTATAGTTGACTCATACCATTCCCAACAATAGGCTAAAATGGATAAACATATTTCATTAGCACGGGAATTAGGATATGAAGGGCAAGAACTAAGGGATTATCTTAAGAGGCAACAAGATTTAGAAAGGGAGGAAAGGTTGGCCCAAAGGGAATATGAAAAAGAGAAAAGGGAGGCCGAGCAAAAAGATAAAGAAAGGGAGCAAAAAGAGAAAGATAGGGAGCAAAAAGATAAGGATCGGGAATTTGAAAAGTTAAGGATTGAGGCGGAAAAATTGAAAATTGAGGCCGCGCGCAAGGATAAGGAAATGGAAATGGAAAAAGAAATTGCGCTAAAAAAAATTGAGGCCGAAGTAGAACTAAAAAAAATCGAGGCCGAGACCACTTCACATCCCTGGGGGCCCAAAGAGAAAAGTTCAAATCCTAGGAGTCCCAAGCTTCCATACTTTGACGAACATACGGATAAGATGGATAGCTATTTAACTAGGTTCGAAAGTTATGCTTTGTCAAATAAATGGGACCCGTCCATGTGGGCATCATACTTAAGTGCCTTATTAAAGGGACGCGCTTTGGAAGTCTTCGTTAGGCTTTCCAGAGATGACCAGTCGGATTATGGTCAGATTAAGGAGGCTCTGCTTACCAATTTCGACCTCACCGAACGATCTTTTCGTAAGAAATTTAGGGATTGTAGGCCCGAGAAAGCCGAAACTTTCAGACAATTTAGCGGTAGGCTAGCGAGTTACCTTGATAAATGGCTAGGTTTGGCTAAGGTCGAAAAGACCTACGAGGCGGTTTGTGATTTTTTGGCCCGAGACCAGTTCCTTGACTGTTGCAGTCATGAGCTCTATTTGTATCTCAAACCTAAGACGTTTAAGGCCCTGGGTGAGTTAGCCCATGAGGCGGATTTGTTCGCCGATGCAAGGGGTGGAGTTCCCGGATGCGTCGCAAAAGGGCATCGTGAGACTAAGAGTCAAGTTCCGCATAATTATGGAAATCAGGTTGATCGAAAATCAAATATTTCTTGTAAGATTTGTGGTAAAGCCCATCAAACACATAATTGTTGGCACAAAAGCAAGAGGGTGTCGGCTGGTACGGAAATAGCATCAAGTGCGGAATTTAATTCTCCTAATCAAGGGAGAAATTGGCAAAATAGGGGTCGTAATTGGAATCGAGGCCGTAATAATTACCGTCGGAATCAGTCAGCTCCCGGTAGGAATTCCAATAGGAACTATAATAATGATAAAGTCGACCATCAGGTCAACTTTTGTAAAGTAAAGGGAGAACAAAGTACAGATAAGGGAGTGCATAGCGTGTATCATGCTAAAATGCACGACCCAATTGAGAATTATAAGGAGAATCCCCATAAGGATAGCAAGGGTACTTGCTATTTTTTAAGATCTAAACTACCGACGGCGGTAGGTACCGTAAATGGGAAGGAGGTCAGAGTTTTGAGAGATACGGGTTGTACCGGTGTAGTGGTTAGAAGGGACTTAGTATCCGATGAGCAAATGTTAGGGAAAGAGTTAGATGTTACTCTTATTAATGAGTCCAAACTGAAATACCCAGTGGCGCGTATTAGCGTGGAGTGTCCATTTTTTAATGGCACTACAGAAGCCTTATGCATGGAGGATACTTTGTATGATCTAGTTATAGGGAACATCGACGGATCGAAATTGCCAGATATGTCACATTTCGCAGCGAGCGTAGTAACTAGGTCACAAGCGAAAAAAGACGAGCGTACATATAAAAAACTTAAAGTCCCAGATCAGATTATCAATAGTGATAGGAAGGCAATCGAGTTGGATCAGGCTTCGGATCCAAAGCTCTCGAATATACGGAAGCGAGTAGAGTTAGGCAACGTGACCGTGAGTCGGGGCATACACCGCGGAGAGACAAAGTTCATAATGAAGAAGGGGTTAATCTATCGGCAGTTTACTTTGCGTGGTAAAACTACTTCGCAGCTGGTTGTACCTTCGAGTTTGACCGATAGGGTTATGACTTTGGCCCATGAATCGCTCATGGCAGGCCATTTAGGCATTCGAAAGACGATCGATCGGGTAGTGGCAGAATTTTTTTGGCCAGGTGTTTGCGGCGACGTGACACGTTTCTGCAAATCCTGCGACATATGTCAAAGGACCGTTCAAAAGGGCAGGGTAGCAAAGGTGCCTTTAGGTCGGCTACCATTAATCGATACTCCTTTTAAGCGTGTAGCAGTAGATATTGTAGGACCAATTGAGCCCCGATCGAACAACCGCTCAAGATACATTTTAACAATGATGGATTACGCGACGCGTTATCCTGAGGCCATTGCATTACCTAGTATCGAGACCGAGCGCGTAGCAGAAGCATTAGTTGAGATGTTTAGTAGGGTTGGCGTACCCGATGAAATGTTAACGGACTGTGGGTCACAATTCACGTCTGAAATTATGAAGGAAGTAGCAAGATTGCTATCATTACAGCAGCTGACCACGACAGCATTTCATGCTCAATGTAATGGTTTAGTAGAGCGATCACACGCGACGCTCAAACAAATGTTGCGTAGAATGTGCGCTGAACGCCCTAAGGATTGGGATAGGTATCTTCCTGCACTCTTATTTGCAGTTCGGGAAGTACCTCAGGAGTCTTTAGGATTTTCACCGTTTGAATTATTGTATGGACGAAATGTACGCGGTCCGATGGCAATTTTAAGAGAATTATGGACAGACGAGGTGGAAGATGAAGAGGTTCGCTCAACCTATGATTACGTGATAAATTTACGAAACCGTCTCGAGCATACTTGCGAGTTGGCAATGAAAAATTTACAAAAAGTGCAAGGAAAACAAAAGGTGTATTATGATCGACGAGCGAAACCTCGTTCTTTCAAAGTGGGAGATAAAGTTCTATTACTACTCCCCACCGATAGTAATAAGCTATTGCTACAATGGCGGGGACTGTTCGAGATAGTAGAAGTGTTGAACCGTGTTGACTACCGTGTAAACGTAAACGGTTACATCCATACATATCACGCCAATATTTTGAGGCTCTATGTTGAATGGAAAACTGAAGCATCTCACTGCTTATTATCCGCCGAAGCGAGTATGCCGTTAAGCGAAGATGATGACGACGAAAGTGACGAGTATTCACTTGAGGACTGTACATTTCCTTCTAACAAGGAAATTGAGACATATCGAGATGTTAGTATCTCGGACGAACTTACAGACGAACAGAAAAAAGAGGTCAAAGATTTACTGGCCAAATACCCAGATGTACTGACCAGTATACCAGGCAAGACCGAATTATTGGAGCATGATATCAAATTATCAACTGCAGAACCTGTTAGGTCTAAGGGTTACCCTTTACCATATAAAACCAGAGAGATAATGGAATCTGAAATAGATGAGATGATTGAGCTAGGCGTGATCGAACCTTCGATCTCTCCTTACTCTTCGCCCATTGTGTTAGTTCCAAAAAAAGATGGGTCGGTTAGATTCTGTATTGACTTCCGCAAGCTTAATAAGGTTACGGAATTCGATGCGGAACCTACGCCAAATATGGAGGAAGTTATTAATAGAATGTCAGGGCATAGGTTCTATTCGCAAATGGATTTATGTAAAGGTTACTGGCAATTAGGCCTCAGCAAAAGGTCAAGGCCATATACAGCCTTTGAAACACCTAGGGGATTATTCCAGTTTAAAACCATGCCTTTCGGTTTAGTTAATGCGGGGGCCTCCTTTTGTCGTCTCATACGCATAGTATTGCAAGGTCTGAGAAATGTCGATAGCTTCGTAGATGACATGTGGATTTTCACGGAAACTTGGGAAAAACATTTAAAATCCATAAAAGCCACCTTAGATAGATTGCGAGCTGCTAAACTTACCGCAAAACCCTCTAAGTGTAAAATAGGGTACAGTGAAATTGAATGCCTAGGCCATAATATTCAAGACCAAACATTAAGGCCTAAAGATGACAAGATACAGGCTGTTAAAGATGCACAAAGGCCCGTTACTAAGAAACAAGTCCGAGGTTTTTTGGGTTTAGCTGGGTTCTATCGGAAATTCATCCCCAATTTCTCGGAAATTGCAGCACCTTTGACCGATCTAACGAAGAAAGATCGCCCAAACCGAATTAAGGACTGGCTAAATCATCACGAAAGGGCTTTTCAAACGTTGAAAAGTCGTCTTACATCCTCCCCTATTCTGAGATTGCCTGTCTTTAATGAAGGGAAACCATTCATACTTAGATCAGACGCGTCCGATATCGGAATCGGAGCTGTACTACTGCAAGAATTTGAGGGGGAAGGTAAATTACCAATTGCCTACGCTAGTAAGAAGTTGTTACCCCGGGAAAGAAATTATTCTATAATTGAGAAAGAATGCTTAGCAATTATTTGGGCAATTGAAAAGTTCAGGAAATACCTCTTTGGGGAAGAATTTATCCTGGAATGTGATCACAAACCCCTATCATTCATGCAGACTGCTAAGGCATTGAATCCCAGAATTATGCGTTGGGCATTAAAGCTCCAACCATACAGATTTAGGATTGTGGCAATCCGAGGACAAGACAATGTGGGGGCAGACTATCTTTCCAGGTAGTCCGCCATTTAAGTCGCACGTGTATATATGTTGTATTATATATTATTCTGTATTATTCCTTCTTTTCTGCATCGTGTATCGTAAGAAAAAGTCATTCCTTTTTCTCCCAAAAGGAAGGGCCTTTGTTACGATACAGAATGGCTGGAATAACAGAATCAGCTATGGTTGCGTATACGCACAAATACGCAGTGGTTTAGGTATGCACCTGGGCACCTATTCGAACCATGATACGGTACTCTTTCTTTTGATAGTCCCAATAAAAGGTCGGTTTGTCTGAGATGGAATTCATTGTATCTATATTTATCAACGCTTGCACGTTTTCCTTATTCTTCTTGAATATCTCGGAAATCTTGTGCGTTTTTCAATATATAAAGGATGGAATTTCCCATTCTTGTTAGGGGACATTTTAAACATACCGATGAAAGGTTCGATATAGAGATGCTATTCATTATTATAAAAGGTACGTGAAGTTATATATATCGTTACTGTATTGATATTGTACATGATAGGGCGATGGCGATCCGTGTAATTGCATTGAATCGCGATGTCTCTAGCATGTTACATTGTATTGAAATAATAAGTCACTTGTTTTCTATTTTGTCGTCTGTTGAATCGGCCAGCATTCCGTGTATGTGTTCTTTCGGGTGTTATCAATAACGTCCCGTTTTTTTGGTGAAAATAGCGATTGTTACGCACTTGCGTATGAAGTTACGCAAATGCGTATTGCCTAAAAATCTGCTGGGACCATTCTTGCGGCTATAGTAAAAGCTGTCCGAATGGACTCGTCGGGTTATTTCGGACAAATGTAGTCACAGGCCATGTCGGGCCCGCACCTAAAACTATAATGGCATGCTGAAAGATTTACCAGGGACCGATAGGTGAAAAACAATTTTAGCAGCTAGATTTTAAATTGTTGTGATTTGTACGGCGTTGTTGGAAAGACGATTTAACTGCTAGTGATAATCGACTTTCTGTAGCGACCTGTCTGTGTCACCTCGAGTTATATCTGACGCATATAAGGATAAGGGTTAGGTGCATACACTACAACACACTTACATAAATAAGGTGGTAGCTGACATGTATGTTTAGAGATAAGGTAGGTGTAATGTTACACCGAAGTAAATGTAAGATATTTTTTGTTACACCAAAGTAAATGTAAGATATTTTTTGTTACACCAAAGTAAATGTAAGATATTTTCGTTACACCAAAGTAAATGTAAAGCATTTTGGTGTTACACCAAAATAAATGTAAGAAAGCATTGTACGGTTTTACACACATAAAACAGCAGAATGTAATCTCTCAATATTGATTTATATATTTTGCCGAGAGGTCATAATTAGTTGTTTACAACTGATACGTTATACAT
>CAXHUL010000360.1:0-13000 GCA_964019695.1 Loripinus fragilis
TTGGCAGCCAAAGGCTGCCAACACGAGAGTTGGTTGCTTTTACGATTAGACATGCTTTTTTCAGTGACATACCCCACCCATTTCTACATACTAGGCCATAATTTTTCGACCGTCAAAGCAACTTCCGGCTACTGGAGCCTGGAGGTTGTTTCCGGTGTATTTCCGCACTGAATACAACTATCTTGCTAAATTAAACACTCAGAGCAATGCTCCCATCGCCACTTGTTAGAAATAAAACAAACCTTATTCTAGAAGATCTGTTGCGATTTTTTTCCTAACGGACACCACTCCGACAAACTTTTCATTTCCATTTCGACGGATCAGAACGCATGAAATAAGTCACATCAATACTGCAGTCTTTTTTGCGACAATACCCTTTTCGTCACAAACTCTTTTATTTTCATTTGATAAAACGTCCGATAAAACATGTGAAAGCGATTCCCTTAACTTCCACTTGCTGTCAAATTCGTTGTTGTTGTTGTTGCAATTCATTGCGTCATTTAAAATGTAAATGACGTCACTTAATTGTAACACAAAGGAAAAACTCCCCAACAGTTGCCAACGCCCCAGACTCTTGACCAAATTCGGGGAGCATCAAAATCGTATTTAAAATGCAAATATCAACCTGTAATTGGATCACAAGTTCATTAAAAAGTGACAGAGAAAATAATTTGACGATAATGTCCAAAGCACATCTTAAGGCCATGAGAAGAGTGAGTTTTCATGCGAGAATCAGAGAGGGACAGGAGGTCCGAACCCACGTCAGGAAAATTACAAGTTATTTGGATTCTTATACTTGGACCCCCCCTCCCCCTGGGAAAAGTTGGACCCCCCTCCCGGAAAATGTTGCCCCCCCCCCCCCCCGACGATATTTCATGGGTCCATGCATGCAGTATGATCAGGAAATACCACAAATGTTACAATGCAGACCAACCCACAGTAACGTTAGAAAAAGCCAAAGACCAAAGCTTAGACATCGGGAGGACAACTAAATAAAGCAGCCATCTCCATCTTCCTCGTCAATATGATTGCAAAACTAGAGAGCAAAGCAATCTTGAACCAAAGACGGTGAATAAACAAATGGGAGGAACATTAAACTGTGAATCATCAACAACCGAATGACTGTATGAGGCGTTGCGCTCACATGAAGAGGCTTGTTTGAAGCAAACAGGCAAGTATCCCTTACGAACTGGCAAATATCCCCATATTTTTTTCTGAATATCCAATATCCTTGACAATAACAAAATTATTGAATACAGTAGGTCCTTTACCATTATGGCATATCCATGGAAGTAAAATGTATAGGGTAAAGTCGGGTATATTCAGACTGATGGCTAAATTCGGACAGAGACATTGTTTGTTTCATATTTCAAATATTCGAATGAAAATAAATTACCTAAGCAAGTAGTGAAAATCCTGCTGTGACGGCTCATAAGGAGCCGTCTCATCTGGATAAGCACTATTTGCAAATGTGTGTCCGAATTTACCCGACTTTACCCTACCGGGTAGTTTACACATGTAGTGAGGTACCCCCCCCCCCCCGGAAAATCAAAAGTTATATTGGTTTCTATTGAAATTACCACTTGGACCCCCCCCCCCCCTGGAAAAAAAGTTGGACCCTCGAACCTTGGAAAAGTATAGTTTTCTCTGTAATAAATCATTGGACCCCCTCTGAGGACTAAAAGAAAATAAACAAAAAAACAACAACGTTGTTCGGGCTGTTTTCTTGCCGTTGGGACTGGACCCCCCCCCCCAACCCCCCCCCCCCCCCCCCCCCCCCCCCCCCCCCGACAAAAATTACTGGATCCGCGCATGGAGACTATGCATTCTACAAAAGATCATCAGCCGATGCGCGTTCATATATACATATACGTGTTTTGCGTGCCCAAAATCTTACTCTTCGATCTCTGGATTTAGAGGCCATCTAAACAAAAAACATGCCATGTAATGGTGTTAACATATTTTCATATATGGTCCTCAATGCAAGAAAACTTGTCTTCGGCGCTGACCCGCGCGGGCCGATCTGCGCCTTTGTTGTTCGCCTTTTGGAAAGCATCTTATCTGAACTTGCTTCAAGCGAAATTTTAATTTTCCAGCTAGTCTCCGTAGCTGAGCAAGCTGATTTGAATCTAAATAAGACCTCGTTTGTCGAATCGAGGCCCATATATTTTCTATTATTATATACGGTTATTCATGAACAGACCCATCCACTCTGGAAAATAACAAAGCTACATGTATAAACTTTCCTAGAAATACTGTTGTATGGATACCCTGGAAAATCATTTGACGAAACTGCAGATGCCAAAATATATCTAAGAACAAGGGCTTATATGTGTCCACAAGAGATACGAAATATGCATGGTAAGAGTAGTATAGGTGCCACTTTAGCGCTTTTGACGTCACTTCCGGTCAAAGATGGCGGCCCCCGTGACTTCCGGTCCAAGATGGCGGCCCCCACGACACCAAGATGGCGGCCCCCACGAAATCAAGATGGAGGCCCCCTGTGACGCGTTCGGTACACCTCGGAGGGTGAGTCAACGCCCTAGACCACGAGAAGGTAGCGTCACGTCCTAGAGCGCGGTGTCGTTCTTCTATATACAAGGGTGAGGGGCCTCTCATTTATTTCCGGGTGGTTTTTTTACGCAGTTCAGAACGAGATCCAGTCTTTAATGATGTAGCGGGTCGCCAGCGCTCGGTTTATCCCGTTCCCCCGGTGGGCCCTTTTTTTTCAGCACGGTCCTTTCACGTCTTTTTCCACGTACTGATCGGCTTCGTAATTGGGTCGTTAAGGCTGAGAGGGATATGATTGTCTATCAACGTAGAACGGGTTCCTCGCCATGTATATGGCGTCTGGCTAACTTAGGAGCATATTGCGCAATTATTTGCCGTTCGTCCTTTAGTATCTTAATGAATTCCAGTCCCAAGTTGCTGTCTTACGCCCTCTGTCCGTTATACTATCCTCTCCTTTTCGCTTAAGCTCCGATTTTGCCATTTCTAAAGCTTGGGCTACTGGGGTGACCAGGTTCACTACGGGGTTTTCCTTTTGTCTCATTTCTTTCAACTCTCTGTATTTCCGTCCGCTACCCACAATATAATGACCCTGACTGTCGCGTTCCGCGTAGCCATCTCTAACATCCAGCAAGTGCTGAAACCATTTGTCGGGATCCGAGACGTACGGAATCCACTTCTGCTGTTGGTAATCGTAAACGAGTCTAGTGCCCATCTCTTTCCATCGATTTCCTCCTTAGTGCTCGAGTTATTCTTACGCTCTATTCATACGAACGGGAGAGAGTTCAGTTCACTATCCTCAAGCACCTCGATTAATCGCTCAGCAGCCTCTCTGGCTTCGCGCCGTAGTTGTCTACATCTCATCCGAAACAACAGTTCATCAAACAAAGCTATACACATAAAAGTAATGGCGAACATATTTACGCCTACTCAATACTTAATCCCTTTTCTTAGTTACCAGTTTTGATAGTCATTAGGGTTACACTCCGAACACCGTAATGCCCCTAACTGATTCATGTGATCACTTTGTACGTAACAGGGTACGACCCCGTCTAGTTCGGGTAAGGTCCTTCCAATTTCTGTTAAGAGTTCTTTGACGGCAATGTATTCTAGGGGTCTCAGGTATAATCCCTTTTTCGTAGGTATCACCTCTTCTTGAGGCTTCCAATACTGCCTTATATCCATACATGCGCTGCCCTCGGTGATGGTACAATAGACGTTCCCTCCAAGATGACTCTTATAGTTTTGTTTCTCTGTCCTCGCTTGATCCGCGTATTCTAAGTAATCCACCCAATTCTTCCATCGCATCAAGGTTAAGCTGATACCTTTTTTGGTCGGTTTGTCATCTTTCCATTCTCTCAGGTCAACACGCAGTTCACCTTTCCATTCTGTGACCTCGATAAAGCGATCGTTTCCGAGACTGAATCTGCATCTAGACATGTTTACTGTTTGACTGTCAGAATAGATATGACTAGATTGCTGCAAAGCGCCTTATATAGTGAGAGGTCTCTTCTGATTGGTCAATTATCCAGCCATCCGATTGGTCAACCTCCTCACTCCTGATTCCTCCTCCTCATTCTCCTTCACGACGTAGTAGAGTCCTCTTGGTCGTCAGAGGCTTTCTCGGTTTCTATATTATGATTCGGCCATATGTCCATAAATAAATCTTTTCTGAGTTTGATGGCTTGTCTTATAGAGTCCGCCTGATTCATATCGTGTTGGTTCTTAAACGTTTTAGCCGATTCCAGTATTCGCTGTTGAACAGGATCCTCTTGTAGCTCGTAATAATCTATTAGAAATTGAGCGTAATCTCGTCTGAGTTTTTTGCGGAGAGAAGGCAAATCATCATTGGCTGCGAGATGAATAGATTTATCCGAACTAAAACCTCGCTCTTCATAAGCATTCACTTTAGCTTTAAACTGCTCTACGTTCTCCTGCCTGATCGGATTTTGAAATCTCCTGTTCCAGATGTAGAGTTTAGAGCGCTCATCTCTTTGTTTTCTTCGTTTACCTGGAGGGCTTAAATCGCTTACCCTCCTATTCCATATATCCGGTTTATAACTTTCATCTCTTTCTTTATCCGGAGGGCTGATAGAGCGTATATAATCTAGGGACTCCACACTGTCAGCATCTTCATCATCAGAAATATCTCCGTCATCGGGAGACTGTTGATCGACAAATATGTCAGTTTGTAGTCTGTCCTGTTCGGATGTACTCGATTTAAGATCTAGGATGAGGTAACCATAAGGTCTTGCCGTGGCATCTTCAAATTTCCTCATAAATGTGGCGCAAGTGGACGGATAAATTCTTCTTGCCAAGGTCGCAACTTGTTGTCTGTCGATCGGATTATTAAACAAGACCAAATATTGCGTATTTAAAGCGATATCCCTGCAAGCTCTACCTTGAGGAAATACGTTTTGAGTCAAATACACGATAGATATATTTCTGTGGTGACTGCCTTTCGTAAAAAGGTCGGCAATTCTCTGGTCACACTTTGCTTCGGTCATCAGGTCATCAAAAATGATTAGGTTCCTTTTTGAGGGATCCATAAACTGAGCATTATCTAGATAGTCTGGGATACCCCGTATAAATTCTATACACGGAATTCTCTTTTGAAGGTCTTCGTACAGGGGCTGCCATTGTCCAAAACACCATAAGATTCGTTCCGGTGGCGGTTGTACTAACGAGGAAAGTAACAGTTTTCTAGTCCATTCCGTTTTCCCCGATCCGCTGGGTCCAGTTACCATCATAGAGAATGGGTGTCTAAATGTCATTTCCTTCAATGGTTGTGACTGGTCGGTATATTTCCCACTGCCATGGACATTATGTCATGTCTTTGCAATGCATCACGCCTACTATAGGACTGGTTGCAGATCAAACACCTGATCATTTTGTCTCAGTTAGTATTGTTTCTCTACCTTCATACGGGTGTCATCCTTCTTACGATCATTGGATCATTGTTACCACCACCACCACCGACAACACCACCAGCACCGACACCAACCACCACCACCACAGACACCACCACCCACCATCACCACCCACCACCACCACCACCACCGACAACACCACCAGCACCGACACCAACCACCACCACCACCACCACCACCACCACCACCACCACCACCGACACCACCACCACCACCACCACCACCACCCACCACCACCACCACCACCACCACCACCACCGACACCAACCACCACCACCACCACCGACACCGCATGGTGGACCATTGTTTCCTGACTGTACATTCACTGTACCCCAACTGAACCCTCACTGTGCCCCAGTATACCCTCACTGTATCCTCACTGTACCCCACTGTACTCTCACTGTATCCTCCCTGTATCCCACTTTACCCCAACTGAACCCTCACTGTATCCTCACTGTACCCTCACTGTATCCTCACTGTGCCCCCACTGTACTCTCACTGTATCCCAACTGTATCCTCCCTGTACCCTCAATGTATCCTCTTTCCCTCCTCCTCCTCACCCTCTCCACCTCCCTCCTAATCTCACTGTACCCCAACTGAACCCTCACTGAGCCCCAATGTACCCTCACTGTATCCTCACTGTACTCTCACTGTATCCTCCCTGTACCCTCAATGTATCCCACTGTACCCCAACCGAACCCTCACTGTATCCTCACGGTGCTCCAATGTACCCTCACTGTATCCTCACTGTACCCCACTGTACTCTCACTGTATCACCACTGTATCCTCCCTGTACCCTCAATGTATCCTCCTTTCCTCCTCCTCCTCACCCTCTCCTCCTCCCTCCTAATCCCACTGTACCCCAACTGAACCCTCACTGTGCCCCAATGTACCCTCACTGTATCCTCACTGTACCGCACTGCACTCTCACTGTATCCCCACTGTATCCTCCCTGTACCCTCACTGTATCCTCCTTCCCACCTCCTCCTCACCCTCTCCTCCTCCCTCCTAGCTCCATTATGAATTTGAACTGTCATGATCACTGTTTTTAAGGCCATTATACTCGTTGTAGAACGTTCTATCATCGTAGGTTCACCGGTAATTGTGGGTTGACCATGATTATATAATGATTAAGCATAACAGTTTCGCTTTAAACAACCAGTCGTCAGCATTTACGCTATGTATAGTCTTAAGATGATGTATATCAGCTTGCTGGGCAAGCCTTTCCTTTTAAATCGAAACTTTTATAATACAAACGCGAACCTTCCTTTAAAAACGACACTTTTATGTATAACCTGGCAAGCCTTTCCTTTTAAATCTAAACGCTTATAATACAAGTGCGAGCCTTCCTTTTAAAACGACACTTTTATGTTTCAGCTTCCTGGACAATGCTTTTCACGCGTTCTTATAACGCGAAGATGAATCACGCTATAAAAAAAAAACGTGTGGCGTTCGAAAACACCAAACGTTTGAGCTAAATAGTAACATTTAAACTGTTCAATTTGCTGTTCGACTGTCATATTAGCTATGACTCGATTGTATGCGATGCGCATTATATAACGAGAGGTTTTTTTCTGATTGGTCAATAATTAATCATAGTAATATCGTTATAAATGTATATATCATAAGCCATACATTTCGCAATTCGTCTCTAGACTATGAACAGACGATATGTAAGTTGAATTTAGGGGTTAATTGTCTCATGTACCTACCTGTACACGAGCGGCGAAGGCTCTGGCGAGTCTGCGCTGATGTACCAGCTTGTGTTAAGTCGTTGATGAATACTTTTAAGAAATCTTTATGAGCGTAGGACGCCTAGTCACTGCGAAATAGTCGACTCATGATCGCATTACAGAGCTTTCCTAACTCTCGCAGTGACTAGGCGTCCTACGCTCATAAAGATTTCTTAAAAGTATTCATCAACGACTTAACACAAGCTGGTACATCAGCGCAGACTCGCCAGAGCCTTCGCCGCTCGTGTACAGGTAGGTACATGAGACAATTAACCCCTAAATTCAACTTACATATCGTCTGTTCATAGTCTAGAGACGAATTGCGAAATGTATGGCTTATGATATATACATTTATAACGATATTACTATGATTAATTATTGACCAATCAGAAAAAAACCTCTCGCTATATAATGCGCATCGCATACAATCGAGTCATAGCTAATATGACAGTCGAACAGCAAATTGAACAGTTTAAATGATACTATTTAGCTCAAACGTTTGGTGTTTTCGAACGCCACACGTTTTTTTTTTTTATAGCGTGATTCATCTTCGCGTTATAAGAACGCGTGAAAAGCATTGTCCAGGAAGCTGAAACATAAAAGTGTCGTTTTAAAAGGAAGGCTCGCACTTGTATTATAAGCGTTTAGATTTAAAAGGAAAGGCTTGCCAGGTTATACATAAAAGTGTCGTTTTTAAAGGAAGGTTCGCGTTTGTATTATAAAAGTTTCGATTTAAAAGGAAAGGCTTGCCCAGCAAGCTGATATACATCATCTTAAGACTATACATAGCGTAAATGCTGACGACTGGTTGTTTAAAGCGAAACTGTTATGCTTAATCATTATATAATCATGGTCAACCCACAATTACCGGTGAACCTACGATGATAGAACGTTCTACAACGAGTATAATGGCCTTAAAAACAGTGATCATGACAGTTCAAATTCATAATGGAGCTAGGAGGGAGGAGGAGAGGGTGAGGAGGAGGTGGGAAGGAGGATACAGTGAGGGTACAGGGAGGATACAGTGGGGATACAGTGAGAGTGCAGTGCGGTACAGTGAGGATACAGTGAGGGTACATTGGGGCACAGTGAGGGTTCAGTTGGGGTACAGTGGGATTAGGAGGGAGGAGGAGAGGGTGAGGAGGAGGAGGAAAGGAGGATACATTGAGGGTACAGGGAGGATACAGTGGTGATACAGTGAGAGTACAGTGGGGTACAGTGAGGATACAGTGAGGGTACATTGGAGCACCGTGAGGATACAGTGAGGGTTCGGTTGGGGTACAGTGGGATACATTGAGGGTACAGGGAGGATACAGTGAGAGTACAGTGAGGATACAGTGAGGGTACATTGGGGCTCAGTGAGGGTTCAGTTGGGGTACAGTGAGATTAGGAGGGAGGTGGAGAGGGTGAGGAGGAGGAGGGAAAGAGGATACATTGAGGGTACAGGGAGGATACAGTTGGGATACAGTGAGAGTACAGTGGGGGCACAGTGAGGATACAGTGAGGGTACAGTGAGGATACAGTGAGGGTTCAGTTGGGTTAAAGTGGGATACAGGGAGGATACAGTGAGAGTACAGTGGGGTACAGTGAGGATACAGTGAGGGTATATTGGGGCACAGTGAGGGTTCAGTTGGGGTACAGTGAATGTACAGTCAGGAAACAATGGTCCACCATGCGGTGTCGGTGGTGGTGGTGGTGGTTGGTGTCGGTGGTGGTGGTGGTGGTGGTGGTGGGTGGTGGTGGTGGTGGTGGTGGTGGTGTCGGTGGTGGTGGTGGTGTCGGTGGTGGTGGTGGTGGTGGTGGTGGTGGTGGTGGTGGTGGTGGTTGGTGTCGGTGCTGGTGGTGTTGTCGGTGGTGGTGGTGGTGGTGGGTGGTGATGGTGGGTGGTGGTGTCTGTGGTGGTGGTGGTTGGTGTCGGTGCTGGTGGTGTTGTCGGTGGTGGTGGTGGTAACAATGATCCAATGATCGTAAGAAGGATGACACCCGTATGAAGGTAGAGAAACAATACTAACTGAGACAAAATGATCAGGTGTTTGATCTGCAACCAGTCCTATAGTAGGCGTGATGCATTGCAAAGACATGAACGCAATGTCCATGGCAGTGGGAAATATACCGACCAGTCACAACCATTGAAGGAAATGACATTTAGACACCCATTCTCTATGATGGTAACTGGACCCAGTGGACGGGGAAAACGGAATGGACTAGAAAACTGTTACTTTCCTCGTTAGTACAACCGCCACCGGAACGAATCTTATGGTGTTTTGGACAATGGCAGCCCCTGTACGAAGACCTTCAAAAGAGAATTCCGTGTATAGAATTTATACGGGGTATCCCAGACTATCTAGATAATGCTCAGTTTATGGATCCCTCAAAAAGGAACCTAATCATTTTTGATGACCTGATGACCGAAGCAAAGTGTGACCAGAGAATTGCCGACCTTTTTACGAAAGGCAGTCACCACAGAAATATATCTATCGTGTATTTGACTCAAAACGTATTTCCTCAAGGTAGAGCTTGCAGGGATATCGCTTTAAATACGCTATATTTGGTCTTGTTTAATAATCCGATCGACAGACAACAAGTTGCGACCTTGGCAAGAAGAATTTATCCGTCCACTTGCGCCACATTTATGAGGAAATTTGAAGATGCCACGGCAAGACCTTATGGTTACCTCATCCTAGATCTTAAATCGAGTACATCCGAACAGGACAGACTACAAACTGACATATTTGTCGATCAACAGTCTCCCGATGACGGAGATATTTCTGATGATGAAGATGCTGACAGTGTGGAGTCCCTAGATTATATACGCTCTATCAGCCCTCCGGATAAAGAAAGAGATGAAAGTTATAAACCGGATATATGGAATAGGAGGGTAAGCGATTTAAGCCCTCCAGGTAAACGAAGAAAACAAAGAGATGAGCGCTCTAAACTCTACATCTGGAACAGGAGATTTCAAAATCCGATCAGGCAGGAGAACGTAGAGCAGTTTAAAGCTAAAGTGAATGCTTATGAAGAGCGAGGTTTTAGTTCGGATAAATCTATTCATCTCGCAGCCAATGATGATTTGCCTTCTCTCCGCAAAAAACTCAGACGAGATTACGCTCAATTTCTAATAGATTATTACGAGCTACAAGAGGATCCTGTTCAACAGCGAATACTGGAATCGGCTAAAACGTTTAAGAACCAACACGATATGAATCAGGCGGACTCTATAAGACAAGCCATCAAACTCAGAAAAGATTTATTTATGGACATATGGCCGAATCATAATATAGAAACCGAGAAAGCCTCTGACGACCAAGAGGACTCTACTACGTCGTGAAGGAGAATGAGGAGGAGGAATCAGGAGTGAGGAGGTTGACCAATCGGATGGCTGGATAATTGACCAATCAGAAGAGACCTCTCACTATATAAGGCGCTTTGCAGCAATCTAGTCATATCTATTCTGACAGTCAAACAGTAAACATGTCTAGATGCAGATTCAGTCTCGGAAACGATCGCTTTATCGAGGTCACAGAATGGAAAGGTGAACTGCGTGTTGACCTGAGAGAATGGAAAGATGACAAACCGACCAAAAAAGGTATCAGCTTAACCTTGATGCGATGGAAGAATTGGGTGGATTACTTAGAATACGCGGATCAAGCGAGGACAGAGAAACAAAACTATAAGAGTCATCTTGGAGGGAACGTCTATTGTACCATCACCGAGGGCAGCGCATGTATGGATATAAGGCAGTATTGGAAGCCTCAAGAAGAGGTGATACCTACGAAAAAGGGATTATACCTGAGACCCCTAGAATACATTGCCGTCAAAGAACTCTTAACAGAAATTGGAAGGACCTTACCCGAACTAGACGGGGTCGTACCCTGTTACGTACAAAGTGATCACATGAATCAGTTAGGGGCATTACGGTGTTCGGAGTGTAACCCTAATGACTATCAAAACTGGTAACTAAGAAAAGGGATTAAGTATTGAGTAGGCGTAAATATGTTCGCCATTACTTTTATGTGTATAGCTTTGTTTGATGAACTGTTGTTTCGGATGAGATGTAGACAACTACGGCGCGAAGCCAGAGAGGCTGCTGAGCGATTAATCGAGGTGCTTGAGGATAGTGAACTGAACTCTCTCCCGTTCGTATGAATAGAGCGTAAGAATAACTCGAGCACTAAGGAGGAAATCGATGGAAAGAGATGGGCACTAGACTCGTTTACGATTACCAACAGCAGAAGTGGATTCCGTACGTCTCGGATCCCGACAAATGGTTTCAGCACTTGCTGGATGTTAGAGATGGCTACGCGGAACGCGACAGTCAGGGTCATTATATTGTGGGTAGCGGACGGAAATACAGAGAGTTGAAAGAAATGAGACAAAAGGAAAACCCCGTAGTGAACCTGGTCACCCCAGTAGCCCAAGCTTTAGAAATGGCAAAATCGGAGCTTAAGCGAAAAGGAGAGGATAGTATAACGGACAGAGGGCGTAAGACAGCAACTTGGGACTGGAATTCATTAAGATACTAAAGGACGAACGGCAAATAATTGCGCAATATGCTCCTAAGTTAGCCAGACGCCATATACATGGCGAGGAACCCGTTCTACGTTGATAGACAATCATATCCCTCTCAGCCTTAACGACCCAATTACGAAGCCGATCAGTACGTGGAAAAAGACGTGAAAGGACCGTGCTGAAAAAAAAAGGGCCCACCGGGGGAACGGGATAAACCGAGCGCTGCGACCCGCTACATCATTAAAGACTGGATCTCGTTCTGAACTGCGTAAAAAAACCACCGGGAAATAAATGAGAGGCCCCTCACCCTTGTATATAGAAGAACGACACCGCGCTCTAGGACGTGACGCTACCTTCTCGTGGTCTAGGGCGTTGACTCACCCTCCGAGGTGTAACCGAACGCGTCACAGGGGGCCTCCATCTTGATTTCGTGGGGGCCGCCATCTTGGTGTCGTGGGGGCCGCCATCTTGGACCGGAAGTCACGGGGGCCGCCATCTTTGACCGGAAGTGACGTCAAAAGCGCTAAAGTGGCACCTATACTACTGGTAAGCATAACTCTTTTGTAACCGCTAAACGAACAGAGAAGACCAGATTCAAAATTGAAAAGCCACATTAAGCTGCATTTCACCAGGGTCTACACTGTTTGATATGGTAAAAAGAGCTCCAGGTACAAAAATACAATATTTTAGAAAAATTTACCTGGCACCCCTTTTTCCATACAATGGACTATCCCAAGTTCATAATTGTTTCAAACCAGAAAGTAAAAATTCATTAATTATTATACAAAAGTTTAAGTAAAAGAGGATGAGCTGCGAACTTTGTTTGATTGGATTCTTTAAGTCCCATCAACGCTCTTTCAGTTATCTACGGACGGATCTCCCTGGGTGAAACCAGTACTAAGCTAGGATTAATGTTCTTGCTCATTGACATAACACAGTGACGCCGGTGTGGTTCGAACCCGCGGCCCCGTAGTCTCGGTTCAAGCACTCTACCACTGAGCCACTGCGCTCCCATTAGCTGCGAACTAACAGAGAAGTGCAAGAGCATAGCGTCGTCAGAGCTCTCACTAAATGCTATTTGGCAGCCCTGAACCCCTAATTTGGTGCTGGGACTTTCATTTTGAAGGAGGCTAAATTCTTTAGTATGGCGGCACTCCCACTTTTTGCAAAGAGGGCTCTGGGACTATTCATATATATAAAAATATATGAGTACCCCACCCCCTAGAATCAGCCTCTCGGAACTATGGGGGCATGCACGGATCCGGGACCTCCTCTCTATAAATGTAAAATGTAAAATATTAAAGTTGAGGACTGAAAAAA
>CAXHUL010000362.1:0-33331 GCA_964019695.1 Loripinus fragilis
TAGCAATGTGATTGCATGATAACTCAAATGCACCGTAAGTATAAAAGTTATACTCCAGACACTTAATAAACATAATATTATCAAATTCCAAGCGTGGGCAGACTCCCATGCTAATTTCCAATACTATGTAAGAGCCCCTTAAGAAACATTTGGTTCAGAGATTAGGGTCTGTTTATGAACGATTTTATCAATAACAGTCTAGGATTTAACATAATTGAGCCGCGACATGTGATTTACAACAATGTCACATTTGACAAGTGTAGAATCAGAGGAGCTTGTGCAGCCCCCTTTTAAGCTTGGACGTCCCAAATGATGTTCGGTCAGTAGCTTAACAGTAATAGAATATTCAAGTGACTAGCAAAGCCTCTGATCAGACTGCGCGTATGCGCAGGCTGGTCTGAGGCTTTGCTAGTCGCACTTACATGTACCACACTGTTGGAAAGCCCATGTCGCGGCTCATATTATGTTTCCGGAGCGTAAAGGATACGTTTCTTTAAGACGTTCACGCAACAGAAACTGGTAATAATCATTTTTTTTTGGGGGGGGTAGGTGGGGTTATAAATCATTTTGTTATATGACTTGAGAGAATCCTGTTACCTGATTGGCTCAATTTGTCTTTATAAATATCTATGTCTACCTGAAAACCGGTCTAAACTGGCCTACAAGTTAATGTTGCATGAGCTTATATTTTTGACACTTTTCTAATATCACCCTCTGGAGAAGTAAAAATGGCATGATGAGTATAAAACTAGCACGTGCTGCATGAAATTGACATGGTTTGCTGTTTCACATCCCAAGAAGTAAACTAAAGAGTTTCATGAATTTAAACGACTGTTTTATTTGTTCATTTATCTTTGTTTGAAAAAACAAAATTTTAAAAAAAGTTTTATGATTAAATTTAACGTTCCACATTCAGAGAATTAATATACTTTTCAAAATGCGAAATACTACATTAAAATATTTTAATAACAGTTGATAAAACATGTGAGAAAGTCCTAAGGTTGAAGGTTGAACATGACTTCAACAACAAAAGCGTAAACAGAAAATTTTCATCCTTAGTGAAAAGTCATATAACAAAACAGTTATTGACTTCAATTTCGGTAGACATGCGAATTTATTTACCCTTAAAAATGAATTTCACCTCGGCCGAGCAGCCTCGGCGAATAATTACTCTTTCGGGTAGATAAATCTTCATGTCTACCTCATTGAAGTCAATAATTGAATAATATCTACTTCCCTTTAATTCGAACTACTTATAATTCGAAATAAAGCCTCTAGTTCCAAGGAATCGAATTTACGAGATTTCGAATGTATGCACATTCTACCTGCCAATATCTTTAGCTTACCATATGTTAAAACAGTAAGGCGTCATAGCAGGTCCAATTACATTGGTTAAAGAAGAGAGAACTGGTTGCTGCCTTTTCTTTTGTTTGGGTTTCATAACTTGGTCAATGGTACGTTATCGTGGCGTGTCCGTGTCATGCTCACAAGTATTTTATGTGAGCGAGTACAAATTGAGAATGCTCTGGAGAAAATGGGCAACATCTATGACTGTTGGCTAGCTCATCTGTCTTTGAATTGTTCTATATAAGGGCCATTGACACAGTTCTAGTTCTACTTAAGTCAAATAAATCCAATCATTTTACCATGTATTTCCCATCAATTTGACATCTAGGTCATTATTGCTCTGAAATTCCCCCTATTAGAGTTTGATACTCTTTGCGAGCGACATTTGAATGGTCGTGTGAGCAAATTAATCCCTGAAGTGTCCCACCAGAGTGTCCGATGCTTAAAGGCAGAAGTAGGGCATATCAGGCAGAATAGCCTTCAGTTCCATCACTTTCTTCATTGAACTCAAGCTGTGAACATCTACATGAGCTTATCTCTAATTTGATTAGCTTCTGGCTTCTACCTGGATTATAGCTGACAGATCTTATCAGCACGGTGACCATGCTATTTATCAGCCTAAGCAAGTCATTGGTCCAAAGTTAATCAGACAGTAGTTAAGCTCCACCTACTTATGTCTCATATTGAAGCCACTCCCCTGCCGGGGTACAGGATTCCTGCTTTTAACTCATACAATGTCAATGTATGGACTCCTATATGAGAGTCACGTGTAAACACGAGGTATCTAGTCCTCATGTGCGGTTAATAAACGACTGAACTTTACGCATTATGCGTTTGGTACCATTTCTTTACTTTACGCATTATGTGTTCGGTACTATTTTATTCCTGAGCTGTTCAATTGGTGTTGTAGCGGGCGATGTTGATTTATTGGATCAGTTTTTCTATCCATTAAGAAACACTGTTATATATGGATCAGAATTTATGTACACACTGGGACAAAAAACATCACCAAAAGAATCAAATTACAGTTAGGGACGTCATTTGCATATTAGACAAAATATATAAAGTCTGGACTCAAGCACTTATCGCCTAATAACGCAAAGTTATATATTTTTAGAATGCCCATGTTGAAATGGCCGATTTGGTACATGTAAGTAGGCCTACCTCCGTATAAAACTGTGCTTTTTGTTCCATTCGTAAGTAGTTACTGGTAAGAATGCTTTGTAATCTTGCAATGCATCTGGATATTGATATGATTGTATACAGATTATTTTCGGATTGGGGCTACATGTATTATGATTGTTTGCGCGTACAGTAAAGCCTATGTAAAACTGCAACAAAAAAAAAGAGAATTCTTCTCTTTTTTTTTAGTTGCCGTTTTACATAGGCTGTACTGTACGTGCAAACAATCATATTATATGTAGCCAAAACAATCTAATACTTTTGACCATCATTAAGCTACAATTTGTCATTAGGATCTTTGTTGTCTTAGAAATTAAAGATCTAAATGACAAATGGTAGCTTAATGATGGTCAAAAGTATTACAGAATGCTTTCTGCAACAATATTGATCTGTATTTAGCGATAATTGGTATTGAAAATCATTTTTCGGTCTTTTTGTGAGTGGCCGTTTTACACCGGTTTTACTGAATAATATTCATGTTGAAGTAATATTGATTACCTAGGTATTGCATCCGTTTAATTAAACATAGTTTTTGGAGCTATCATGAGTCTGAGGGTAAGCTCTAAAGGAAAAACACCGTTTGACATTACATTTGTACCGTAGTGTTGGTCAGAGACCCCAATTATTTCTACTATATAGTTTAATCATTCCTTGCAATACCTACAGTTTAACATGGCGCAGATGATTTTCTTCTATAGCTTACCTGCATGGCCTTGCAATAACTCTAATGAGTGCTCAGATAGGGAAAGTCCAACTCGTTTGTTTACAATCCGAATTAAACAAACACTCTTTGACTCAGCGGCTCTCTAGGGTCATTTCTGCAATATTTTACCCCGGGTGTGCAGAGGCCTCAATCTATCCAGACTAAACAGTTACGAGGGCAGAAGCAACATTTTCTGGAAGCTCAGTCAAGGATGCTCACATCAACTGGGAGATTTACAGCCAATTAAAAAGGGAACTATCTTGTGTGGAATATCATCCGCATTGTCTAATTAACCAATCAAGAGAAATAAGTGTGATCTAATTCGTGATGAGAGACAGTGATCTCGATGGACGGATTTTTCTATCCCACCCTCATTCAAAACATTGGATTATTTTCTTGCCCATTCTTAATTCCGACCAAAAAGAATTTCGGTCTGCGATAAGCTAGAAAAAAACTCTGTAGTTCAGAAATTAGAAAGGTTTTGATGATATGAATTCTGAGAAGCTCGAGACAATCATGCGCGGATCCGGAAAGTTTTTTCAGAGGGGGTCCAACTCTGACAACTTATATTTAGTTGATGAGGGGAGAGAGTTTCAAAAAACCACTAGAAGCGGACCATTATCGGCCCGCCAGCGAAACGCCATTAAAATGGCATTTCGCTGGCGGGCTTACAATGACCCAACATGGAATTCCGGCTTGGCTTTTCAGAGAATCCAGACCAGTATTGCTAAGAAACCCTATACACTACCGCCCATCTATTTGTCCTTGTCGAATTCGCGTTGAAAACGCATTGAAAACGCACGTAAAACGCATTAGTTTTCCAACGCGAATTTCAAAAATCCAATCAAAGCCCACTATCCATATGCGTTGAACTGCAGTGCAACGCAGTTACCTGTTAACCAATCAATAACTCAAGTATAGCAACGCAGTTCAACGTACAATTCGCGTTGAAACGCATGGTTGAACAGCCAATCAAAAAGTTTCAAGTGCGTTGCCAGATCTGTTACGTGTAAATCAATGATTATTTCATTATTGAAACCAAGACAACAGCGAAAACATATTCCCACAAAACGCTTTGTTTATCGTTTCTTTTTCTTTTTTGTGTCAATGGCACTCCCTCATTTTTGGCCATCGTTGCGAGATATTTCATGTCAGCTGACTTCACATCCCATTGCATTTGTTTAACATCGGTTACAATTCCACTATGTGGACCAGTTCATCGTGTTCAGTCCAACCATATCAAACAGGTTCGTGGATCTGTGCTATCAGGCCTAGGGATCAGGTTTCAGAACCTGAACCTGCTGCATTTTGATCAAATAACTGGCTTGAAGTCTTTATCGATCTATCTCTTCTTACTGGCTCGATTAAATTTAGGTCTTCAGATGGATAGGCTCCCAGTCCTAGCCACACAGGAGGCACTGTGTTCGGAGAGAGAGAGAGAGAGAGAAAAGAGAAAGAAGGCTGTTTAAACTGTGTCGGAAACCTACCTGCCCGGCACTGTGTTGCAGGGGTGCAGGCTGTTTTAGCAATGTCGGAACCTACCTGCCGGGCACCGTGTTACAGGGGTGCAGGCTGTATAAGCGGTGTCCGAACCTACCTGCCGGGCACTGTGTTACAGTGATGCAGGCTGTTTAAGTAGTATCAGAACCTACCTGCCAGGCACTGTGTTGCAGGGGTGCAGACTGTTTAAGCAATGTCAGTGTCTACCTGCCGGGCAGTGTGTTACAGGGGTGCAGACTGTTTCAGCAATGTCTGAACCTACCTGCCGGGCACTGTGTTGCAGTGGTGCAGGCTGTTTAAGTAGTGTGGGAACCTACCTGCCCGGCACTGTGTTGCAGGGGTGCAGACTGTATAAGCGGTGTCGGAATCTACCTGCCGGGCACTGTCTTACAGTGGTGCAGGCTGTTTAAGCGGTGTCAGAACCTACCTGCCGGGCACTATGTTACAGTTGTGCAGGCTGTTTAAGCAATGTCAGAACATACCTGCCGGGCACTGTGTTACATTTATGCAGACTGTTTAAGCAATGTCAAAACCTACCTGCCAGGCACTGTGTTACAGTTGTGCAGGCTGTTTAAGCAATGTCAGAACATACCTGCCGGGCACTGTGTTACATTTATGCAGACTGTTTAAGCAATGTCAAAACCTACCTCCCGGGCACTGTGAAACAGTGGTGCAAGTTGTTTAAGGGGTGTCAGAACCTACCTGCCGGGCACTGTGTTACAGGGGTGCAGTCTGTTTAAATAGTGATGGAACCTAGCTACGGGGCACTGTGTTACAGTGATGCAGGCTGTTTAAGCGGTGTCAGAACCTACCTGCCGGGCACTGTGTTAGAGTGGTGCAAACTGTTTAAGCAGTGTTGGAACCTACCTACCGGGCACTGTGTTACAGTGGTGAAGACTGTTTAAGCGGTGTTGGAACCTACCTGCCGGGCACTGTGTTACAGTGGTGAAGGCTGTTTAAGCGGTGTCGGAACCTTCCTGCCGGGCAATGTGTTACAGTGGTGCAGGCTGTTTAAGTAAAAATAAACCAGTTTTAGATACATGTAATTCTGATTTTTGTTTAATAATTTTGATAGGAAAATAAGACCGAATTCAGACTTTCAAAATCCTTTTTCTTTAGAAATTAAGATATCTCTCGTTTTGCCTGTATTGAGTTGGAACTGTTTAAGCAGTGTCGGAACCTACCTACCGGGCACTGTAATACAGTGGTGCAAGCTGTTTAAGCATAGTCAGAACCTTCCTGCCGGGCACTGTGTTGCAGGGGTGCAGACTGTATAAGCGGTGTTGGAACCTACCTGCTGGGCACTGTAATACAGTGGTGCAGACTGTTTTAGCATAGTCAGAACCTTCCTACTGGGCACTGTGTTGCAGGGGTGCAGGCTGTTTAAGCGGTGTCAGAACCTACCTGCCAGGCACTATGTTACAGTTGTGCAGGCTGTTTAAGCAATGTCAGAACATACCTGCCGGGCACTGTGTTATATTTATGCAGACTGTTTAAACAATGTCAAAACCTACCTGCCAGGCACTGTGTTACAGTGGTGCAGACTGTTTATGTGGTGTCAGAACCTACCTCCCGGGCACTGTGTTACAGTGGTGCAAGTTGTTTAAGCGGTGTCAGAACCTACCTGCCGGGCACTGTGTTACAGGGGTGCAGTCTGTTTAAATAGTGATGGAACCTAGCTACGGGGCACTGTGTTACAGTGATGCAGGCTGTTTAAGCGGTGTCAGAACCTACCTGCCGGGCACTGTGTTAGAGTGGTGCAGACTGTTTAAGCGGTGTCAGAACCTACCTGCTGGGCACTGTGTTACAGGGGTGCAAACTGTTTAAGCAGTGTTGGAACTCACCTACCGGGCACTGTGTTACAGTGGTGAAGACTGTTTAAGCGGTGTTGGAACCTACCTGCCGGGCACTGTGTTACAGTGGTGAAGGCTGTTTAAGCGGTGTCGGAACCTACCTGCCGGGCAATGTGTTACAGTGGTGCAGGCTGTTTAAGTAGAAATAAACCAGTTTTAGATACATGTAATTCTGATTTTTGTTTAATAATTTTGATAGGAAAATAAGACCGAATTCAGACTTTCAAAATCCTTTTTCTTTAGAAATTAGATATCTCTCGTTTTGCCTGTATTGAGTTGGAACTGTTTAAGCAGTGTCGGAACCTACCTACCGGGCACTGTAATACAGTGGTGCAAGCTGTTTAAGCATAGTCAGAACCTTCCTGCCGGGCACTGTGTTGCTGGGGTGCAGACTGTATAAGCGGTGTTGGAACCTACCTGCTGGGCACTGTAATACAGTGGTGCAGACTGTTTTAGCATAGTCAGAACCTTCCTGCTGGGCACTGTGTTGCAGGGGTGCAGGCTGTTTAAGCGGTGTCAGAACCTACCTGCCAGGCACTATGTTACAGTTGTGCAGGCTGTTTAAGCAATGTCAGAACATACCTGCCGGGCACTGTGTTATATTTATGCAGACTGTTTAAACAATGTCAAAACCTACCTGCCAGGCACTGTGTTACAGTGGTGCAGACTGTTTATGTGGTGTCAGAACCTACCTCCCGGGCACTGTGTTACAGTGGTGCAAGTTGTTTAAGCGGTGTCAGAACCTACCTGCCGGGCACTGTGTTACAGGGGTGCAGTCTGTTTAAATAGTGATGGAACCTAGCTACGGGGCACTGTGTTACAGTGATGCAGGCTGTTTAAGCGGTGTCAGAACCTACCTGCCGGGCACTGTGTTAGAGTGGTGCAGACTGTTTAAGCGGTGTCAGAACCTACCTGCTGGGCACTGTGTTACAGGGGTGCAAACTGTTAAAGCAGTGTTGGAACCTACCTACCGGGCACTGTGTTACAGTGGTGGAGACTGTTTAAGCGGTGTTGGAACCTACCTGCCGGGCACTGTGTTACAGTGGTGAAACCTGTTTAAGCGGTGTCAGAACCTACCTGCCGGGCAATGTGTTACAGTGGTGCAGGCTATTTAAGTAAAAATAAACCAGTTTTAGATACATGTAATTCTGATTTTTGTTTAATAATTTTGATAGGAAAATAAGACCGAATTCAGACTTTCAAAATCCTTTTTCTTTAGAAATTAAGATATCTCTCGTTTTGCCTGTATTGAGTTGGAACTGTTTAAGCAGTGTCGGAACCTACCTACCGGGCACTGTAATACAGTGGTGCAAGCTGTTTAAGCATAGTCAGAACTTTCCTGCCGGGCACTGTGTTGCAGAGGAGGCAGACTGTATAAGCGGTGTTGGAACCTACCTGCCGGGCACTGTAATACAGTGGTGCAGGCTGTTTTAGCATAGTCAGAACCTTCCTGCCGGGCACTGTGTTGCAGGGGTGCAGACTGTATAAGCGGTGTTGGAACCTACCTGCCGGGCACTGTGTTACAGTGGTGCAGGCTGTTTAAGCGGTGTCAGAACCTACCTGCCAGGCACTGTTTTACAGTGGTGCAGGCTGTTTAAGCAATGTCAGAACCTACCTGCCGGGCACTGTGTTACAGGGGTGCAGGCTGTTTAAGTAGTGTCAGTGTTACGACCCAACTAGCAATATTCCCCATTTTAAAATCGGAAGCCTCCCAACTTGAAATTTCTAGTTCGGACGTCCCATTTTAAAATGGGAGGTTGGATTCTTCTTCTAAGTTATTATTCTTGGGATATTATTACATCTTCAAACTGCATTAAAAGCGATCGAATAGTAGACTAATTATTTACTAATTATTATTGAATTATTTTTTGTTTATGTTTTACGACCTATCGGAAAAACTATCAATCGAGCCCATATCCGGTTCAGAAGCAACGGATGTATGTAAAGCATGCATTTTAGATGAATGTTTCTGAGTGATGCGCATTATGATTAGTTGTTGTATTTTGTTGTCTTTCTTTACTTGTGCATAACATAGTCTGTTCAATGTTTTGGGGGTTTCCAGCACACATTCTGGCAGAGGTGGGAGGGATGTGAGTGGGTGGAGAATGTTTAGATTTTCATTTCACATTTGGCTGTGTAGGGTGCGCTCATGGTATACCAGGTGCAGTTTAAAGCTTTATGTCCGGTTGTTGAATAGTGAGGGCTGCCCACCCCGGTTTCTTTTTCATGCAATCACTTGCAGTTCTAATCATTGTGTACCATTTCCTCCCCTTGTCGTTTCGCCCCAAGACGTTTCGTCCCCACTATTCGTTTCGTTCCCATTAGACGTTTCACCCCCCTAGTTGTTTCGCCCCCTTAGTCGATTCGCCCCTAGTACAATATACAGCATAAACATCATTGAATAAAGGTAACTGACACAACACAGAGTCAGTGGTGTTTTATCAGGTCAAGCTCAAACCAGGTCGCAGGCATTTTGTTTTTTTTTGTTTGTTTGATTTGATTCTAAATACGTCCCATCAACAATCTTTCAGTTAAACAGGGACGGGTCTTCCTGGGTTGAACCAGTACTAAGCTAGGATAAATGTGTCTTGCTCAAGGACCAAAACGCAGTGACGCCGGTGAGGCTCGAACCCTCGGTCTCGAGTCAAGCACTCTACCACTGAGCCACTGCGCTCCCTGTCACAGGCATTTGACTGATAAAACTGTGAAAATCCCATAAACTGCTCGTATTTACCTGATCTCCTGTTCTAGAAGAAGCCAGCTGATCAGGAACCACACTGTTTTCAATGCAAGATGTGAGCTCGTAATAATTAATCAAAATATGAAATACAGAATTGTATTAATTTCATACATTTGTACTTGTCCAAGGACAAGTAAATAGAAATCTTCAACTTGTCCTGGATGAAATGGGACCATGTCGGACAAGTCGGGCATGGTATTTCCACAGCCCTGACTTACATACATCATAGGTCCAGAGAAGGTCACTTAAGGAGAATAAAACTGTAATGATATTCTAATCCATAAATTTAATCATGTGTTTGGGTGTTCAAAAGTACCATTTCAATGAGGTGATTCTTTTTAGTTCCCACAACAATGTTTGGGTTAGGCGAGACCAAACCTTTAATACATTTTTGCATTGATGTAAATGATTAATACATTTTTGCATTGACATCAAATTTTAATGATTAAGACATGAAAATAAATAAGTTAAAATAACTAACAGTTACTGTTTAAAGCTAACCCACTAGATAGCTGTGTCTGCACACTTAATAATCTTACACCTTCAAAGATATCTGAACTGTAAAATTCCTATATCGCAAATGCATAAAATCTAAAGGCTACGGCTGTTTAGCGAAAAGCAATTTTCGTGTACTTCACCCCGATTGTGTGAATGCTACCAAAAAATGCATAGATCTTTCAGTTGTTTTAAGATTCAAAAAGGCTAGTGAGAAAATGTAATGTGGCTATCTAGTGAGACTAGAAGTGTTATTGTTTGCCTAAATCATCTAAGTCTTAACTGTATATGCGAGCAGTAAATGCTCTGACGAAACTGCACAGGCTCATCACCATTCACCCATTAAATAAGTACCAAAGATTTTATAATCTAGCTCATTTAATTTCACTTAATATTAACCCTCTTTATAATGATGACTCCTTAATACGAACTTTTGCAAACTGTGATGACTCAGATGAAAGGTCGCATAATGTGACATTTTATCAGGGTCTACAATATTTGTCAAGACAAAAATGATCTTTAGAGAAGAATGACCAAACAGCGAAGGTGGGGTGCTTGTTCTGGCGAAGGTTGATGGGGCTTGCAATTACTGAGACCAATGACAATGTAGAGTGCCATGCACAATGCCAGTACTACCTGTACATAGTCATAGAGCTATGTGGGGCTTTGCTATGCAAGGATATGTTACAAAATGATGCTTTGCAGCATTAGGTAGACTACCCGGACCTGCCCCTTGTAAGCACTTTTTTGTTACATACTGTGGCCTACTGTAACATATAACAAAGATGGTTGCTAGCTGCATCATTATGTATTGGTTTCAAGCTAAAAAGTGGATTTTTATTCAATTTATGAAGTCATTGAAGATGATAGTAGGCATCTATCTGATGGTTAATTTCATACTAAAGTTTCTAGAGGAGCATAGTGGCTCACGCAGTTGTTGAGCGATTGACCCTGGTAGAATTCCTCGGGTAATGTTAATACTCTATATACACTTAAAAGTATGTCTGTTTTCAAACTCCAATGCTGACAGGCAGGGTAGCCATAGACACTTGGGGTCAGTACATTTTTTTTTATTTAAAATATGTTATTTTGTATGCTTGAACTTATACAGATGTTAGAAAAATTGCCATAGAACATATGGAAACATTTGGGAAAAAATGCTTATTGCTCACAATGATTAGGGGAGCTGATTTATTTTCATTCTGTATTTCAAAAAATATCATTTAAGATTTGGATCAACCTTAAGTGCTAAATGGGTAGCTGAGTATAGTTTTCTGTTATTCATCATGTTCATGTGGAAACAAAAATACAACTAATGCTAGGCTTAGATAAAAAAAAAATCTTAGTCATTAAAAGCTATTTTTGGAATGTACATGTAATGCTTAAAGTTTCATTAACTTCATTTACAAAATGAAAATAACCCAACACTAATCCTTGGGAGTCAGTACAGTTCAATAGGTAGAACATCCTCGGGTTATGTTAATACACCTGTAGGTATATCTGGGTTCAAATCCCGGTGAGCTGGTTTATTTTCATTCAGTATTTCAAAAAAAGCTTAAAAACAATCACCTTGTTTAAGCACTAGGGGGTTCAAATCCCAGTACTGACAGGCAGGTGAGCTGGTTTATTTTCATTCAGTATTTCAAAAAAGCTTTAAAACAATCACCTTGTTTAAGCACTAGAATTCTTTGAAAAAAACACTGAGAAAATGCTAATAAATTAACAAAAAGTACAAATTTTGTATACAATGGAGACAATTTCTTTACATAATTGATTCAAACCAAAATTTAATGCATAGAGTCAAGAGCTAAAAAATAGTGATAAAGGACTTTAAACATAATATTCACATTGACTTTGATCTAAATTTTAGGTTATTTTTTGTTGTTGTAAAATTGGAGAAATCAGCATTGTCTGCAAAATGGACATTGTGCTAGAAAAATAGCAACCTTGCAGGCAGACATTTTATGAAAGGCACTCACCGTTTAAACAACTGTAGAACATGATTTAACATGAACACTGCATTCAAAAAATATTAAAAATCATATAATTATATACTGCTGCACTGTAAAGCAGGACTAAAATATAAATATAACCAGAAACATAGGCTAAAAACTTCACAAATACTACTAAATAAAAGGCTTTAAAGTTTAAGTCTATACGTCTGTTTATAGATAACGCCTATTTATTTCATAAAAAGGTCATAGGTCAAGATAAGCAAATCTTTTGGGTATAAATTTGTAATATTTTTTATTTCCACCAATTTATTTTATATTTCGGTTGCTCAAAAGAACCGTCTCATTGAGACGGTTCTTTTGAGTACCCACAATGTCTATGTTTAGTATGTTAGGCATCATCAAAGCAAAGCTTAAAAATAACTACATCAATCACAAATTGATAAAGGCTTTCCAGGCACATTTGACCTATGTACACATGTTCCTATAAGTAGTATAAGCCCACACAGCTTACACTGAGTACTTTACTGGTAGTTAATATGTTAACACTATAAGGCTTTCAAGTGGCCCTAAAATTCCTAAAAAAACATCCTAAATTTTTAGGCTTCCCTAATTTTCTAAAAAAAGAACTCTAAAATGGCCAAATTCCAAAAAAAGTCTTTCCTTCTTTTTTTAAATGTCCCTAATTTTGGTATTTTCTGAGTGAACTTACTAAAAGGAATTTTTGAACAAAGACTTGAAGTCATGCAATTAATGAACCAATTAACTGACTTAATATTCTGTAAGTTTCATTTACAACAGATGTTGCAAACCTAAAAGTAGGTGAACTGCATGCTTCAGTTGGTTTCCAAGTGTTCCTAGGCTACAGCTTCATTAAACATACAGTATTTTGTGGTGATGTTTTGTGGTGATGACAATCCAGGCAGTATTTCATTGTTTGCCAAGATAATTTTGTTTGTTTGATTTGATTCTTTATGTCCCATCAACAATCTTTCAGATATAAAGGGACGGGTATTCCTGGGTTAAACCAGTACTAAGCTAAGGATTAATGTTCTTGCTCAAGGACACAATGCAGTGACGCTGGTGAGGCTTGAACCCACATCCCCTTGGTCTCTAGTCGAGCACTTTACCACTGAGCCGCTGCGATCCCCTGAAAATGAAAATGGTTAAGTGAGTATAGTTAATTCTTAAATTTGATCCCTGTAGAGCTCAATGTAGTTTTGACAAATTCCATGTACAGTCAAGTTGGCACCAAAATGAGATCCAGGACTCCGAGTTGCTGGTACAAACCTGGAGTCTGGCAACTTTGATAGGGATTTATGCTTTTCTTATCAGTGAATCAAGTTGGGTCTGGACAGTTGTCAGTTACTGCACTCAAGTGGAAGAAAGGATTTGTACTGAGTACAGGTCCACTCACTACTTTGGTATATACTCACGCCCTTCTTTATCGTGTCATCTCCTTTATCGCATCATTTGATTTTCACATGAAGTTATTTTACGTGTTATTATTGTGTATTTGCATTTACCCGATAACAAACAAGGGCCTTGATAAAGGAGGAATCCAGTATAGGTGTAAGTTTTTTAGGATTATACTAGAATTCAGGATTCTGAGGCTGACTTTCCGTTGAGTTATTTTTCATTTTAGTTAAAGACAATTAAGGCCAAATAAAAAAAATGTTTCTCACAACCTCCCTCATCTGTTTTAAATGCCCCTCATTTGTCTTTTTTCAGACTTCAATAAAAAATAAAGTGGCCTCATTTATTTTATTCATATGTCAAAATCAAAATATCAACATTTTTTATGCTTAAAATGAACAAAAAAGGTGCCTCAATTGGTTTGGATGAAATTTAAAAAAAATGGCCTCATCTGTTTTTTGGGAAATAAAAAATAAAAATTAAACATGCCTGCCTCATCTGTTTTTCAAAAAGTGGTCTGAGAAACACTTGTTTATTGATTTTCTTTCCTAACCATTCAAACTGACAATGTTTTGTTGGAATTCTTCAAGTTTTAAGATTTATAAGATCCGAATTTGGAAATTCCGAACTTACACCCGTACATGTAGGTATTACCTGCCATGGAAATATGTGAACTGACATGCCCACACTTTTGCTCCATAATTGCCATGGGATTTTTATTTAATAGAAAAACAAGTTTAAAATCTCCAAATATGAATATATACATGTAATGAATTGCATTAGGTTTCTCATGATTACTTTTGGGTATTTCTTGGCACTTGTTAAACCACACAATCTGCATCATAACACACAAGTTATGAGATATCAACAATAAACTTTGTTTATAGATCGATCTCCATGCGAAGAAGTGCAATAACCATAATTCTCTTTTGCATAATTTAGGGGTTACTTCCCTTTGTTATTTTTCATACTTAAATTCTATCGGGACCATAGCACAAAAACTATAATAGGTATCATTTTGACATTTAATTGGTACATGTAGATAGATCTGTATGAGGAGAGGTGCAGTGTACAAGAACCATAATTCTCTTTGGCATGATTTAGGAGTTATTGTCCTTAATTATACTTAAATTTTTGCCAGAGCATAACATTAACACTATTAGAGAAATCAACTTGCAGCCCTTTTTGAACAATGCCTTTATTTGGGGAGCATACATCAGTTTAAACGATTCTCTTGTTTTAAATAAAAGTTTACTTCTTAATTCTTTGTTTCTGAGAATTGGAGACATGCAGCAGATAATGATGATGGACATTAACCTGCATCATCTGAAATTTGTTTTGTCATATGGTACCTGTACTATGTACACTTACAAGCATGCCGTTACTGGCACTTTTTCTGAAGACTTAAGATATTGGTTCTGATGAAGGCATCCAGTTGGTCTCTGTTATATGTACTTATTTCTGTCTCAGTGCCATCAGGATGCCTTTTACATGGCCATTATACACTTCAATAGATGGATTCATGAGGAACTTTGTTGAAGCCTTGAGCAAGACACTTTATTCTATGCTTTGTGTTTTTCACCCAGGAAGACAGGAAAACAGGCATGCATGACTGGAAAATTGTTGACTGAGTCTGGGATCTAAGTTCTACAAAGAACCAAAACATCTGGGATCTAAGTTCTACAAAGAACCAAAACAATAGACGGACACTTTACTTGCTGGAATGGAGCCTATTTTGTTTGTTTGATTTGATTCTTTACGTCCCATCAACAATCTTTCAGTTATAAAAGGACGGGTCTTCCTGGGTTGAACCAGTACTAAGCTAGGATTAATGTTCTTGCTCAAGGACACAACGCAGTGATGCCGGTGAGGCTCGTGGAATGGAGCCTATAGTGTTACAATACATTTTCAGAGAGATTGAGTCATATGATAAGTATGGTGGTCTCATCCTTTGGAATGAATAGGTAACCCAAATATTCAGCTCAACATTTCAATAAAGAGATTATACATGTATTAGACAAGAATTGAATCCAGAAAGGAAAGGGCATCTGGTAAGTTAACTTATATATGCACTGGTAACTTCCTCATGTAAAGCATTAATTAGGTAAATTTTCTGTGAAAAAATGATATTTATGTGGGTATTGAGTATATTTGGACATATCTAATTTGATTTCATGGAAATATTCTAAGATGGGGCATTTCCCAACTAGGAATATCACTTATTTCAAGTCATTTGATTTGTTTCAACATTAATTAGTTCAAATCCATGTGACAAATGATACTTTTAGTTGGAGCATACATATTGAATAAGGTACTTAGCATATTTGGACACATCTTATTGGATTTCATGCAAATATTCCAAGATGGGGCACTTCCCAACTTGGAATATCAATTTCTTCAAGTGATTTGGTGTGCTTCAGCATTTAGTAGTTAAAGTTACTGTGACAAATGATACTTACAGTGGAAAGGAGCATATTATTCTAGGTACTTAGCATATTTGGACACCACTAATTGGATTTTATGGAAATATTCCAAGATGAGGCACTTCCCAACTAGGAATATCACTTATTTCAAGTGATTTGGTGTGTTTCAATATTAATTAGGTAAATTTATTGTGACAAATAATACTTATAGTGGAAACAGACATATGTATGTGGGTATTGAGCATATTTGGACACATCTAATTTGATTTCATGGAAATATTCTAAGATGGGGCATTTCCCAACTAGGAATATCACTTATTACAAATCATTTGGTTTGTTTCAACATCAATTTGTTAATATACATGTGACAAATGATACTTTTAGTTGGAACATACATAGTGAATTAGGTACTTAGCATAATTGGACACATCTTATTGGATTTCATGCAAATATTCCAAGATGGGGCACTTCCCAACTTGGAATATCAATTTCTTCAAGTGATTTGGTGTGTTTCAGCATTTAGTAGTTAAGTTACTGTGACAAATGATACTTACAGTGGAAAGGAGCATATTATTCTAGGTACCTAGCATATTGGGACACCACTTATTGGATTTCATGGAAATATTCCAAGATGGGGCACTTCCCAACTTGGAATATCACTTATTTCAAGTGATTTGGTGTGTTTCAATATTGATTAGGTAAATTTATTGTGACTAATGATACTTATAGTGGAAATAGACATATTTATGTGGGTATTGAGCATATTTGGACACATCTACTTGGATTTCATGGAAATATTCCTAGATTGGGCACTTCCCAACTTGGAATATCACTTATTTCAAGTGATATGGTGTGTTTCAATATTAATTAGGTAAATTTATTGTGACAAATGATACTTATAGTGGAAACAAACATTATATATATGGGTATTGAGCATATTTGGACTCATCTAATTTCATTCCATAGAAATATTCCAAGATGGGGCACTTCCAAACTTGGAATATCACTTATTTCAAGTGATTTGGTTTGTTTCAACATTAATTAGTTCAAATCCATGTGACAAATGATACTTTTAGTTGGAGCATACATATTGAATAAGGTACTTAGCATATTTGGACACATCTTATTGGATTTCATGCAAATATTCCAAGATGGGGCACTTCCCAACTTGGAATATCAATTTCTTCAAGTGATTTGGTGTGCTTCAGCATTTAGTAGTTAAAGTTACTGTGACAAATGATACTTACAGTGGAAGGAAGCATGTTATTCTAGGTACTTAGCATATTTGGACACCACTAATTGGATTTCATGGAAATATTCCAAGATGGGGCACTTCCCAAATAGGAATAACACTTATTTCAAGTCATTTGATTTGTTTCAACATTAATTAGATAAAATACATGTGACAAATGATACTTATAGTGGAACAGACATATTGATTTAGGTACTTAGCATATTTGGGCACATCTTATTTGATTTCATGCAAATATTCCAAGATGGGGCACTTCCCAACTTGGAATATCAATTTCTTCAAGTGATTTGGTTGGCTTCAGCAGTAAGTTGTTAAAGTAACTGTGACAAATGATACTTAAAGTGGAAAGGAGCATATTATTCTAAGCACTTAGCATATTCGGACACCACTTATTGGATTTCATGGAAATATTCCAAGATGGGGCACTTCCCAACTTGGAATATCACTCATTTCAAGTGATTTGGTGTGTTTCAATATTAATTAGGTAAATGTATTGTGACAAATGATACTTATAGTGAAAACAGACATACTTATGTGGGTATTGAGCATATTTGGACACATTTAATTGGATTTCATGGAAATATTCTAAAATGGGGCACTTCCCAACTTGGAATATCACTTATATTTCAAGTGATTTGGTGTGTTTCAATATTAATTAGGTAAATTTATTTAGACAAATGATACTTATAGTGGAAACAGTCATATGTATGTGGGTATTGAGCATATTTGGACACATCTAATTGGATTTCATGGAAATATTCTAAGATGGGGCATTTCCCAACTAGGAATATCACTTATTTCAAGTTGAATGGTGTGTTTCAACATTAATTAAATATTTATTAGGTAAATTTATTGTGACAAATGATACTTATAGTGGAAACAGACAAATTTATGTAGGTATTGAACATATTTTGACACATCTAATTTGATTTCATGAAAATATTCCCCAAGTTTGGGGTTTTCCCAACTTGGAATATCAATTTCTTCAAGTGATTTGGTGTGCTTCAGCATTTATTAGTTAAAGTTACTGTGACAAATGATACTCACAGTGGAAAGGGACATATGAATCTAGGTACTTAGCATTTATTAGTTAAAATCAGAATATGGTAAGTGCCTAGATTAACATGAATCCAATAAGTGGTGTCAGAATATGCTAAGAAACCTAATTAATATGTCCTTTTCCACTGTAAGTATCATTTGTCACAGTAACTTTAACTAATAAATGCTGAAGCACACCAAATCACTTGAGGAAATTAATATTCGAGGTTGGGAAGTGCCCCATCTTGGAATATTTCCATGAAATCCAATTAGATGTGTCAAAATATGCTCAATACCCACATAATTATGTCTGTTTCCACTATAAGTGTCATTCGTCACAATAAGTTTAACTCATTATTGTCGAAACACACCAAATCACTTGAAATAAGTAATATTCCAAGTTGGGAAATGCCCCATCTTAGAATATTTCCATGAAATCCAATAAATGGGTGTCAGAATATGCTAAGTACCTAGATGAATGTGCCCCTTTCTACTGAAAGTATCATTTGTCACAGTTACTTTAACTAATAAATGCTGAAGCACACAAAATCACTTGAAGAAATAGATATTCACAGTTGGGAAATCCCCCAACATGAAATATTTCCATGAAATCCAATTAGAATTGTCGAAATATGCTCAATATCCACAAAATTATGTCTGTTTCCACTATAAGTGTCATTTGTCACAATAAATTTACCTAATTAATGTTGCAACAGACCAAATCACTTGAAATAAGTGATATTCCAAGTTGGGAAGTGCCCCATCTTGGAATATTTCCATGAAATCCAATTAGTGGTGTCAGGATATGCTAAGTACCTAGATTAATATGCTCCTTTCCACTGTTAGTATCAATTGTCACAGTAACTTTAACTAATGAATGCTGAAGCACACCAAAACACTTGAGGAAATTAATATTCCAAGTTGGGAAGTGCCCCATCTTTGAATATTTCCATGAAATCCAATTAGATGTGTTGAAATATGCTTAATACCAACATAAATATGTCTGTTTCCACTATAAGTATCATTTGTCACAATAAGTTTAACTCATTAATGTTGAAACACACCAAATCACTTGAAATAAGTAAAATTCCAAGTTGGGAAGTGCCCCATCTTGGAATATTTCCATGAAATCCAATAAATGGTGTCAGAATATGCCTAATGCCTAGATGAATGTGCCCCTTTCCACTATAAGTATCATTTGTCACAGTAACTTTAACTAATAAATGCTGAAGCACACCAAATCACTTGAGGAAATTAATATTCCAAGTTGGGAAGTGCCCCATCTTCGAATATTTCCATGAAATCCAATTAGATGTGTCAAAATATGCTCAATACCCACATAATTATGTCTGTTTCCACTATAAGTGCCATTTGTCACAATAAATTTAACTCATTATTGTCGAAACACACCAAATCACTTGAAATAAGTAATATTCCAAGTTGGGAAGTGCCCCATCTTGGAATATTTCCATGAAATCCAATAAATGGTGTCAGAATATGCTAAGTACCTAGATGAATGTGCCCCTTTCCACTGTAAGTATCATTTGTCACAGTTACTTTAACTAATAAATGCTGAAGCACAAAAAATCACTTGAAGAAATTGATATTCAAAGTTGGGAAGTGCCCCCAACTTGAAATATTTCCATGATATCCAATTAGATTTGTCGAAATATGCTCAATATCCACATAATTATGTCTGTTTCCACTATAAGTGTCATTTGTCACAATAAATTTACCTAATTAATGTTGAAACACACCAAATCACTTGAAATAAGTGATATTCCAAGTTGGGAAGTACCCCATCTTGGAATATTTCTATGAAATCCAATAAGTGGTGTCAGGATATGCTAAGTACCTAGATTAATATGCTCCTTTCCACTGTTAGTATCATTTCATAGTAACTTTAACTAATAAATGTTGAAGCACACCAAATCACTTGAGGAAATTAATATTCCAAGTTGGGAAGTGCCCCATCTTGGAATATTTCCATGAAATCCAATTAGATGTGTTGAAATATGCTCAATACCCACATAAATATGTCTGTTTCCACTATAAGTATCATTTGTCACAATAAGTTTAACTCATTAATGCTGAAACACACCAAATCACTTGAAATAAGTAATATTCCAAGTTGGGAAGTGCCCCATCTTGGAATATTTCCATGAAATCCAATAAATGGTGTCAGAATATGCTTAGTACCTAGATGAATGTGCCCCTTTCCTCTATAAGTATCATTTGTCACAGTAACTTTAACTTATAAATGCTGAAGCACACCAAATCACTTGAGGAAATTAATATTCCAAGTTGAGAAGTGCCCCATCTTGGAATATTTCCATGAAATCAAATTAGATGTGTCAAAATATGCTTAATACCCACATAATTATGTCTGTTTCCACTATAAGTGTCATTCGTCACAATTAATTTAACTCATTATTGCCGAAACATACCAAATCACTTGAAATAAGTAATATTCCAAGTTGGGAAGTGCCCCATCTTGGAATATTTCCATGAAATCCAATAAATGGTGTCAGAATATGCTAAGTACCTAGATGAATGTGCCCCTTTCCACTGTCAGTATCATTTGTCACAGTTACTTTAACTAATAAATGCTGAAGCACACAAAATCACTTGAAGAAATTGATATTCAAAGTTGGGAAATCCCCCAACTTGAAATATTTCCATGAAATTTGTCGAAATATGCTCAATATCCACAAAATTATGTCTGTTTCCACTATAAGTATCATTTGTCACAATAAATTTACCTAATTAATGTTGAAACACACCAAATCACTTGAAATAAGTGATATTCCAAGTTGGGAAGTGCCCCATCTTGGAATATTTCCATGAAATCAAATTAGTGGTGTCAGAATATGCTAAGTACCTAGATTAATATGCTCCTTTCCACTGTTAGTATCATTTGTCACAGTAACTTTAACTAATAAATGTTGAACTTGAAGAAACTGATATTCCAAGTTGGGAAATCCCCCAACTCAGAATATTTCCATGAAATCCAATTAGATGTGTCTGAATATGCTCAATACCCACATAAATATGTCTGATTCCACTATAAGTATCATTTGTCACAGTAAATTTACCTAATTAATGTTGAAACACACAAAATCACTTGAAACAAGTGATATTCCAAGTTTGGAAACTTCCAATCTTGGGATATTTCCTTGAAGTCCAATTAGACAGTGTCAGAAAATTCTAAGTACCTAAATTGATTTGTCTGTCTGCAATATAAGTATAATTTGTTACAGTTACTTAACCTATTTAGAGTTGAAAACACACCAAATCACCTGGATATAGGGATATTCCAAGTTGGGAAGTGCCCCATCTTGGAATATTTCCATGAAATCCAATTAAATGTGTCAGAATATGCTATACAACAAAAGAATATGTCTGCTTTCAATATAAATTGTTACAGTTACTTAAACTAGAGTTAAAACACACTTATTCACCTGGAACTAGGGATATTCCAAGTTCCAAAATGCGCCCTGTAGAAATATTTCCATGAAATACAATTAGAGGTGTCAAAATATGTTACCTCTGTTGGTTTCCAATATAAGTATTATTTGTTACAGTTACTTAACCTATTTAGAGTTAAAACACACCAAATCACCTGGCACAAGGGATATTCCAAGTTCCAAAATGCCCCATCTAGAAATACTTCCATGAAACACAATTAGAGGTATCAAAATAAGCTAAGTACCTAAATTTTTATATGTCTGTTTCCACTTTAAGTACCATTTGTCACAGTTAATTTACCTAATTAATGTTGAAACACACAAAATCACTTGAAACTAGTGATATTCCAAATTGGGAAAAGTCCCATCTTGAAATATCCTCATGAATCAAATTAGAGGTGTCAGAATATGCTAAGTACCAAAATTAATATTTCTGTTTCAACTATAAATGCCATTGTTACTTTACCTAAATAATGTTGAATATCAGGTCAAGACAGTGTGTCATGTGCAAAAAGGAAGTTGAAACTAGTGATATTCCTAGTTGGGAAATGCCCCATCTATGAATATTTCTATGAAAAACTATTAGGTCTCAGAATATGCTAAGTACCTAAATTTATATGTCTGTTACTACTATAAGTATCATTTGCTACAGTGATTAACCTATGTAATGTTGCAAACACACCAAATTAACTGAAACTAGGGATATTCCAAGTTGAGAATTGCCCCATCTAGAAATCAGTCGAAGAATTCCAATTAGAGGTGTGAGAATATGCTAAGTACTTAATTGTGCTTGTCAGTTCATTATATGCACATGGCATGTTTTACATTACTAAGTTAACAGTGCATTTATAAGTTAACCCTTAAAGCGCCAAGAAAAAATGCATCTGAAAATGTCATCTGCTGAAGTTGTCTGCTGCAAATAATTGCCAAGCATTACTGACGAGTGAAACATGACCAGACTGTCGGACTGACTCATAGATCAATTCGAGTCTCACTATATGCTCAAGCATTTTTGTTTGATTTATAGCTAAGTTCACCGTTAGTGCTGAAAAAAGTATTTAGTCAAGGTGCCGTTCATACATGTACGTGTACATGTATGCGACAGTAACACATTTTAATAATTTGCCCAAGACTTAAAATGCTTGTCCTATCTTTCAAATTTTGACAATAAATTTCAGAAACAACAGTCATAAGAAAAAGTTGTTTGAAATCTGCTAATGACGAAGATGCACATCAGTCTATGCATCCGGTGCGCACCGTTGGTTCTTAACATGCAACTAATATGAATATGAGAATGAATTGAGCCATTCCTGGCCGAGACACTCCAAAGACAAGTGTTCTCCCAAAGTTTAAAGTGCTCAGCTCAGGACCTTTCGGTGGATTTGTTGGACATGCGAGATACACAAATTTACCCCTTTTCCCACCAGTCAGACACTTTTGCTTTGTCCATTTTGTCTGAATATGTTCTTAGGTATCAAATATTGCAAAAGACCTAGATAATATTGCTCCCTTAGGATCAGTCTGATCTGGGTTCATAGTGATTGCTTCCATGATCATGGTAAAAGGCTAGTCTGGATAACACTTGAATATCTGCAGCAGACATTAAAAGCATTTAGGACAAAACAATTTGGCTGAAAAGGGGTTATTAGCTTGTTATATCTTGATTTATATGTTTTAGGATCATAAGCCTCTCGAACTAGCTAAGTTGTTTAAATTCGAAACGGGAAGATAAAAAGCTGTAGATTTTCGCTTTTTTTGACAACTATCCCTCTAAAAGAATGCGTTTCTTGCGCTCCCACGATACACTGTCGTTGTTTTTGCACGATATTATGACATGTATGCATAGATCCATAGATATATAGCTTTGAACAGTCAGGGGCATAACCTGTATAAGTTACAATATATATCACTTGAAGAGGTTAAAATTATGTCTTTTTTAACAATGACTTCAAAATGAGGCCATCGAAAGTAACTTATTTAGGTTATATCTGAAATTATTTACGCCAAGGTTAAATTTTAGGACGTCAAACATATAACTTATTCAAGTTAAAAAGTAGCTTATTTTCTGATCTTCAATGACCTTGCGTACAAATTTCTAGACGATGCGTACACAAATTTATTGCATAATCGTAAAGTTATGTAATAGGTCTTTCAGATAAAATTACCCACATGGCCGTGAAAATTGCAGTAACTCCGGAATATGAAGATGAAAATAGACAGTTTCACTCAAACAGGTTACTTTTGTCTTTGTTGCTATAAAAGTTAACTGCTTTAAGTGATATATTTTTTAACTTTTGGAAGTTATGCACCTGACTGTTGAATAGGGCGTAAAAAGGACACTAGCCGAAATCCGTGTCATTTTAACCACGCAGCCATTAGAAAATTAGATGCTGTTAAGTTCTATTCGCTATGGCGATATAAGCATTTTTCAAGCCTATTTTTTCTTTGCACCATCAAAATTAATTATTCAAACGCTAATCGCAGACAAGTGCAGCAAAACTATAAGCATGTTGTTTGCCCTTCTATAACAATTTTAAAACACCCATCAATACACCAAAATAATCACAGTCAAGTGCTAGTTATTATATCTGTTAAAATTACGTTTGCGAACAAATTTTAAAATTTCTTCTGGTTTTGCATAACACATGATATATTCAATCATTCGTCAGCAGTTATATTGATGTATCGATTTAAGCGTGTAACTGGCAACTTCCGGTACTGGCATACCCCCATGTTATAAAAAGTGGGTGGGGTAAATCAACCCCTTGTAGAAAACACAATAACGATGGGATCTGCATAATTTTCTTATTGCAATTATTTCAAAGCCTGTTAAAAGGCACAAAAACAGTTTTAATGTATTTTCTAAATATAGTAACGCTCCATGACGTCATTTATATACAAAATAAGGGATTTTAGCACCCCCTTGGCTACTTATTTTGCAGTTCATTTCTAATAAAACAAAATTATTAACCTTGTTTTGGGATGAAAGTTACCATAACACTTCCATCTACCATATAAACAAGAAAAATTATAATACTACTTTACAGCTAACATATTAAGCCACAATCAAAAGCCCGTATCCAACTTCCATTTGTGTCAACTTTTTGCAATAAAAGTTTATATGCCTACTGTTCAATTTGCTGAGGTTCCAAACAAACCTTCCATATCCAAAAATTGCTGCGCATTTGCGATAATGTTTATATAATATTGTAGCACGTGGTGTCCTTGATCTGCAGCCATACTTTCAGAAGCTGTGTATGGCTATGGACCCATTTTCATGCAATTGTTTCTACCGTTCTGTCAGAGACTAAGTCCATAAATGTCATTTTTCAACCATATTTCCAGTGTGCGATATATAGGTATGTCTTTGCCTCTTAGAAGTCATTAAAGTAATGCATTTTGAAATAATTCTAGGTTGTATGTATAGATAAAAGCTCAGTCTTTCCAAAAATATGCATGATGTATGCATTTACTTTCGCCGTTTCCATTGAATCTACTTTTCTACGAACATAAAAAACGTCCCTCGTATTGTCTGCATTCATATTCATGAACAGTTTGTGATTGTTTGGATTACACATGCGTAGAATGCATGCACACCAATCTAGTGGGATTAGATGCCGCCTATATTTTGTCCTCAATGGGCAGCAAAGACATTGGCGAAACTACATAGACTGCAGGCTTGTCTTAGCCTTTGTTATTCGCATAAATATGTGATAATATATAAATATCTGGCTCATTTATATGTGAAATGTGAGGCCACAAAGACATAGTTAGCTTGTGGTTTTAATAATCAAATGGCAACGTAAAAATGTTCCATAAAATGGAGTAACAATGAGTTCAACTCTCTGAATTCTGAGTAAAAGAGATGATACAGAGGTTGAAATTTCAAGTTCAGGATTTGTCATGTGTAAGATCAATCGTTGTTTTATAATTTCTAATCTCATGACTTCTGAACTTGAAAGTCCGATGATTTTTATCTTGTATTTAAAACCCTCATTACAAAGTATCGGCATCTAAACGCATAAATTCCGTTTTTGCCACTGTTCGTTCCCCTTGCATTTCAATTTCTAAACTCAAAATGTTGACTTTCTATTTTAATATTTTGATTGAATGGGACCGGGCCGGGATCGAACTCGCGACCCCTGGATCTGCAGTCAGCTTCGCGTCTGGTTACAGATGCGAAGCTGACTGCAGATCCAGGGGTCGCGAGTTCGATCCCGGCCCGGTCCCATACTTTCGTGGAGATTGATCATGAAATAATTTCTACGGTCATTCTACTCCCTTCCGCTGAATCATTCATGAAGGGTTGTTGTCAGTTACAAGCGAAAGTATGTGCACGATTACTGGTTAACTGCTTGTTCTAGCTTGCCCAGGAAAAAAATGTGGTTAGGTGAACTGACCGTCCCGCAATGACCATAGCTGTTGACTTGGGACGTAAAGCAAACAAACAAACAAAGAAAACAATCCAAAATAAAAAAAATATGCAATACATGACAAAAATCAACAAAATAACCTCTGCAGCTAACCAAAATCAGCCTGTGCATAGAATCATAGATACTAGCAGTTTCATGTCTGTGCTGCGTGCTCAGTTGGTAGCTAATAATCATTTGTTTCCCTATGGACAGTGAACCTGGCACACTGAATAGATCAGAGTCCCCAATCTATTAATCATGAATATTAATCATTTTGGTGTTATTTTTCACTGAAAGATTAGATAACATAGAACATGTGTAATATGCCTTCACAGTAAACAGTTGGAGGTAAGACAGTGGGCAGCCAATAATTATCACTAATTAGTGACCACTGTTACAATTATGGAGCAAAGATGTGTTTCCCTGGGGAAGCAATGTTTGCCTTTAACACATTTAAGAGATTAGGACAAACACCTAATTGAGGATGTTTATATAAAGGACCATTTGTTTTGATAGCAGTTTCACACCTTACTGCAATATTTAATGCATTCTTCAGAGATGGGGAGTTTTTTTTGTTGTCTTCAGAATCAACTCTTTCAAAGCTGTATTCAATAAATACCATATCTGGGTGTCAGACAGTTTGGATCCAGATCAAGTCAAACATTTTATCAGTCCTGATCTGCTCCAAACTGTTTGCAAAGGCTTTTATTGGCATAAAATACCAGCATTCCTGCCAAGTGTAACCAAAACACATAAATAAAAGGAGCAAGTAGCTAATGAGACAGAGCTATGTATTAGAGGCACTGGTCTTTACAGTCTGTAATAGATGATTGCTAGAACCATATGGCTATGTTAGAACCATATCTAATTTTATCAAAGCGCCGAGGTCAGTAAGGACCATTATCTTGCTCGCTTGGTATTTTTTTATGATTTTGTGTCGTCTGTTGATTTCTTTCAAAATCACCTTTTCCGAAAAATTCTTTCAGTGTCAAACACTTTGGATCCAGATTAGGCCCGACATTTTGTCGGGCCTAATGTAGGTCCTAACTGTTTGCAAGGGTTATCAGCAGATGACAAAATCGCCCTTATCATGCAAAGAATTGAATATTTTGGCAGAATGGCTATTAACAGTCATGGTAGGCAATCAACCTCTCAGCAGGGTCTGCAGCTGATGATAGAATGTAGTGTTAATGAACCAGGGAAAATGGCTGCTTGAATCATTTGACCTGAATTCTATAAAAGAAGCCGCAAATACCAGAAATTTTTATACAAAACCTACAGTGAGATTAGGATGCTCTTTTCTTGAGCTTTCGGGGCCAACCTTATTGTTGTTTCCCCTTACCCGACCCTGTTTTACAGGTATGGGTCGGTTGGTCGATTTTTTTAACTTCTCAAATTGGATACCCATTAAACTTAATTGTATACAGTAAAACCTGTCTTAAGAGGCCACTCAAAAAAAATACAAAAAATTGTTTGTTTTTTCAAGACAGATTATCGCATATGGCAGGTCAAAAGTATTGCAGAATGCTCGGCATTTATCGCCCATTTGTCTTAACGACCTTTGTTGTGTATATCTTTGAGTGGCCATTTTAGGCAGGTTTAACTGTATATATAGTCCTACTATAGGCAATATAATTGAATACACAAACAATTTGCTAAGATAACACTGATTACATTGGACAATTTTCTTAGTTTGCAATGAAATGTAAAAAAAAATTCTTGACTGAAAATAGAAATAAAATTCTTTGAGTAGGGCCCTTTTTTCAGGGTCGGTCGGGTAAGGGGAAACAAATAAAATTTTAATTTAGGCCGGAGGCACATTTAATTTCATACTGATTTTACACTTCAAATGCTGGGCTACTACATTTGACTGTAATATTGGGGTGTTTTTCCTGATGAGCACCCTTGACAGGGACCAAACAGTTTTTGCACTCAGATCATCAATTACATATTAATAATCATAACCAAAGTCACGAAACCCCAAAAGATATCGCAACTGAATTATTAAAATGATTGAACCAGCAACCCCTCAGGATCTGCAGTTAGAAATGTACCTGCAGAAAGACACTGTGAGTACCAACTGCGCTACACAGCCCGTTTTTTGGCCTTTTTACAACAAAAAGCTAAAACTGTTAATACCCGTTTAATCACAGACAGACAGGTTGGTTGGTTGGTTGGTTTTGTTGCTTTACGTCCCAAGTCAACAGCTATGGTCATTGCGGGACGGTCAGTTCACCTAACCACATTTTTCCTGGGCAGGCTTGAACAAGCGGTTAACCAGTAATTTGTGCACATACTTTCGCTTGTAACTGACAACAACCCTTCTTGAATGAATCAGCGGAAGGGAGGAGAATGACCGTAGAAATTATTTCATGATCAATCTCCACGAAAGTATGGGACCGGGCCGGGATCGAACTCGCGACCCCTGGATCTGCAGTCAGACACGCATCTGTAGCCAGACACATTACCGACTGCGCTACGCGGCCCGGTACAGACAGACAGGCAATTTACTTATAAAAATTAAAATAGCAGTCCTCTGTTTTGACGGATCTTTTGCTGATGGATAGTTTAACCCTTTACTCCATGATAACGTCTTTTGACACCTTTGAAATATCATGTACTATTTGAAAATTTTACAGAAAATGGAGTATTCGCTCCTTAAGAGCAAATGCTCTATTTTCCATAATATTTTCAAAAACATTCAAAACTTCACCAAAAATTTTCTTCATTTTTTTAAGAATGGGTGGGTCTAAAAATAGCCTTTGGATTAAAGGGTTAAGCATTTGATAACTTGCTGATAAAGCAAAAATATGCAAGTGTTTTTTTTTTGTTTCAAATCATACACATCTGAGGAGCCGACGTGGTGTTGCCTAGTGGATAAACTGCTCGCCTTATAAACTAGGGGTCACAGGTTTGATTCCCGGCTTCACCAGTCTGTCGGATGAGACTTTTAAGCAGTGGCCCCATCTCCATATGTTAAAGGTTTCATTATGAAAATCTATTTTTAGCCTGTGTGACTTAAATATGCAACGGACCAGAACCATTTGAACAATTATTGAAGAAGGCGATATAAGGACCATTCCTGTCAAGGTGTCCTTTGAAGCAATTGTTGATGATTTTTTTTTGTTTTTGTTTGTTTTTGTTGCTTTACGTCCCAAGTCAACCGCTATGGCCATGGCTGGACAGTCAGTTCACCTAACCACACTTTTTCATGGGCAAGCTTGAACAAGCACAAGTGCGGATCTAGATGGGGACAGGGGGTCTGGACCCCCCCCTGGAAAATCACAAGTTATATGGGTTTCTATAGGGAATAAGCAACTGGACCCCCCCTGGAAAAGTTGGACCCCCATGGAAAATGTTGGACCCCCTCTGGAACCTTGAAAAATGATAGTTTTCTTTGAAATTAACCATTTGACTTCTGTAAGAAGCTGAGGACTAGAAAAAAAAAATGCTTGACTCCAGACCGAAGGGCCGCGGGTTCGAGCCTCACTGGCGTCACTGCGTTGTGGTCCTTGAGCAAGTCACATTTATCCGAGCTTAGTACTGGTTCAACCCAGGAAGACCCGTTCCTGTTTAACTGAAAGATTGTTGATGGGACATAAAGAATCAAATCAAATCAAATAAAAAAAAAACACGTTGTCAGAGCTTTTTTGTCAGATTGACCTGGATCCCCCTGACGAAAATTCCTGGATCCGCGCATGAAGCAGTTAACCAGTACTTGCTGCACATACTTTCGCTTGTTACTGACAACAATCCTTCTTAAATGATTCAGCGGAAGGGAGGAGAATAACCATAGAAATTATTTCATGATCAATCTCCACGAAAGTATGGGACTGGGCCGGGATCGAACTCGCAACCCCTGGATCTGCAGTCAGACTCGCATCTGTTGCCAGACACGTTACCGACTGCGCTACGAGGCCCGGTCAATTGTTGACGACACAGGATACACGACACACAACTGACGATGGACATCCAATGATCACTCTCACCATGAGCCAATGGCTCAGGTGAGCTAAAATGCAAGTCAGAAATTTGACAATCAACTGCCACACTTATCAACTTTTTTCCGCTTTAAGGCTCCCAAAAATTGAATAGACACTTTTATTGAAAAACAGATGCGGCAGCGGAGGGTTTTATTTTTCCTTTTTGTTCAGGCCCTCGGATGCGATATTTTTTTTAAAAATAGGAGTGCCATTTTTATAAAGGTTGTACTTGTTATTTTATTCCTTCGATATCAATCTTGTCATGTGAAAAAATTATTGAAAAGGAAAACATCAGCACATCAAACAGTTTAGATTTCACTCAAGAAATTAAAAACTTACACTTTTTCGGCTTGATAACTTACAAAAACAGGGGAAATCTGACAAAATTATGGCTGCAATGTTTGGCCGAAATGGATGGCGAAAAGAACCAAAATTACCCAAAATGGACGGCGTCAGAGTCGTTAAAATCCAGTACTGCCGGACCATTACTGTTTGACCAAATGTGCACTTTTTCAGAAAGTTATAATGTGGGACCTTTCAACCAGATGTGGCGGTTTCTGTGAATCTACCTATTCTATTTTTTATTTGGTCTAATTTTACTTTCAATTTATTGTAAGACGGAATAATGGATGCTTGAAAGTCTCGCGTAAATTTTACATTGTCCTCACATCAGTAATAAATCCTGTCAGTCATCGTCCACATTTTGCTTTACCTGCAGATTGTACATATCCTTCGAATCATTTAATTGGTAAATACAGACTGACAATTCAGGTCACACCTTCCCCCGGCACCTCCCGGCTTTTCCTATCCCAGTGTTGTATTTATAGGTATGTCATGTACTGATTGAAAAAAAACACACAAAAACATGCGATTCAAGGACTCCTGGGTTGTGAAAGTTATGACTTTTTGTTTTTTGTCCTCGACTTAGTTTACAGTTATACAGAGGGGGTCCGGAGGTTTATTTCAGAGAAAACTAATTGTCGAGGATTTCAGAGGGGGTCCAACACTTTCCAGTGGGCGGGGGGGGTGGGGGGGGGGTCCCGATAGAAAGTTTTATAAGAAACCCATATAACTTGTGAATATAACTTGTGATTTTCCAGGGGGGGGGGGGGTCCGGACCCCCTATCCCCCTCTGGATCCGCACATGATGCTGACTGAGACGTCAAGCATAAAAATAAACACAGAATAGTATGACCGCCAACCCACGAAAACTGATACTTCCTGGCCACCAGCAAATCCAACAATAGTATAACTTTGTGTAAGTAACCGTAGTTGTTGTTTTTGTATCTGCGAACCTTGCACCGGCAGTTTAGGTTGTTTTCCACTCTTGCTATTCTCAAATTAAATATAAAAAAGCTCTTGGACATTGAACAGCTGTTTAATGCACTCCATCGGTAAACAGGAAACAGGGATTTCCGATTTTAAAATGGGACGTCCGAACTAGGAACAACCAAATATTCCGAGTTGGGAAGTTATTGCCAGTTGGGCCGTAACATCAGAACCTACCTGCTGGGCACTAGGTTGCAGTAGTGAAGGCTATTTTAGCAATGTTGGAGTCTACATACCGGGCACTGTGTTACAGGGATGCAGGCTGTTTAAGCGGTGTCGGAACCTACCTGCAGGCACTGTGTTGCAGGCTGTTAAAGTAGTGTCAGAACCTACCTGCCAGGCTCTGTGTTACAGTGGTGAAAGCTGTTTTAGCAATGTCGGAACCTACCTGCCAGGCACTGTACTACAGTGATGCAGGCTGTTTAAGCACTGTCGGAACCGAAACTACCTGCCAGGCAATGTGTTACAGTGGTGCAGGCTGTTAAAGTAGTGTCAGAACCTACCTGCCATGGACTGTGTTACAGTGCTGAAAGCTGTTTCAGCAATGTCGGAGTCTACCTGCTGGGCGCTGTGTTACAGTGGTGCAGACTATTTAAGCGGTGTCGGAACCTACCTGCCGGTTACTGTATTACAGTGATGCAGACTGTTTAAGCCATGTCAGAACCTACCTGCGGGGCACTGTGTTACAGTAATGCAGACTGTTTAAGCGGTGTCTGAACCTACCTACCGGACACTGTGTTGCAGTGGTGCAGGCTGTTTAAGCAATGTCAGAACCTACCTGCCGGGCACTGTGTTACTGGGGTGAAAGCTGTTTTAGCAATGTCAGAACCTACCTGCTAGGCACTGTGTTCCAGTGGTGCAGGCTGTTTAAACAATGTCAGAACCTACCTGCAGGGCACTGTGTTACAGTGGTGCGGGGTATTTAAGCAATATCAGAACCTACCTGCCGGGCACTGTGTTACAGTGGTGAAAGCTAGTTTAGCAATGTCAGAACCTACCTGCCGGGCACTGTGTTACAGTGGTGCAAGCTGTTTAAGCAATGTTGAAGTCTACCTGCTGGGCACTGTGTTACAGTGGTGAAAGCTGTTTTAGCAATGTCAGAACCTACCTGCCAGGCACTGTGTTGCAGTGGTCCAGGCTGTTTAAGCAATGTCAGAACCTACCAGCCGGGTACTGTGTTACAGTGGTGCAGGGTGTTTAAGCAATATCAGAACCTACCTGCCGGGCACTGTGTTACAGTGGTAAAAGCTGTTTTAGCAATGTCAGAACCTACCTACCGGGCACTGTGTTACGGTGGTGCAAGCTGTTTAAGCAATGTTGGAGTCTATCAGCCGGGCAATGTGTTACAGTGATGCAGGCTGTTTAAGCAATGTCAGAACCTACCTGCCGGGCACTGTGTTACAGTGGTGAAAGCTGTTTAAGCAAAGTCGTAGTCTACCTGCAGGGCACTGTGTTACAGTGATGCAGGCTGTTTAAGCGGTGTCGGAGTCTGCCTGCCGGGCACTGTGTTACAGGGGTGCAAACTGTTTAAGCAGTGTCCGAACCTACCTACCGGGCACTGTGTTACAGTGGTGCAGGCTTTTTAAGCAGTGTCAGAACCTACCTGCCGGGCACTATGTTACAGTGGTGCAGGCTTTTTAAGCCATGTGGGAACCTACCTGCCGGGCACTGTCTTACAGTGGTGCAGACTGTTTAAGCGCTGTCGGAACCTACCTGCCGGGCACTGTGTTACAGTGGTGAAAGCTGTTTTAGCAATGTCGGAGTCTACCTGTAGGGCACTGTGTTACAATGATGCAGGCTGTTTAAGAAGTGTCGGAACCTAACTGCCGGGCACTGCGCTGCAGGGGTTCAGGCTGTTTAAGCTTGCAGGGGTTCAGGCTGTTTAAGAGGTGTCAGATCCTACCAGGTGGGCACTGTGTTGCAGGGGTGCAGGCTGTTTAAGGGGTGTCCGAAAGTAACCTGCCGGGCACTGTGTTGCAGGGATGCAGACTGTTTAAGCGGCTTCGGAAGTTACCTGCCGGCACTGGTTTGCAGGGGTGCAGGCTGGTTAAGCAGTGTCGGAACCTCCCTCGGTGGCACTGTGGGACCGGGGTGCAGGCTGTTTAAGTGGTGTTGGAAACTACCTCCCGGGCACTGTGGGGCAGGGGTGCAGGCTGTTTAAGCGGTGTCGGAACCTACCTCCCCGGCACTGTCGGGCAGGCTGTTTAAGCAGTGTCGGAACCTACCTCCAGGGCACTGT
>CAXHUL010000363.1:0-20310 GCA_964019695.1 Loripinus fragilis
GCCAGTTGTCGAATCCTCACCAAATTGTCTGCATGATATCTCACAAGCCATTTATAAAATCCTTACCAAATTGTCTACATGATATCTCATGAAATAATTGTAAATTTATTCTAGATTGTTTACACAATATCTTATGAGTGAATTGTCATATGATTACCAAACTGTCTCAAAAACCAATAAATTGTCAGCAAAACTCGTGAACCAAGGCAAGAACACAAAGCAAAACCACCAGCTCTCTCTCAGTTAGACACCAACCCAGTCAGACCTGATGCATAACTCTGCACTCAAATTAGGAGCTTATATATAGTGCTCGCCCAAGCCATAGGTTCAATGTAAGCCATGTGATCCTTGGATGTCCTTTGCGCGCCGTCTGTGGTGTATCATCAACAATTGCATCAAAGGACATTAAAACTACTGGCAATTTTTTTACCAAACCTTGCAGGAAAAACCTTATATGGAAATTATGTTCTCTAAAAGACTGGGAAAGGACTGACCTCTTGGCTCTCGTTTGTGGTGTCTTACTGTGAGTTTGTCACTTTCCCATTGGTATCCTGGGTCAGGTGTGGTACTTGATTATATCGATTCCTGATCTTTGCACCCTTACTTAACTCTTTGCTACTTTAGATCATGACATCATTTTCTATTTTAAGACAACATTTTAAAAAATTCAAGAAAAATGTAAATAAAGTTTTGAGTACTTTTGGAAATATTATTGAAAATAGAGCATTTGCTCAAAGTGAGCAAATGCTCCATTTCCATAATATTTTCAAATGCATGCTATTTCATAGGCGTCAAAAGGCGTAATTATGGAGTAATGGGTTAAATATGGTGTCCAATAACAATTGACATTGCTGGTGCTTTGAAAGAATTTTGTAAACCTATTGCAAACAAGAGTGGTGCGTCTACGGTTCTAACGATCTTGTGCATTCTCACAGATTAGCAAAAACATGCATTGCTTACACACATACACGTAACTTTGATATGTATGATAGCTGAGCAAAATCTAGAACACTGACCAAACATGCATGTTAAAATAGGGCTATACATATATTTTAAGTACATATTGCGCGAGTTATGTTTGATTTTGCAAGGCTGTGCAGGACGCCCATGGGATATGTACTAAAATCTTATGATGATCATATATGTTATGATGATGGAAGATGAAGGGGTACATCTTGTAGCGTTCGGTAACAAGTCTGACTACAGATTCAGGGGTCGATAGTTTGACCCTGACCCGGTCCCATACTATTATGGAGATTGATCACGAAATATTTTTTACAGTCATTCTCCTCATTCCCCTGATTCAAGAAGGGTTGTTGTCAGTTACAAGCGAAAGTATGTGCACGAAGTACATGTACTGGTTAACTGCTTGTATAAGCTTGCCAGGAAAAAGTGTAGTTAATTTGTCCTAGCACACGAGATTTTGATAAATAATCGTGCGTGCGTGCGTGCGTGCGCAGCAATATCAGTTGTTTTCGCAACAATCTCCCATAATATAACGATATTTTTTCAAAGGATGTAGATATGAGTCATAAACAAGATGCTTTTTCCCCAGCCACATTTTTTCTTTTTAAAAATCGCTGCAAATATTTGCCGTACTGCTCTTTCCATGACCCGTAAGCTGTCCCGCTTGAGTCTTCATTTTGCGCTGACATACACTGATGCACACTCTGATTCGGGTCACAAAAGTTTCATATCTGATCGAGGGCCTTCTCTGTGCAACATTGCATACGATAAGACGTTTTTATAAACAAAATTAATTTGAACTAGCACACAAAATTTAGTCACCATTGATTCAGCAATGTCTTGCTCATTACACTGTATGTGAATCTTGCACATTGTGAGGGTGAGTGTGTTGTGTGATATGGGTCTCACTAACGACCAGGCTGCCACGGGTTTGCTTCAGTCCAGCACCATTCTAATGTTGAAGTTGGTCAGGAAATATTTTCTACAGCCGTCCCCTTTCCATTCCTTATTCAAAGAAGTGCAGTTGTCGTTACTGGCAAACCCAACTACAGGCCCTTTTGTATCCAACAATCAAACAATGCTAGATGGTAGAACTTAGGAATGATTTCACTACCTTCGCCTCCTCTCCTTCTATCAACTCGGCAATAATCTAAATGGGGACCCATATTGTTAGCTCACCTGAGTATACCAATTGTCCAACGTTCGTCATCTTCCGTTCACTTTTTCAAAGAAGTATATAGGCAGACCAATTTTAGTCATCTTACATATAAAGCATTATCAGGTAAGAAAAGGGAAAGGTTGCATGTGGTTTGAAACTGATTTTATTGGAACCCTGGCATATAGCTCTCATAGAATTATGATAATAATGGAAAAAACTTTAAAATGCTACTTTCTGAAACGACAAGACCCACAGATTAAAGGCTTATGTCTTGTAGTCCCCTACATAAATCGAGCCATCCATGTTTCTGGTATCTTAAAAAGCCATTAGCTTCCATTGACTTGAAATAATGGAAACACTTAAAAATCTTCTTCGCACAGAGCTTGTATACATAAATACTGCCAACCGTGCATCATGAGTCCAAATTTACCAAATATAATGATGATCATGAGGCTATATATATTATAGCTTCCATAATCTTAATGGGGAAAAACTTAAAAAAATATTCTGGCCCAAGCTAATACTTTTAATTTGTAGCAAAGTTTAGTGTTTTCTATACGTAAACCTTGTCAACCGCGCAATTGGGTTCCAAATTGTTCACTCGACAGGGACGTTTGCTTTTTTAAACAAGAAAACAATCTCTGAAACCAAAAGGCCAACTGCCCAAGGAGCGGCCTACTTGGTCTATAGGACACAGTTCTATATGTAAGCTGGTTTGCGCTATCAGTATCTGTAATATTTTGACTGTCGGTGTCCATCTATCAAGCACCTTCCATCATAAGGGGTTCTGGATCCGCCACTGGTTCATGGAAGAGTCGGGATACTATCTCGAATTTACAGATCATCGTGCAATATGGTCTCGTGCAAAGGCCTGGAGAGAGCCAGGGGAGCGATACCACGGTTCTTACTTGAAGTTATGAACACGACAATACGGTCAATCATGGTTTGGGGCGGCATCAACTGGGAGGTGAATGTTAGGCTTACATAGAACGTTTTACTGACCTTATCAACACGTCGAAATATTATCAAAATAATTTTGCAATTAACTTGTTTAACAATTATAAACGTGCTTGAAACTGATTCGAGAACATTTGTTTGCACCAATAATTTAAATGTATTTCTTCTGAAAGATTACGCAAATGATGTAATGTGCTCTGAAAACATAAACTTCTTTTGATATGTGCATGTTGTCTAATAGTAAAATACATCATCCAGAAAATATAGAGGATGCAGAGGGGTTTTGCAAGATTTCATGGTGTTTCATAAATCTTATGAGCGAAATAGTTGTGGTTGTTCGATGTTAGTCCAACGTTGGTACGTCGATTCCCACATTTCCACCGACTACCAACATGAGCCCAGCGTATCCTTGCTATCTGGGCCGGAACTGAGGCTGGATATCTCCACTACCTCGGCTGGTATAGGCCCTACTTACATGTATGTGGACAGAATCATAGCCGACGCAAATAAGTCACCCGGATTAATTAAGCAAAACGTCAAAAGTAAGTCCCAGCTGGAGTATGCTGCAGCAGTGTGGGACTCCCATACCAAAGATAAGAAATGGTCCAAAGACGTGCAGCCCTGTGGACCTTATGCGTTTACGACAGATTATCACTTTACTGCAGTCTCAGTTGAATCTGCAGATATGTGACCCGTCCCTGCCTCTTCTACAAAATTGTAAATGGCCTCGTGGCCGTACCCATTGCTCACACATAGGATCTCCAGGTATTGCCATTCTATGACATTCCGTCAAATCCATACTCATAACTGGCAATGACCACTCCCTTCTCTAGCATTCACTTGTTGGTGTTGTATAGAGAGATCCTACAGAAACAAGTTGACGTAGCCTAATGGGACATTTTTGTGACTTTTCTCAGAAAAGCTCTGAAATGATGATCAAGTGTGACTTTATTTGCGAAAGATATTACGTCAACTTGTTTCTGTAGGATCTCTAGCTCGATTTTATTACACATGGGCGTTATATCACTCCCAGACGCGACGTCATGTGATAAAGATGTTTTATCTCTCCTCATTTTAGATAAAGTTGAGATAAAGAAGCCTTATAAGAAATTTAACGTCGCTATAATGTAACAGACAACATTAGCTCACGAGCTATTTTGCGACATAACAATTACAATATATTTATCAGATACTTACCTGTCTTTATCTTCCTAGAGCCGGGCCGCGTAGCGCAGTCGGCTAGAGGAGCGTGTCTGACTGCAGATCCAGGGGTCGCGAGTTCGATCCCGGTCCGGTCCCATACTTTCGTGGAGATTGATCATGCAATTATTTCCACGGTCATTCTCCTCCCTTCCGTTGATTTTATTCAAGAAGGGTTGTTGTCAGTTACGAGCGAAAGTATGTGCACGAATTACTGGTTAACCGCCCAGGAAAAAGTGTGGTTAGGTCAACTGACCGTCCCGCAATGACCATAGCTGTTGACTTGGGACGTAAAGCAACAAAACAAACAAAATCATCTTCCTAGCACAACCCCTTTTTAATGCGAGCGTCAGCAAGGAAGCTGCTAGTACCATTTTTACATCAATGGTATGGTGCGGCTGCGGGATTCGAATTACGACTTCCCGCTCCGAAAGCGGACGCTCTACCAACTGAGCTAATCTTTCATCTTTATCCTGACTCGCTATCGAATGAGTATTTGACCATTTCATCATTGTCCATAACCCTGACGCGCAGTGCCTGAGGGCGAAAGATAACCTTTTCCGGTATTTCGCGGTCTTTCGGATTTAGGCAGCGCTTTTTCATTAATTAACTTCCATTTCGGCTTTTATTTGATGACCTTATTCGGATTTGTTCGGACAATACCGTTGTTGCTGTAGAGTCAAAAATTGGGACATTTTGTCTTGTTTTTAGAACAAATTCGTTAATTTCTTTGCTTATTCTTGATAATGTAGTGTTGGATAATATTTCTCAATTATCTGAACTAAACGGTGAGCATTAAGCTATGGAAATAAAGACATATTTATAGATTTTTGTAAAGCAATCAATCTCCGGTGTTTTCATTCAGGCTCAGCTGTGCAGTGTTTGCATAACTTTCTTGGGCTGAGGACTGCAATTTCCCATTTTAAATAATCGTAATTTATTTCTTTCAGAAATTTTAAAAGTAAGGAATAGTCAAGCCTGTGTTGTCGCCATAAGCATCACATACTGAGACGTAAACTTGTTCCAAGCAGGAATTGCATAAATTCACACGGAAGCGTGGTAGCTCAGTGGTTAGGCACTTGCCTTTGGTGCTAGAGGTCCCAGGTTCGATCCCCGCTTCTGGCGAGGAAAATTTCGGTGTCCGAATACGCTTTCCCTAGTGTCATTTACAGGGATGACACTAGAGAAGTGCATCGTCCTTCGGATCTGGACCTTAACAGGATGTCCCCTGTGCAGGGAGAGTCACCCCTTGTGCAGGTTGAAGAACCCTATGGTAATTTTGATATGGTTACCTGTAGGCTTTCATCCTGCAACCTGGAGTGTACAAAGTACACCTGCCTATAATACTCGAAAGAGGGTCTGGCAGTATATAGAGAAAGTCATCCTCTAGCCTAGGTGAGGTCAAAGGTCCACAATGTTGTGGTTCACACATGTTGCCAATCACAAAAATGCTTTAATTATATTATTGCAATAAGTACCAATTATTTTTTGGATAAGCAAACAGCAACAATCACAATGACCACCATTGTTGAATGTTGATCAATATATTGCAAAGTCTTCAGCATCTATGTGGCTGGTAGCTCAGTGGTTAGCCCACTTGCCTATGGTGCTAGAGGACCCAGGTTTGATCCCCGCTTGCGGCGAAAAAAATTTCGGAGTCCGTAAACGCTTTCTCTAGTGTCATTTGCAGGGATGACACTAGATAAGTGCATCGTCCATCGGATCGGGACGTTAGCTGGATGTCCCTTGTGCAGGGTGAGTCACCCCCTGTGCAGGTTAAAGAACCCTACAGTAATTTAGATATGGTTACTTGTAGGCTTTCATCCTGCAACCCGGAGTGTACAAAGTACACCTGCTGATAATGCTCGAAAGCGAGTGCAAGGCAGTTTATAGAGAAAGAAAGGAAGGCATACTCAAACTATTAAAAATCTAAAACCTGGAAAAGCAGCTGGCCCGGACAGACTCAAATCCATTTTATTGAAGAATTATGTCAAGAAATTGCACCGACTATTCAGGTCAGGCCAAATAAACAAAAAAAGTGTGTTTTGGGTCACAGGTCTGAAAATTTTAGGTAGGGTAGGAACACATATATTTTTCTAAGTATTTTTTTTTCTGGAAAAAATATAATTTTATGCATTTTGAAATGCATTTTGCCTTTCAAAATGCATAAAATGATATATTTTCCCAGAAAGCCTGAACGAAATTCTAGGTTTCACTAGTAAATTTAGGCAGGGTCGGATTACCCTAAACACAGGAATTTTTTTTTTGGCCCTCATCTTTGAAAGCTCCATTCAAACGGGGCAAACTCAACGCAGAGTGGTGTCGAGCCCAAGTCAGCCCCACCGTCAAAATTACAGACGATCTCCCTCACTTGTATTCTCTGCAAGGTCCTTGAAGATATAATGGCATCACATCTGGTAAAGCACTTTGACAAGCATGACCTGTTGTTTGAGCTTCAACACAGCTTCAGAGAAAAAAGGTCATGTGATTCTCAGCCTACCATGTTGTTTGAGGTCCTTGCAAGAAACACAAGTGCAGGCAAACAAACTGATTTGATACTGTTGGACTTCTTGAAGGCCTTTGACAAAGTTAACCACTCAAATCTCATCTGGAAGCTCCACCAGTATGTGATCAGAGGAAATGAAATGTCCTGGATCGGAGCCTTCCAAGGTAACAGGTCGCAGACGGTCATTATTGAAGGTGAGGAATTGGGATCGGTTCTGGTGAGCTCTGGGGTACCTCAGGGCTCAGTCTTCGGACCTATCCTATTTCTTGTATTCATAAACCACCTCCCAGAAAAGCTGTCATCGCAAGTGCGACTCTCTGCCGATGACACAGCAGTGTACGTAACAATTGGAGGCCTGGATGATGGCACAGTGCTACAAAAAGACCTGGATAAACTATCATTGTGGGAGTCCCAGTCGGACATGGAATTCAACCCCTCTAAGTGCCAGGTGGTGCGGGTGACAACGGCCAGGAAAGCAATCAACAGAGTGTATACTTTACATGGTCAGATCCAGGAAGTTGTCACAAGTGCAAAGAACTTGGGAGTTGACATCTCCAGTGGCCTATCTTGGAACTCTCACATTGACCGCATTACTGGAAATGCAAATAGAACTTTGGGTTACATACGGAGAAATATTGAATAAAAAAACAGAGAGTGAGAGAAACCGCCTATAATACGCTTGTCCGTCCACAGCTGGAGTATGCAGCAGCCGGGCTCCCATTTGGGACCCTTACCCTAAGGAAAAACACTCCATCTTCTTGAAAAAATTCGAAGACGGGCCGCACACTGGACAACCAGTAATTGCAATTACAGGTCAAGCGTAACAGCTATGCTTGACTGACTCGGTTGTAGATCCCTTGAGCAAAGGCGGGTGGATGCCCGCCTCTGCCTCTTCTACAAGATAGTCCATTGAATTGTGGTAGTACTCCTCTCAGATTATGTCCAGCCCACACATAGAGTGTCCCATTACTGTCACTCTATCACATTTCATCAGATTTATACAAACAGGAACTATCATAAGTACTCATTTTTTCTGCTGGCCATAGTCCAGTGGAATGCCCTTCCAGAGTCTGTTATTAGTTTGCAAGACCTTGAAATCCTTAAAGGTCACTGTGAGCAAACTTCAACACTCAAGACCCTAGATCCTGACACTGTTGTTTTTATCCTGATTTTAATCTCATCTTCACTATTTTTAACCTATCATCACTATCTTACATTTATTCTTTTTCTTTTCTACTAACATTGCTCGACATGGTGAAACTGCCTAAAATGTCCGCGAGGTCGTATGGCAGAATATGAAGATAGATAGATAATTAAAACTTGAAGATCACATAAACTGTACACTTCTGGCATCAGTTGACTTGGGGAAGACTTGGCCCAGATTCCATTCACACTGGGAGATCAAAACCAGTTTGATTCCACTATGCCATGCTTTAAAAATTGCTTTTAGTTATAATCAAGCTGCAAGAGGTGTGACCTTTATTGACCAATCATGTGATTTGAATGAAGTGAACATAATGTTCAGTGGAGTGAAGTGTGAACGGTGAATGATAGGATAAACGATTTGTGGACAATTTGATTTAAGTAATGATGCAAGGATTAAACTTAAAATCTTTTATTTTAAATGGTCAGTCTCACTGTCTGCAAAGAAAATCATCTAGCAAAAGAATTCTGACCACAAACAATTATCTTAGTCACCACCTTGACGTAAGTGAGGTATTAGTTTTGGTCTTTATCTAAGATTACAACTTTCAGCTTAAATATTACCGAGATAGACTTTTCTTATCTACATATAAACCAAATACAAGACTTTCAGAAAAAGTGTTTTCATTTAATAGCAGATTTCCAAAGTTTGTTATTTTTCTATGCTGGCTTTTGATATACACATGTCTTTGTCAACCAAAAAAAAGTTTGAAAAAAATTAAATCATGATTATTAAAAGCAAGGAGACCCAAGCTTAGTACGTCAAAGTAGAAAAAATATTGCACCTGTGACGTGTGCACGTCCAAATGAATCAGAATATTGTCTCTAGCAAATACTCATTTACAATAACAAGCTAATGGTCACATACAGAGAGGATGCAGTTAATTGATAGGGGCAAACTGATAAGTGTTGTTAACAACAACAGAGTTGCGTACACAAACAAAAGTGTCTTGTTGGAAAACGACACACTGAACCTTCAGTAATACATATAATACATAGAGGATCTTACATGAGTGCTCATGTTTTATTGATTTTACTATGCGAGTTGGGGAAAAGAGATAAAATGCATGGCTTGCAGAGCATTTTGTCACTTTCTTGCAATGAGTTTAACAAAATCAATAGTACAAGAGCAAGTATGTTAGAGTCTAGTATATATCATTAAGATTACTTTGAAATCTCATTTCTGGCGTAAAAAGTTATAATTTTGTCATTATGTACACAACGTTATTATGGACGTCATAACTTTTCCTTAAAATCTGTAAACCACTGGTGGTTTATCGGTTTTAATTGCATTACGCTATTTCACTCCCAAACGCAACGTCGTATTATACATTTGTTGTAATATACGATAATTATCATCCAAAATGGCAAAAGTTCCAAATGAAGTGTCCCTAATATTCAAATTTACAAAGCACTTGTAAGATAAGTACAACATTTTGGGTTTGCCCAAAATGAAAGCACTGGAATCACAAGTTTAGATAAGCAAATTTTTTTTGCGTAAAATTGTAAATATTTTCTTACCCATCATTTTTGCCATATGTAGTGGGTGCTCAAAAGAACTGTCACATTGAGACGGTTCTTTTGAGTACCCACAACATATGATTTGGTTGCGAAATGAGAAAATTATTTTTTGCTACACACTCTTAAAGCTGCATAGTCTGTAACTTTTGATCTTTTAATTTTTGAAATAATGTTTCTATTTTTCAAGAACACAGTAAAAAACTAAAATACAGGTATACATTTTACCAATTTCGTAAATCTTAACAAATTATTAGTATCAAAACAACAGCATTTATGTTAAAATTACCTATCTATAATTATTGGAGGGACGCAAATATTTACCAACAAGAGAAAAACACACCTGTTTTTATAAGAAAATTCACTTTTCCGTGCAGTTTTCAGCTATAGTAAACAGATTTATTGTGAAAACATAACTTAATTCTACTTTTACAATTGATTTAAAAAGAAAATAAAAAAATCGAAAAATGTTCATAATTGCAGACTTAGTCTCTTTAAAATTTTAGATGTACACTTTAAAGTTTTTGTTACAGGATGTTTTGTTGATTCAATTTTTAGCTCACCTGTGTCGAAGGCTCATGGGTGATCTAATATTATACCAGTGACTCCGGCAGCCGTTGTCTGTTCTTCAACATTTTCAAACATCTCCTCTGAAACCACTGGGTCAATTAAACTCAAATTTCATATAGAAACTCCTTAGGATGTGAGAAAATGGTCCTGGTCACATGACCAAGATAGCCACCATGCCCATACAATGTAAGAATATGGTAAAAACCCCTTAAAATCTTCTTCTCCAGAACCAGTAGGCCGATGACCTTGGGGCTTGGTATGTAGCATTGGGGGTTTGGGGCCTACCAAGTTTGCTCAAATGATGCTTGACCTACTTTAGGTCAAGGTCAAATTTGCTTCCTGTGGTAAATTTTTGAAAACTTCATTTTTTGAAAACCATTGAAGCCAGTCATTATTCTCACTTGATATGTTTAACCTAATGCGACAATGGCTATAAATAAGATCCAAAGGTCGAGGTTGACCTTTCGGCCAAGGTCGCTCATATTGGAGTCCCATCAATATATCAAAACATAGTTTTCTCAGTAACCATTAGGCCAATTGAACTGAATTTGCATATGAAGACTCTTTACAACAAGTTAGCCAAAATTTATAAAAATTGTTCTGGTCACATCGACTCACGTGACCATGATGGCCGACATGCCCATTATATGGGCCCCACATGTCATAAAACCCCTTTAAAAATCTTCTCCAGAAGCTTGGGACTTGGTATGTACATGTAGCATTGGGGATGTGGGGCCTACCAGTTTGTTCAAATGATGATCCTAGGTTGACCTACTTAACATTAAGGTCAAATTTGCTTCCTAATGCATTTAAATTGGAAACATTTTGAAAAGTTGATTTTTTGAATACTGTTGAAGCCAACTACTAGCTGCCTGGCAACATCATATTAGGTCCATTTGCTCCGTTCCAGCTAGCCATAGACCAATATTTTTGCCAGTCAGCAGGCAATAGACTGAAAAAGCCACTACCAGCTAGCTGGCAATAGAAAAATACTGGCTACCTGGCAACATCAATTTAGGTCCGTTGCCCCCACTCCAAAAAGCTGTTACCAGCTGGCTGGCAATAGACATTTTCTAAAAAGTATAATGTCATAGTAGTCTGCAAAGGTAGATAAATACAGTTCAATAGACAGTGATATGATTCATATAGCTGTTGATAAAATTTGAACTTTTAAACTTTCTGTGGGTTTAAGAATCAGAACCTCCTCAGAAGAGCTTCCTCTTCCTTCTTTCTCTTGCCATATTAAGCTGGTGGAATCACAGGTTTAGATAAACAAAAAATGTCAGCGTAGAATTGTAAATATTTTCTTACATATACTTTTTAGCATACTTTTTGGGTGCTCAAAAGAACCGTCTCATTGAGACGGTTCTTTTGAGTACCCACAACATATGTTTGGTTGAGATGTAAGAAAATCATATTTTTGGTACACACTCTTAACTAAAGGCCTGTTGTAAGGTATTTTTGATGAGTATCACAAAAAACATTTTATGCAGAATTAAGAGTAAAAATAAAATATCAGTATACATGTATGGAAAATATCATCATTTTAGGGTGAAAAAGCCTCTTCTTAAGGCAGTTTCGATTATTTTTAAGCATGGAAGCATTTAAATAGTTTAATATTAAAGAAATACGTTACTTAAATTAAACTTTTAAAGATTTATCAATGTTTTATCTCACCAGACAGGCCTGAACCATAGACTCAAGGTGAGCATGCCAATTTTCTGTCCGTTGTCATAAATGTACTTTAATTAAACATCTACTCGTCTCCTAAACCACTCAGTGGAATTTCACCAAACTTCACAGGAATGAGTCTTGGGGAATCTCTGTTCAAAGTTATTCAATGAATCTCATTCCATGCAGAATTCTGGTTGTTTCCTCTTTTGAGTACCCACAACATCTGTTTTGGTTGAGAAATAAGAAAAATAATTTTCAGTTACGCACTCTTTATCTAGGGGCCTGAGAGAGAGGCCTTGATTTTAATCTGAATCTTCATCTACATCCATGTGAGCAGCAAAGGCTCTGTTGAGACTGCCCGGAAGCGCAGGCTTCTCAATCCTTTGCTGCTCGCAGATGCGATTAGTACTAAACTCTTGTGAGACTGAGACTGCTGACTCATTTTCATTTTAAAACTAATTTATTGAAGAAAACGATCAGCTCTAGCAGTGAATTGTTGAGTAAGGAGGTCAGTTGTAAAGATCAAATCATAGAGGGCGTAGCGCGAGTGATTTTTCTTCGTACAACTGACGACAAACAGTGAATTATTACTCAACGGTTTACGCACAAGAGCTGATCTATTTCGATACTAATACTCAATAAATGATGAAAACATATTTGAAGTCTTCAGCTTCTTTCAACTTCACACCAGTGTACTGAAGAATTCCCGCCAATAGTTGGACTATGTCGCATACGTTTACTTGTATTTGTAACTTCTTTCAAGCATGAAAACGATGTTACACTGTCTAATGCCATGACTGACATCACTTTGCAGTAACAAAAGAAGTCAGCTAGCGTGCTCTTTCCTGGCGCTTTCAAAACTGAATTATTGTTTGATATATCACGTTTTTTACCATTGACTCTATAGGGGAGGTGTGTTAGAATTTGAATATTTAAGAATGTAATCATGAACATATAATATTGTCCTCTGAAATTGCACAGTAACTCCTTGTTTTCTAGTGACATCTGTCAACAAAACATCAGGCCTAATCTGGATCCAAACAGCTAAACACTCTGATGATCTTCCTGAAAGATATTTTTTCAAAATGTTGATTTTGAAAAAAATCAGCAGACAACAAAAAAGCATACAAAATTTCCCAGAAGGCAAAGGGATGATTGTTTTTTTCTTGTCTTTTTCAGTGATAGGAGGAGTTTGTCTTGACACATCAACACTTATTAAATTGAAAATGGTTTCATGGGTTCGAATAATTCCTCACGACGTCGTAGAATGAGCAACTCGTTAGATCTGAGCAATGAACCACGAGCGGGATCAGCCGACACACGCCCTGAACAACGTCATGTGGACGACGATGAGGACGATCTAGATCTTGGTAACGACAGTGATTCAGAACGTCATGATCTACCATCCATCCTGGCGTATTTGATTAGGAGGTAATTCTAATCTACACGCATATTGGCCTACAGGGTTGGAAAGAACTTGGAAAATAGAGGGCATACTTATTCCTAGTAGTTATATATAGTTGGCCTAAAAATTAGGTGGGGGACAGCTTATTTATAACAAGGCAAAACAGATTATATGTACTGGTTTAGAATTTCACCACCCAGTGGCTCAGTGGTAGAGTGATTAACTCGAGATCGAGGGGTTGCTGGTTCAAGCCTCATTGGGGGCACTGCATTGTGTCCTTGAGCAAGACATTTTATCTTCTGCTTATTACTGGTTCAGCCCAGGAAGACCCATCCCATCATGGCTGAAAAAGTGTTGACTGGGACGTAGAAAAACAAAACAAGAAAATCTCATAAACATTTGGTGCATCAGGTCAAAACATTTTAAGAAGCACTACTTCACAGTGTAGGACCGGAAGTGTACGGTATTTGTGCTTGTACATTCTTTTGAGATTGTACATCGACGGATAAGTTATTTGTGCAAGGCGGTCGCTTGGAAACGGTAAGCAGATTTGTAGTTTTTGTCAGTTTTGATTATTTTTCTGTGAAATAAAGTATCGGCATTGTTTGCGTTATGACTCGGGGACATTTCAGGTGCATGTACATGTTATTCAAAGTCACGGTTTCGCAACGAAAAGACTTTAATCATGTCAACATAAGAATTGTGAAAACATCTGACATAAAATAGACGCCGTTTTTGAGATGTTATCGAGTATCCTTTTGAAACTTTATATGTCAAGAACAAAAAACAGCAATAAAAATGAACGGCACTATCAAGTGTATGTGAGTTTATTCTCACAATGAGGTAAAAATGCTAAGTAGGTCATCGGTTTCAATGCTAATTTTTGTACGGGGTATTTGCAAAAGTCAACTTTGCGTTTGTACAGGTATCTGTCATTAGTTTGTACAGTAATTTGGGTAAGCTAATTTTCAGAAAACGCATTTTATTTCTTTTGTTAGTCATAATTAAATAGATAAAGGGTTGTCGCTTTCAAAGTACAGACGTTAAAGTTATAATATCATGGTATATCGTAATGGCAGCAAGTTAAACTGCTAAATTTCAAGTGCCAGTGTAATGAAATAGTTGATCCCCTTGGAAAAATTATCCCCTTTCCTAATACTATGACTCCCATTGCATTGGAGCCTGCATTTCGGTCTGAAAATGGCGAAAACCCTCAGCCAAAAGAAATCTAGGCTGAAATTATAGTTTATAAAACACAGAGTCCGGCAATAATAACGCGATTCAATTGACTGAAAGTTTTATCTGGCCAGTCGATACGTACATAGGCGTTTGGAATTAGATCTGAGTATGATGCAAGTCATCCGGGGACAAATCCTCTTAATTGTTTGCCAGATGTTTAGATCATACGAGGGTCATCCAATTAGGAATTGGACTTTTTCTATAGCGCAATCAGTTTACATGCTAGACAGATGAAATTCGGTATATACCTGGTACGTCTTGTTAGCCATTCGCACATAACGTCAGGTGTGCGTATGATGACGTCATCAATCGTGACGTCACGTCGCGCACTGGTATTCGAAGCACAATGGCCACGTTCACTGCCGTTGAACAACGAGCGTATATAAAAATCGAGTACTACAGAGATACTAAAAGAGTTAAAATACTGAATACCCTGAAAAGTGTTTGTGGTAAAGATGCTCTTCCGAAAACTACAGTTTACCGATGGACTGACGAATTTAAAAAGGGGATATGTTGGTTTTGAAAACAAGCACAGTCCAGGACGGCCAGTGGAGGCAACCGCACAAGAAAAAATACACGAGCTTTTAAAAACTGACAGAAAATCGTATTTAAACGAAATTTCAGAAGGTTATAATAAACAAAAATACCATAAAATAACTTAAGATATCTGATTTTAAGCAGAACGGTTAAAACAGATCCGAACAAATAAGAAAATCTAATAAATAAAATTTTACTTTACTTTAAGTCAGTCATGGGAATTAATGAGGTTTTTCTATGACAAGAGGGCTATGGTGGCCCTTATATCGCTCACCTGAGTACCACTGGTCATAATGACCCGATCAAGTGCCAAATGAAGCTGCGTGAGCGTTAACAAGTCCCAAACAGCTTATTTTGCTGAATAAGGGACAATAACTCTAGACATATATGTGCAATCACACCCAAAGTCGAACTTGACCAATATCTCATTGCCATTCATCATTTGTCAAAATTTAATTAACATTGCTTTAAAAATGAGGCTTCTAGAGTGTTAACGAACGCAAAACCATCATCTTTTGCCGAATAAGGGGCCATAACTCTAGTCATACATGTGCGATCCAACCCTAAGTAGAACCTGAGCAATGTCTTATTACCATACATATTTTCTATAAGTTTAATTAAGATTGCTTAAGAAATGTGACTTCGAGTGTTAACGAACTAAAAAACAGCATTTTTGCTGAATAAGGGGCCATAACTCTGGTCAAACATGTGCAATTATACCCAAAATCTAACTTGGTCCAGGTCTTTTTGCCACACATATTTTCTATAAGTTCATTAAACACTGATTGAGAAATCCGAAAAAAAACCAGCTTGTTTTGCCAAATAAGGGGCCATAATTCTGGTCATACATGTGCTATCCAACCAAAAATTGAACTTGAGCGAGGTCTTATGGCAATACATATTTGTTTAAAGTTTAATTAAGATTGCTAAATAAATGTGACTTCTAAAGTGTTAACGAACTCAAAAACAGCATATTTTGCCGAAAAAGGGGCCATTACTCTATTCATACTTGTACGATCAAACCCAAAACCGAACCTGAGCGAGATCTTATGGCCATACACGTTTTGTTCAAATTTAATAAAGATTGCTAAAAAAATGTGGCTTGTAGGGTGTTAACAAACTCAAAAACAGCATATTTTGCCGGAAAAGGGGCCATAACTCCGGTCATACATGTTCCTTTATTTGTACAAACTTGAAAGTCCTTCACCTAAATATGCTTTACACCAAATTATTTATACTATTGGACTACTAATTCTTTAGAAGAAGATTTTTTTTAAATTTGAAAAATACTGGTTTACAATTCGGGAATATGAAGCCTTGAAGTCCCCTTGCATGACCTTTACAATTCGCAACACTTTCATTTGAACAAACTTGAAAGTCCTCCTCCTATAGATGCTACATGCCAAATATTAAGGCTCCTGGATAGCCGGTTCTTGAGAAGAAGATTTTTTTTAAATTTGTCCAAAAATACCCCTTTTGGGGCCCCTCCTGGCTCCTTAAGGGGGCGGGGCCTCACCATTTGTAAAAATCTGTAAGCCCTTCACCCAATAATGCTTGTGACCAAATTTGAACCAAATCACCCCGGGGCCAGTAGTTTCAGAGAAGAAGTCATTTAAAGGAAAGGTTAACGGACACCGAACGCCGGACACTGACCATAGTAATAGCTCCCCCTAAGTATAGCTCAGGGGAGCTAAACATGGATGCACCCAAATATTGAAGTTTTGAGAGGTATCCAAGATTTGGAATCAGAGTGTTGTATTAAACTTACGTTCAAGATTCATTTAAGGACTTCACATAACTTGAATCATTATTCAAGATATTCTCTGGCATATATTTTATGATCAGCTACTAAAGAGTTTTTTTTTTATCACAAATACGCTTTCTTACAGAGGTATAGGGCTGCAGATGACTGTACAAATTTTTATGGCAATTTCCAAATACCGGTTCAATTGCCGTTCAAATAACCGTACAAATATGGAATTAAACAGTGCAAACAAAAACCCCTCCCATGACAGTTTTATTGTATGCATCGATAAACAAGCCTATAAACTAAGTTTACAGATTACTAAAAATGTGAAAAATAGTGAAAAACTGAAATAAACAAATGTCTGGTTGAAGATATCGAGCTTGCAAAGACACTGAAACTCGGACGAAACCAGGTGATAGCGTGATTTTCGTTGTTTTGTGAAACTTTCGGATTTAATGAAAAAAATCGAATAGTGGAAACCGATAGCTCAGCCAGTGTAACCTAATTTCCATCCACCAGAATTCCACTTAGAATGAAAGGCGTTTGAAAAAAGAGAAACTTCTTGTCAACCTACCCCTCGCTTCATTGCACAAATAACTTATCCGTCGATGTACAATCTCAAAAGAATGTACAAACACAAATACCGTACACTTCCGGTCCTACACTGTGTACTTGGGGCAAACTTGGGTGGGGGTCTGAGCCTTTAACATAGGGCCAGTTAAGCAAAAATAATTTGCGTAAAATTGTGATTACTTTCTTATCGTTCAGTTTCAACATTTGTTTGTGGTGCTCAAAAGAACTGTCTCATCAAGATAGTTCTTTTGAGTACCCACAACATATGTTTTGGTTGAGAAATAAGAAAAATAATTTTCAGTCACACACTCTTATCTGGATGCCTGCTTTAAATCAACCTCAATATTCTTTCTCTCCCTCTCTCTGGGAGGAGTCTTGACATGACTGAAATATTGTTGACTGGGATTGTAATTAACTCATTCAATCAACAACATGTTCTTTCAAAGTCTTTCATGGACAGGGAAAAAGCTATGTGGTGACTAGGGCAAAATAGTCGCCCTAGGGGCCGAAATTTTGCCCTAAATGGTCCCTAGTCTAGACTCATTTTCATTCTGTCACCACACAAATGCAAGCTGTGGTGACAGTGGGATTCTCCCTAAAAGGAAGACTCATTCAGGGCTTACCCTGAATCAGAATTTGTTGTAGCCAACACTTTAGCCAAATGGAATAAGTTGGAGCCAACTGAAATTAACTTTAGCCAAAGGTTTAGCCAGAAAGTAGTATCAACAAGTTGTTTTGTATTTAAATCTTTGCCGGCGACTTTTGTTGTCTGCTGATAACTTTTGCAAATGGTTTGGACCCAGATCAGGCCTGACAAAATATCGGGCCTGATCTGGATCCAAACTGTTTGACACCCGGATAGTATTGAAAAAAATCCAGCACCCAAAGAGTAAAATTGGCACAAGGAATATTCGAAAATAGGAAAACTTGATCAAAATACACTGTTATGCAAATATGTATTACTTTTTTAACCACCTAGACCACTTTTAGCCAATGACTTATATTTGTAGCCACTCTACAGTTTTAGTAGCAAATGGCTACAATGGCTAATGGCAGGGTGAGCCCTGCTCATTTTCGTTCTGTCGCCACACAAATGCAAGCTGTGGTGACAGTGGGATTCTCCCTAAAAGGAAGACTCATTTTTACTCTGTCGCCACACAAATGCAAGCTGCGGTGACAATCTACTACCACTGCATAAATATTTCTCCTTCCATTATATGGCAATAGAAAGTGCGATGGCTAATTTGCTTCTAAATTGACAGAAAATGCCATAATTTTGCGCTATATCTTTCCCCTATCTGAATGTCACTTCTCCCTAATTTTCCTGGCGGAAGAAATCACTTCTTCCTATTGGCGGAGCCAAGTCTTAACCCTGCAATGATGGAGAATAAAAAAGATGAAAAATTCACAATTTTTCTATAGTAAAAAGTGTCTTGTCTATGAATGCTGGGACTGGTATCAGAATATTAATTTTTTTACCGGCTATTTTAAGTGCATGATATCATTTTCTATTTTTAGATGACACTGAAAAAAATCAAGAAAAAATTAATTAAAGTTTTGAATACTTCTGAAATTATTATGGAAATTGGAGCATTTGCTCCAAAGGAGGCCATAATATTTTCACAAAAATGTAGTATCAAATATGTTGTATTCAAAGGCGTCAAAAGGCGTTATTATGGAGTAAAGGGTAATGGCGGCTTAACTTAAGATAAGAAGCCTGGCCCCAAGGTATAAAACTTTTTATTCATGCTCAACTCAGCTGAGCTCATAATTTATCCTGCTTGTTGGCATTTTAACATTTATTAGCATGATGAATACAACATCTGAGAGACTTAAAGCAAGAAACTTCTTCATAAGTCGGTATTTTAGTTTTTATGAGCAGTTGAAATTTCGTGCTCAGTTGAGTTGAGTATGAAAAAAGTTTAATATCCTCGGGCCTGTACATGTTTATGTTGGTACTTTAACAAAGTTTTTTTAGGATCATAGAGCTTTGTAGTGCACAAAGTTACCGGTGTTGACAGATAACATTTATATTTGTAAGTGTAGAACAAGAAAGAGAACTTCTAAAATATGACCCGAATTAACTTATAAATGATGTTTTAAGCCCCAGATCAGATGACAAAGATTTTTTGTTTGATTTAATTCTTTATGTCACAGTCAACAATTTTTCAGTTATGTCTGCAGGGCTTTTTCCAGCAATTTTGGGAAAAGGCCCCTGGCCAAAATTGGGAAAAAATGATCAACTTAACATTAAAATTTGGAGAAATTAACAACATAGAACATAACAAGGGTACATGTAGCAAAATGTAGCCTCGAAATCAAGTTATTTTAGATTGTACTATACCAAGCACACCACTTAGGCACAAGTGTTTAAGTATCATTCTGATATGGGCCATTGTTTATCAAAGTAGAAGTGGTCTCTAAAATAAAAGTAAAAAAAAAAAATCTGCAACCCCTCTATCTTGAGTCATGCACTCTACCCTACCGCGGAGCCACTGCAATCCAACACTAAAAGATTAACTGAGTCTGCAGTGAAGACATTTTAACATTTTGCTTAGTTTATTTCATACCAAGGGGTGTCTGGCATCAATTGCTTGATGCTAATAGAAGCTGGTGAAGTCTGTATTTTGAGATCATTCATGAAAGCGCAATTTCTCTTAACCCTTTGTATTCAGGAAATTCCTAAACAGGTACTTTTACAAACAGTGACGACCCGATGAAATGTAATGCAGCATTTCATCAGAGTCTACACTGTTTGTTAAGGTAAAAAAAGATCTTCAGGTGAAGAAATACAAAATTTTTGTAAAATTATAATCTGGCACCCCTAGATATTTACAATGGACAAGTCCATTGGTTTTCAAAGGGTTAAACCAACAAGGTAAAAAAGATGACCCATGTTTTGGCAGGTAACCGAGGACACCATAAGATGAAATCCATGATATGGTCTTGGAGATCAGGAAGTTACACAACAGGGATAAATTTATACAATTATTCATATGTAAACTGAATGGTTTCCACCAAGCTGGTCTCAAAACCTTTTGGTTCTGACTGGAATG
>CAXHUL010000363.1:20333-97534 GCA_964019695.1 Loripinus fragilis
AGAATCTATCATGAGTGTGAAGGTAGGATAGAAGATCACTGAAAGGCATCACGAAGCTTATTAACCTAAGGATCACCGATTGTCACCATGTAGGTCTTGAGCTGGCTATAGACCCCCCTCCCCCCCAGGGGGAATTTTGTACACTATGATTTTCTGAAACTACATTATATAAGACACAGAATAAAAGATGTTAGCCCTCTGAGAGTGGCAGCGTTAACGTGTAACATCACGTTATATACGTTACCCCCCAAAATAGCATTAAACGTCCCTGATAATGTCTCAACCATGACATGTTTGTACATATTTGCATGCTGACACAGGTTTATGAACTTCTTATAACACAGTTACATATTTTTAGTATTAATTATATAAATGTGTTAAGTTATTACCGTTTTATACGTTACTTAGTGTTTCTTGCCTTATTTCCGAGTATCAGTATGGTATTTATGACTCTACGTGAATTACATCTGTCACAGATTATAGTAAATCTATAAGGCTGCTACTTAAATGATTTAAAGTTCTTTATTATGGTCGTTTACACTATTTTTTCAGGCCCATGTTATGTATGTTACCTTCGAAATAGCATTAAACATTCAAGTTAATGTCTCTAAGAAGCCCTGTTTATACTTATTTGCATGCTAGCACAGGTTTATGTACTTCTTTTAACAAGGTTTACCTATTGTAAGTGTTCATTTAATAAATGCCTTGAGCTTTAACTGTTATGTGAGTTACCAAATGATACATAAGTTATTCTGAGTATCTGTATAGCAGTTGTTGACTATACATGTATAAAGTCTGTCAGAGAATTTAGGAAATTTATCAGGCTGAAATAATTTGAAGTTCCTTATTAATTTATGGTGACTTAAACTAATATTATAATGTGATCTATCAACCTTTGCTGTTTGCTCACATAAACAGTAGATACCATGCATTCCAATCGGAAGTTCTCAAAGACAGTCACTGTGATAGGTATATTGATATAATTCCGATGGTGTTGACACTGATTAGGACTACAAGGAAAACAACTTTGAATTGCATGTCAGCTCTATCTGTATGCCTTGTTCCCAATGTTCATTGCAAACGATCACAACAACTACACACAATATGTACCTGTGTAACTGATTACACTCATATATTTGTCTGATACACATTGCAGATGCACAGAACTTCTTGAACAAAATGAGTTTAGTGTGACACAACCATTGGTTCTTTGCATGAGAAATGCTTTTGACATAACTATCAGGCAAACAATAAAGAGGTATTATAGGCTTCAGCAACTAGAACTACGCTTTGTACTACAGATGGAATGGTGTATTACTCATCACATCATAGCTCAATATATTGAACAACTCTTCAATGCACTGAAATGAAATATTCAATATGCTCAGATGCAAAGTAGAACGAGTACTAGAGGCAGTTTCAGGCTTCACCAATCCTTTTTATTCTTGTTTTGAAGACAATGAACTGTACTTTTTGTCTTTCGGTGTTCCTGCTAAGCCTGGCATAGCAAAGGATCTTATTGAGGCTGATAACATTGGCAGGAAGGCTGTTGCAGACTTCATTGACTTACTTTTAATTGAAAAACTGTCTTTCACAACCCCATAAATGCTACAAGCTAACACAGTTTTGAGGCTTGTGAGGTCAAGCAAGAAGAAATTGTCTAATTTACAAAATGTAAACAGCCAGATGAGAGCTTAAAGGAGCAGCGTCTTTGGTCAGCATGACCTTCTTTCTATTGGACATAATGTTGACCTTGAGTTGACACTGTCGTTCCTTCTTGGATCTGTGCCATGGTCACTGTCAACTCCTGATAGAATTTCTACCAAAACTGACAAGTCAAACTTCGGCATGGCTTGCAATCACACGTTGAACCAACATTAGATTGGTTAAGTAGTGCTGCACATAACTTTGATGGTAATGCCGTAACTACAGAGCATAATAGCTTTTCCTGTCACCTTCAAGGATCTGATGGTACCAGTTTTCAACCAGGCACTTAAGGCAGGGCATGTTGGTTTTGTCACTGATACATACACTGACCCAAAATGAAAACTTTACATAGTATTCAAAAGTATATATTTTGATGATAAATTAAGTTTTGGGGTTAATTTTTTTCAGCTATCGAATTTTCAATGTCTTATCGATGTCTCTGAAAAAAACATTGGATGAAAATCAAAAATTGCATAACTTTTATGAATAATTCAGTTCAGAGGGGTCAAAATGAAAATTTCTAAAAACAATTATTCCAGTCACACAGATTTCGGAAACAAGAAATAACTGACTGTGTGCTTTAAGTGATGTTATAAAGATCATCAGTAACCAGTGTGACCTACATTTTTACGAATGCTTAGCAGAGTACGTCACCTCATTGAATTTACGTAACGTTGTATGAGCACGTTAGGGATACGTATGTAATGCTAACAGGGGTGCATATTGGAGTCATTTAGCGCATCCATTTGATGATTGGACTTGACCATCGGGCCCAATTCATCCTATACGTGTTCTATGGGGTCCATGACCGTGGATGAAGCAGGCCAAGGCAAGAGGTTGACGTTATTTTAGCATGGAATTGTGTGGTTGTTTACGTGTTGTGTGAGGCCTTGTATTGTCACGCTGGAAAATTCCAGGTCCGTTATTTTGCACGAAATGACTAATTATCTTTTGTGCATGGACCCCGTTAAGACGGGCATAATGGTTGCCGTTTAAAACGATTACGTGGATGAGCTAACGCGTTAACGCGATAAGGACGTAACGTCGTCACACGTGCGCGACCAGGTCTTGCACGAACTCTGACATGACCAGGTTTGTTGTACAGGTTCATAAGATAATTAATAGTCTGTCTAGAGCAGCCAAAATGATGCGCGATATCATCTACCGTAGACCCCGCCTTGAGCACGCCAAAAACGTGGTTTCTTTGTTCTTTGGAAAGACGTACCGTCACTAAATGGAAGCGTTTTGTAACAATAAATTGTTTTTTATTACCAGTACTTAGCTACTGATGTTTTCTTGTCGGTTTTAAAGCTGTTAGTGAACCGCCTGTTCCTCGGCACGTGCAAGGTAAGGATCACGTTTTTCAGGCGTTGACGCTTGAATAGACCTGGGATTTGAATAAAAATTGCATAATCGTTATCTGCGACGAAGTCTCGATAAGCATGCGTAAATCTTACAACGACATGTATACTAACAAAACAGTTATTCAAATAAATAAAGTGTAAAGTTTTCATTTTGGGTCAGTGTATATACAATGTATAAGCAGTAGTCCATAAAGTCTTACAAACGTTCTGGCAGAGAATAACCTGGGTGTTTTGTTCAACAATGGTGTATGCAACAAAAGGTGCACCTTCTGAATGCCAACATCACTGGCCAGCTTATGGGGGAAGAGATCTACAGCAAACACTGTTTAACAGATTGTGACACTACCAATGTGCCGATGTGTTAGTACCACGGAAAGGTTGTTCCTATCAAACTGATAGAGAACCCCTCCCCCACTAGCTCATCAACATTCTAAGCAGGTAGGAAAACAAACAAAGAATTGCTCTAAGCATTCATCAGTGACATGAAGCCCTAACATGTGCTATTTTTGTAAAAGTGAATAAGCTCCAGTACGACACATTTTTTGAAAAAAGTACCAAAGCCGTACACATATACTGACTATTTCAAATGACATGAACATGAGCTTACCTTCACCCTGCTTTTCTGTCCTTAAGATGTACATACAAAGATTGAAATATCAAGTCTTTCCCATGAAAACAATTGAGGCTTTCCATATATGGACAAAATGTGTTGGAAAATAAATGGGAGGAAATCGAGTACCTCTGGGTGACAGAGAACTTGATTGTACCCTAACAAAAGAGTCACAGAATTAGATTTCACATTTTGTGTGATATGGGGTTACCATGTACAAAACCCAAACCTTATAAAAGATAGAAACATAATAGTTGCAGTTTCCAAAAGGTACATAAACATTCTTTAATACAAAATGAATTAGTAAGCACATTCACATTAAAAGAATATCAAACTATATTAGTTTCATAAATCATTTATATAGGAATAATAATAAAAATGTAACATTCTAAACACTTTGAGGTGCATATTTGTTTTCAAAGGTCCATATCTGTGATGCAAAAATAGCTTACTTGGATCATATAGCCAATTTGGAAATCTTACTCAATGGTTGTCATGCTGTTTACTAAAATTATCAAGGATGTAGATGGGTAATATATGTAATTTGCTGTTACAAGCTATAGGTGCCATTACCAGAGTGCTAGCATATTGCAAAATCCTTCCAAGATGAATCTGATAGAGGATTAATAAGCTGTATTGGAAAATTCTTTAAACCCTTGGATAATATACGAAGAGTTGCTAGCTTGGTAAGAAACAGCTCTATAACTTCTACCTGTTGAGTTTTCTTTGATCTTTTAAGTTGTTACTAGCACATTGCACTGCATGTTACAAGCTTTCCATGAGTATTATGCTAACTTTTTTTGATGTCTCTATAAAAGAAAAGAGGGTTTATGGTAGTTTATGTTTTGAGTTACTTCCTCAGCAAATGAGCCAGGGTAAAAAGAAGTACATGGACCTGTGCCAGCATGCAAATAGTACAAGCAGGTTGTGTTGGAGGCCATAATTTCAATGTTTAATGGTATTCAGAGAGTAATATATGTAACCTGGGCTGTCAAATAGTGTAAGACACCGTAAGAAGGAACTTAAATCCATTTGAATAGCAGCATTATAGATTTGCTATATTCACTCACAGATGTAATACATGTATAGTCAATAACTGCCATACTGATACTTGGAAATAACATATGAAACACTAAGTAACATATACAACAGCAAAAACTGAAGGCATTTATAAAATAAATGCTGAAATTATGTAACTGTGCTATAAGAAGCTTTTAAACCTGTGTCAGACTTCAAAAAAGTGTGAATATGTCATGATGGAGACATTATCAGGAAAAATTAATGTTATTTTGTGGGTAACGTACGTAACACGATGTTTCCCGCTAACGCTGCCACTCTCAGAGAGCAAACATATTTCATTTTGTAGCTTATATAATATAGGATCTGGAAATCATAATGTACATAATTCCCCCTGGGGGGATGTGGGGTCTATAGCCAGCGCAAGGCCTAGAGAATTACATTTTAGACTTTTGTGTGATATGGGGCTACCATGTTCAACATCTAATAACTCAAAAAGTATATAAGATAGAAACATAATGCTTGCAGTTCTGAAAAGGTAAATAAATATTCTTTAATATAATACCAAATTAATGAACATAAACTGGTTTCAATAAAATTTAAGACAAACTATATTAGATCCATTTATCATTTAAAAGGGGGTTCCATGAAAAAATGTAACATACACTACATCGGGGGTGACTATATTTGATTTCAATTGTCAATATCTGTGGTCCAGTAATAGGTGACTTAGAATATATAACCAATTTGGTAATCCTACCTTATCTTTTGCCCTTTTCTGAAGTCTTAAAAAGAATGTTCATTATAAAATATTTTGTGGGGTAACGTATATAACAGGCTGTTACAGCTTAACGCTGCCATTGTCAGAGGGCTAACATGTTGCAAAATCCTTGCAAGATGTTGGGCTTCAAGAAAAATATGGTCTACGAAATTCCCCCTGGGGGGGAGGTAAACCATATCCAGCCAGTGGCCTAATGATGACAAACGGTGATCGCGAGGGACATATTTTTCTATCCCACCCTCGCATGAATATAGGACTATCTTTCTTGCTCACCAAAAATACTGAACTTTCATTATCTCTTCAAAAGTCCATGAAAACATATCAAAATGACGTCTATTTAACATAACAATGACGTCATCCAACGTGAGGCTGATTGGTGTTTATCTTTTCCACAGGCTGGTAAAAGATAAAAATAGCGGAAACCCCGATTTGATGTGCAAGAAAATATTCCTTTTTCGAATTTTCTTATTGTTGTTGTTGATCTGTTTGCATTACCTCGCTGCATTTGGCCGCCAGACATTTTCTATAACTTAGACGAACAACTTTGAAAGACACACATCAAAAACAAGAAAATGTAGATGGGTCAGTTTCAATATGCCCTCTAGGCAATATATGCATTCCTCGTTTATTTGATTTTGATTGAGGAATACGGTTGTATTAATTTTATTCCTACTAGTGGTTTTTGGGTCATTTTTCTTAGTTCAAGTATAGGTCTGGCGGCCATATGCAGCGAGATAATGCAAACGGATCAACAACAACAAGAAGAAGAAAATTCGAAAAAGTAACTTTTTCTTGTACACCAGATTGAAACTGACCCATCCACATTTCCTTGGTTTTTGGTGTGTGTCTTTCAAAGTTGTTTGTCTGTCAGTCTGCTGCTCTAGTTTATGGTCTTTCCTAATCATATTCATTTGTTATTTTAATATAAAAGTTGACAGGGTGCAAGTGCCATTTGCATTTAATTTGCCTAATCACTCCTGTACTATCATACTTGGTGAACTACTATATTAGTCCAGTGCTATGCAGTTCATTGTAGCCATAAAGCGCCACCAACAGTTTGCAGCAGACGACAATTTCTAATGTTACTGCTCTTTCAAAAATAACAAATAAAGCTTGCTATTTCATGAGAATCGTCTGCTGGCAGACGATTCTTATGAAATATCATACTTTTTTTTCCGAAAATTCAGACATATGTTGCAAAATGTGTCGCCTGCTGCAGTCGTGATTGGCGCTTTAAGGGTTGAAGGTTCGAACAAATAAATATGTCACAAACAGAACATGTACGTTAACCATGATTCATGGCATCGTGACCATCTGTTTATTAACAAAAGTGCGATTCTCAAAGCTAACCGCACCCACAAATATTATTAGCATCATTTGTTTTCGTTGTCTGGATAGAAAAATAAAATATTACTAATTTCTGCATCAGTTTTTTTTTTCAGATTTTTTATATATGCACTTGGCGAAATGAAAAATTCCAGCCAGAAATTACCGTAGGGGGACCTCGTGTTAATGAAAGACACCGATGCCTATACCTTCCCTTTAAATGATTAGGCTGGTGCGGGTTTTTTTTATTTTTAAGTAAAAGGCACTTTTTGGGTCCAAATTTAGGGCTACCAAAATTAACTGTTTTTACTAAAATAGGTTAAAGATGCCTACTAGATACTTCTTATATCATCTAATTTGGCATTTCTAGCACCCTTAGGACAATCTCTTACGGGTGCCAAATTGCTCCTTGGGACCCCCTAAATACGAAAAAAATGTTCCTAAATGATACACATGTTTAGACTTTGTCAAAATACATGATTGCCTTGCGAATCTTAAGAATGGGGGTTTACCTACAAAAATCAATTATATCTCGGTTGTTGCTAACCATAGCCAACTAAAATTGGTACCATATAAAAACTTAGTCACAAACCATTTATTTGTGGTCAGATATTTAGATTATCTAATTTGCATATTCATTAATATTAACAAACTCCTTTAAACATAATGGGAAAATCATAAAATCACTGTAAATAAACTGATATCAGCCCCAGCTTATAATCAAACCACCATCCTTGCATGTTTTAATAGCAGCAATGATACAATTTGACAAGTCTTTTCATCTAGTGGTGGCATACGAAATTGCTTCATTTGCATATTCAAGAATATTAATAATAAAAGACTAATAAATAGGTTGAAACATAAACAAACATCATAAATAAACTTGTTTCTGCCTCAAACCAACAACCCTAGGATCGAATTTGACCTACCTTGCACCCCAAGGACAATTTTTAATCGGTGTCAAACTGTTCTGTGGGACACCCTGAATGCAAAAAAAAAAACTCATAAATAAACCGGTTTGGGCTATGTGAAAATGCATTGTCGCCATGGCAACCCATAACGCTTTTCTCAAGGATAAGGACCTACCCACAAAGTAAAAAAGGCGACAAGGATCAGGAATCGATACAATCAAGTACCACGCCTGACCCAGGCTAACACAAAGTGACAAAAACACAATTAAACATCACAAACAAGAACCAAAAGGTCAGCCCTTTCTCAGCAGGTGACCACAATGCAGCAATGAACAGACGTGAAAGCATGAAAACATGAGAATCAACCGTATCTCAGCTGCTAATTATCATAGACTAAATAACTTGGTACCAAATTAAGCTTAGACATATACCTTTCATTCCATGCCCGGAAATGCAAATGATCGAATTCGCCTATTCATGAATATTAATAAGGGAACAACATAAAAAACATAAATAACTAATTTCAGCCCAAAACCATCACCAAACCACCATTGTTGCATGTTCTATATCGTCAGTGATGAAATTTGACACATCCTTTCTAATATGGCCATATATGAAAATTATCTCATTTGCATATTTATGAATATTAATGAAATCTTAGAAATTAGGACAAAGCTATTGATAAACTAGTACCACAATGGGTAATTAGGCCTACATTGAACCCCTGATGACTTTCCAGCAGGTAGGATGGGGGTCTGGAACCCTTGCCCCCCCCCCCCCTCTGAATCCAACCATGGATTGTTTCCTTCATTGTTTTGGATACAATAAAATTCCATTGTACGTACACGCATCAAAGCATTTATAGGCCACAGGCTATGATTGTCAATTACTATAATATTCATTTTCCTGAATATTGTTTGTATCTTAGCAAACCGTTCAACACGATAAAATGTGCAATTCTTCTGCATTGCATCACGGTTGTTACTTTTTGCCGAAATACTAATTGTATGGGCTATCAGTAAATCCTCAAACTACTATGTGTATCAGTAGCTTGGATCCATAGAGTTTTGTATGAGGGATTCCAACTCAACTCTGACAACGTTTTTTAGTTTGTTTTAATTGATAAGGGGAGAGAGGACCCCCAAACCACTAATAGATATAAAATTAATACAACCATATTCCTTAATCAAAATCAAATAAACGGGGAATGCACATAATGCATGGAGAGCATATTGACACTGACCCATCTACATCTGCTAATTTCGGCACAACTTGTCGAGAATATCCGAAGGTTCCATGTTCAATCTGGATTCCAGCTAAGGGGCTAGATCTCTAATAGGTCTTTCTGTTTTCACAAGCAAGCCGGTATCCAGAAAGACCAACCGATGTACAGTAGAACTTCAATAGCTCGAACAGGCTTGGGACCATGAAAATAAGTTCTAGTCAATGGCAGTTCACCCATCCAGGGTGTTTTATGCCTAAAATGACCTGCAGGGACTGTGATGATAGTTCTAACCAACCCAGATGAATGAGCCATCAGAGTTCGAGCCATTGAAGTTCTACTGATATCATAATTGCTGACGAGATGGTGAACAAGACAGTAATAAATCTACTGTAAATTCGAAAATTTTCGCGAAGCTTCGCATATGTGAAGTTTCGTGAAAATCAAGCCCTCGCGAATTGGCGATATCACTCTGTCGTTTACTGATATAGGTAAATCAGGTCCTGTTCGCAACTATTTACGTCGCTAATGTATCTTTTAACGTTATTCGCGAAAATAAAATTCCTGCGAAAATTTCCGAATTTACAGTTAAAGAACATACCTACTGTACTGCCGTCAATCTGTGCAATGTCTACTTCTGCGCCAATAAGACCAAACAGTAGAGGCTCAAATATAAGCCATAATGTAGCGACAGCATCTGACAACGGGTCCTGAAGCACAAATAAATAATTGGGTCAGTCAAGAGATTTTGTTATTTATCGCATATGTGTGTCATCCAAGGGTGGCTCCAGAGGGGGCAGGGACATATTGGGCCTCTTCGTGAGAAAACCTGTCTTCGGGGGTTTCTGACATGATTAGTTTAAAACCAGTCTCCTCAGCTACATAGGACAGCTAGAAAATTGAAATTTCACCAGTAGCAAGTTTACATATAGTACGTTTCAAAAAGCAAATAACAAAGGCGCTGATCAGACTGTGTGGATGCGCAGGCTGTTCAGCGCCTGTGTTGTTCGCAAACCCGCGAAGACAGGTTTTCTCGCGTCGAGGCCCTATTAATATAAGATGAAGAACCAATCAAAAGTGCTGACGGTTGCCATAGGAATAGGAATACGCATTGGGGCCGCCTGGAAAAAAATTGACCTACTACCCGCTTCGCTCCTGGAAAATTTTTGTTCCTAGTTTTCCATGAAATAAATAACTGGGCCCTCTTTTGGATTCAATTGTTTGTATAATGAAAAACTATGAAACTTTGTTAATGGAAGAATCATTAAGCTAAATGCTTGTTAACTTGAATTTCTCCTTGTGATAAGTCAAACATGAGTTTTCAGATACAGAGTAAAGTAGTTTAAACCAAAAGTCTGAGAGATAAACTGAAAGGTTAGAAAATAATGGAGGGGGGAAATTTCGAAGAACCAATTAGCTAAACAATTAGTAAAATTAGCATGTAGTAAACTTGAATTTCTCCTTGACATATTTCAATCATGAGAGTTCAGATACAGTGATAGGGTTGTGTAAATGTAAAGATAAATATAAAGAGAGTAACATTTTGAAGGGGTGGGGGGAAAGAATGGGCCAGCCTAGTCTTTCCCCACCCCTCTATTTAGAAGAATCACTTAGCTAAATGCTTGTTAACTTGAATTTCTCCTAGGGATAAGACAATCATGAGTGTTCAGATACAGTGTAAGAGTAGTTTAAACCAAAAGACTGAAAGATAAATAGAAAGGTTGAAAAATAATGGAGGGGGAGAATGGGCCGGCCCAGTCTTTCCCCACCCCACTATTGAGAAGAAACATGCAGTTAGCTAAATGCTTTCTTAACTTGAGTTTCTCCTTGGGATAAGTTAGTCATGAGTGTTCAGATACAGTGTAAGAGTAGTTTAAACCAAAAGACTGAGAGATAGATAGAAAGGTTAGAAAATAATGGAGGGGGAAAGAATGGGCCTGCCCAGTCTTCCCCACCCCACTATTTCAAATAACCAATTAGCTAAACATTTAGTCAAGTTAGCATTTAGTAAAACTTGAATTTCTCCTTGACATATTTCAATCATGAGAGTTCAGAAACAGTGAAGAGTTGTGTAGAGGTAAAGATAAATAGAAAGGAAGTAACATTTTGAAGGGGGAAGAATGGGCCTGCCCAGTCTTTCCACATCCCTCCATTTTGAAGAATCATTTAGCTAAATGCTTGTTAACTTGAATTTCTCATTGGGCATGAGTGTTAAGATACAGTGTAAGAGTACTTTAAACCAAAAGACTGAGAGATAAATAGAAAGGTTAGAAAATAATGGAGAGGGGAAAGAATGGGCCGGCCTAGTCTTTCCCCACCCCACTATTTCGAAGAACCATTCAGCTAAACATTTAATAAAATAAGCATTTAGTAAACTTGAATTTCTCCTTGAAATATTTCAATCATGAGAGTTCAGATACAGTGAAAGGGTTGTGAAAATGTAAAGCTAAATAGAGAGGAAGCAACATTTTGGAGGGGTTGGGGGGAATAATGGGCTGGCCCAGTCTTTCCCACCCCTCTATTTAGAAGAATCATTTAGCTAAATGCTTGTTAACTTGAATTTCTCCTTGGGATATGTCAATCATGAGTGTTCAGATACAGTGTAAGAGTATTTTAAACCAAAAGACTGAGAGATAAATAGAAAGGTTAGAAAAACATAGAGGGGGGAAAGAATGGGCGGCCTAGTCTTTCCCCAGCCCATTATTTCGAAGAAGCAATTAGCTAAACATTAAGTAAAATTAGCATTTAGTAAAACTTGAATTTCTCCTTGACATATTTCAATCATGAGAGTTCAGATACAGTGAAAGGGTTGTGCAACCGTAAAGATAAATAGAAAGGAAGTAACATTTTGGAGGGATGGGGGTGGGGGAAGTATGGGCTGGCCCAGTCTTTCCCCACCTGACTATTGAGAAGAAACATGCAGTTAGCTAAAAGCCTGTGAACTTGAATATCTCCTTGGGATAAGTCAATCATGAGTGTTCAGATACAGTGTAAGAGTAGTTTAAACCAAAAGACTGACAGATAAAACGAAAGGTTAGAAAATAGTAGAGGGGGAAAGAATAGGCCGGCCTAGTCTTTCCCCACCCCACTATTTTGAAGCACCAATTAGCTCAACATTTAGTAAAATTAGCATTTAGTAGACTTGAATTTCTCCTTGACATATTTCAATCATGAGAGTTCAGATACAGTGAAAGAGTTGTGTAAACGTAAAGATAAACAGAAAGGAAATAATATTTTAGAGGGAGAGAAGAATGGGCCGACCCAGTCTTTCCCACCCCTCTATTTAGAAGAATCATTTAGCTAAATGCTTGTTAACTTGAATTTTTCCTTCGGATAAGTCAATCATGAGTGTTCAGATACAGTGTAAGAGTAGTTTAAACCAAAAGACTGACAGATAAATAGAAAGGTTTACAAATAACGGAGGGGGGAAGAATGGGCCAGCTCAGTCTTTCCCACCTCACTATTGAGAAGAAACATGCAGTTAGCTATATGCTTTCTTAACTTGAATTTTTCCTAGGGATAAGTCAATCATGAGTGTTCAGATACAGTGTAAGAGTAGTCTAAATCAAAAGAATGAGAAATAGATAGAAAGATTAGAAAATGATGCAGGGGGGAGAATGGATGGGCCCAGTCTTTCCCGGACCCACTATTGAGAAGAAACATGCAGTTAGCTAAATGCTTTCTTAACTTGAATTTCTCCTTGGGATAAGTCAATCATGAGTGTTCAGATACAGTGAAAGGGTTGTGTAAACGTAAATATTAATAGAAAAGTTTGGAACATTTTGGAGGGGGGAAACAATTGGCCAGCCCAGTCTTTCCCCACCCCACTATTTAGAAGAACCAGTTAGCTAAACGGGATTTTAAGTCCAAGATCTCTTTGACATACACATGTAAGTCATTTGAAAGTGTTCAGATACAGTGAAAGAAGTACAATAAACCAAAATACTGAAAATAAAAGTGAAAAGTCAGAACTCTTAGAAATCAGAACCAAACATCAATAAGTATGAGTCCTTTTGAGACATTTCGCTAATCAAAAGGTGGCTTTTTAAATTTCTGCAAAGAAAAAAATAATTCCATTATGATTTTTGAAAATAATTAGGGGGTAAAAACTGACTGGATGGGAAAGAATTTCCCTGGGGAAAAAACTGACTGGGGGGAAAATCCGGCCTGTCACACCGATCTGTAAAATAAGTTGACTAACAATTAAAGTGGGGGATCCAAAAGAATCCGTTGTACGACTTCTGTGAGCTTAGATCCCCCTCCCCCCACAGACGAGCATTTCTGAATCTGCCATTTATAGTTATCACATGTGTGTAAAATCACACTTTAAATGTTCATGCAGAGCCCCCAGGGGGGTACTCTGATATTTTCATACATACGTAGGCTCAGGTCATTTTTTGGGTTCAAAATTTTGAATTTCAATATATCTTGGGGTTTTCAGAAAAATGAATATTTTTGGGGTTAAGAAGATTCTGTGGATATTTTTGGGGGGTCATTCACAAAAATGGACTATATTTAGGGGCCATTTCTATGCAGTTTAGGGTCTTTTCTTAAGGTCAAGGTACAGAATGGGGGATATTTTTTGGGTTCCTAAAATTTCTAAATGTTTTTTGGGGTGCTTGAAATTCCTGATATTTTTTGGTGAACAGTAGATGCTGGGCCCGAGCCTACAAATGAAGAATAACTGAGAGTACCCCCCCCCCCCTGAGTAGAGCCACCTAGTAGGCTAGATACCTAATTTTGATCTGAGCCTTCATTCACATATTATCTAGCCTGGGCTTTGCATGCATATACGATAGGTGCTAAAATCCTATGGTCTGGCTCAAATATCTGTAAACAAATCCTTTAGTGAGCTACATATTATCTAGCCTAGGCTTCGCATGCATATACGATATGTGCTAAAATCCAATAGACTGGCTCAAATATTTGTAACCGCATTTTACACACTTCATAAATTTCACACCATATGAAGAATTAGTACCAATACGTCACTTTTGTAAATTATGAAAGTTACGTACGGTCGGTCAATTTCATTACATTTTGGGGTCTAAAATTTGTACTCAAATTTAACATTTTATATTTTTATTCAAATTTTCACAAATGTGAAGAATCAGTATCAAGTCCTCACACGTGTGAAAAACAAATATCAGTAACAGAAATTGTAATATTTTATCACATATGCAAGATTCTATTAATCATATGACTTTGGCGTGATCCACCATGTTTCCTTTATCTATGGCTTACACTGAGTGTTAATAATGTCAACCTTGAGGCATGGTCATTGCTTTATCATAGAGCATAAGTTGATTTTACCTGCTTTTTTCTAAAGAAAAATAAATAATTAATTTCGTAACATAGTCGATCAGTCATCCGTCCATTCATCCGTGATCAGTCACGTCTCTTGCAAATGCATCTCGTCCTAAACTGTTGGACGTAGCAGCTACTTGCATATGTCACATAATGTAGAGAGTACTGGGCGGCCTTTCGTGTGCTGTTAACCCCAAGGTCAATGGTCATATGATGTATTTTCTTATTAATACACCACCTCCTAAACAGGGGGACGTAACAACTTTTTCAGGTGCATATGTCGCATCATGTAGATGGAAACTGGCAACCTTTTGGTGTGTCCCAAGGTCAAATAACGTGCATGCACAGCCACCTAGTGGGCTTGATACCTAATTTTAATCTGAGCTCTCATTCACATTTTATCTAACCTGGGCCTCGCATTCATATACGATAGGTGCTAAAGTCCTATGGACTGGCTCTAATATTTGTAAACAAATCATTTAGTAAGCTATGTTGAACCGCAAATTTCACACTTCATAAATTTCACACCATGTGAAGAATTGGTACCAATACGTCACTTTTGGAAAATGTGAAATTTACGTACGGTGAATTTCGATAATTTTTGGGGTCCAAAATTTGAACTCAAATTTCACATTTATATTTTTATTCAAATTTTCACAAATGTGAAGAATCGGTATTAAAGCCTCACACGTGTGAAGAACAAATATCAGTATCAGAAATTGTAATATCTTATCACATATGCAAGATTCTATGATATGACTTTGGCGTGATCCACCATGTTTCCTTTAGCTATGGCTTACACGGAGTGTTAATAATGTCAGCTATGGGGCATCTTCATTGCTTTATCATAGAGCATAACTTGATTATACCCGCTTTTTCAAACGAAAAAAAAAATACATTAATTTCGTACCAAAGTTGATCAGTCATCCGTCAATTGGGACCTCTGACACTTTGATAGGATATCTCTCTATTTTTCAGATGCTTCCAAAAACTTCCGGATGCATAAGATATCACAGGTATCCTTTTGGATATGAGGCTTGATGTATTAGGAACAAATTAAGGTTAAAATTAGACAGGCAGACCCCTACGACAAAACAGGAGACACTATTAAAGGGGGTAGGGTTTCCAAAATACCACTTCACCAAAACATTAAAAAATCAATTGTTTTTACGTGTAAGGGTATTATATTATTAATACTCGATTATAAATCACATTGAAAGTCCACAATCATGAGCGTTTTAATGATTATTTTTGTTGATGTTTTTTTCTCTCTGATTTATTAAAGATCATATGAAAAGGTTTCAGAAATGAATTGAAATGAAACAACTTATATCATATAACAAAATGCTGAAAACCACATCAAAAAATGTTTATTATAAAAAAAAATATGCCTATTTGAATTTCCGACTTGGTTTTGGTTTTCCAATACAGACTTGGATGAGGAATTAAAAAGGTGGTTTAACTTCAAATATCTCATTATGTGTATTTGAAAAGTACATCTTCAGTTTGAAATGCCAATATTTTAATTGCCTAAATTATATTTTGTCCGTTAAATGATTTTTGGTAAATTTGCATAGATAAGCAAGAAATTGAATTTTAAATTTTTGTTTTGAAATTTTAAAATCTATTTTTTTCCTTTCAGACAACAGGTTTTTGGATTATCTTTTTAATGTTTCAAAGTAAGTTTACATAAAAATTGGATTGACTTATTTTTGTATCATTTAGAATAAGAATGCATGATAAATGTAAATTTAAATTTTTATTTTAATTTTGAAATTTAAGCATAAAATTTTAATTGAATAAAATTTAACATACAGAAAACCATTTATGCGAGATCAATCTTCGCTTTTTCGCAGGAAAGTATACTAAAGTTTGACAAATTCTTTGCTTTTGCAAATATCTAAATTCATTGAAAATTTTCAAACATCACCTGACATCACAGAATGATGCATTGTTGTATAGAATCTATTTTTAGCTTTTCAAGTCTCTTTTGGGGAAATCTTTCCACTCCCACATTCAAATTGGCATAACTTTTGAATGGATAGGAGTTTTTAGATGCGGTTTTCAGCAATCGCTTTCTCACAATAACTTCTATTATCTGGAAAGTATGATTAAAAACTTATTCTTACCTTTTCAGTTGATCTTTAAGAAATATTTTTAAGTGCAACTGTAGTCCATATTCAACCATGATGACAATGTACTTACCTGGTGCAATCTTATGCAGCAATATACTATAACCATTCATCCATGCGTAAAATACATCTAGTCAATGGCCATGTATTTTGTGTGTATTGGAATAAATACAGTATATGTGCAAAATAATCTACCAACTAAATTTTGTAAAAGGACAATTTTCATAATCTAAAGAAAAATATGCTAAAAACGTTGTAATATTTCATGACTAATGGGTTATGAAAACGAAGCTTACTTGTACTTATTATTTTATTATTCTGGATAAAAAGAATTTCAAAGGAGCACACCAAAATCTAAATGCTAATGTTAGGGCTCGCCCAGACGTCACATTTTGGGCTGTGGGATATCATTGCCCACCCCCCCCCCCCCCCCCCGAGTTCCAACTAGCTTTTCACATAAATTACATAAAACATGAGAACACACTTACGTGCAAAAGGATTAGTTGGAACTCGGGGGGGGGATGTTTTAAAACTATTTTTCTATTACCTATATGTATAATACAAAAAGTGACCATTTTAGCCCGAAATTAAAGCCGTACATTCATGGAAATAGGAAATCAAATGCAAACTCATAAATCAGAGACCAACAGCGAGCTTATATATGAAGATGGAAGCAGTTGATCGACTTAAATTTTTAACAAAATTATAGGCAGCGATACACTGTGATTCCCATCACCACCGTCAGAGGTCCTTCATCCCTGAGTCAGTCACGTTTTTTGCAAATGCATCTCCTCCTAAACTGTTGGACGTAGCAACTTTAAACTACTTGTATATGCCACATAATGTAGAGGGAACTGGGCGGCCTTTCATGTGACGTTGACCCCAAGGTCAATGGTCATATGACGATTTTCTTATAAATACAGGAGGACATAACAACTTTTGCAGATGCATATGTCACATCATGTAGATGGACCTGGCAACCTTTTGGTGTGACCCAAGGTCAAATAACGTGTATTTTCATGTAACTGCACTTGGCCTTGCGATTTCAAATACGAAAAAGGGTTTCTAAAGTTTCCCCTATATTGACATATGAAACACTGGCCACGCCACTTAGCAGCCATATTTTTCAAACAGTCAAAATAAGAGTGTCACCCAAGGACCGTTTGTACCAAATTATTTTGAAATCTGACTAGTAGTTTTTAACAAGATTTTAAAGGTTTTTGCTTTCGGTTGCCATAGCAATCAGATTTCTACATGGAGTGGAAATTTTGAACAACTTTGAAAGGGGACCGCCCAAGAATCATTCCTGTGACGTTTCGGGAAATTCAGTCTAGTGATTTAGGAAGATGATATTGTTCATGGACGACGGACGGACGTTCTCACGATAAGATTTTTGTTGGCTATAAAGTAGCCAACAAAGCGAAAAATACCCAACAAGTCCCCTTCATACAAACAGATAAACCTCATTTTGATTTTATTAGCTCCCTAAATATGCAAATGAGGCTTATTCCGTAACTGGTTATTGGGTGCATGGACATGGGTAGTATAGGCTTGGGAAAAGATGATTTTAAGAAATTCAAAGCAGCCAACAAGTGTCAATTAATGCGTACGGACGGTCGGGTGGCTGCCCTTACGTACGGATAGACTACGGACATCCTTTGACCATAACGTGAGCTTAAAACAAGGGATACACCATCCAAAGATATATCAAAGCGAGGGAAAGCTGTTTCTAGCTATAAACAAAGTAAGAAAGAGGGCAACGCTCAGCAATCGATACAATCAAGCACCACACCTGACCCAGGATACCAATGGGAAAGTGACAACAAGCCGCGCCATGCAGTGAATCAGCGCCTATCGTTTTGCTGCACTAATAAAAAACTGTTGCACTGATTGAAAAACCACCATGGATTCTCTATCCAAAATTAAAAGACTTGTGCTTATTTCTGTATTTACATGGATGCAAGTTGGAGGATCCGGAACGAAGACTCCTAAGAAACGTTATCTCGTGACGTGACGCATATATTTGATTTGCATCTGAACATTTAAACTCCTGTCCATTAAAATCTTATGGAATTTATCTGTTACTGTCATTCCAGCCAAGAGTGACAGTTACGTCATGTTTTGTTTACAAAGTTATCAGGGACTTATATTCGATAGATCACTTGTGTATTAATCCTATCCGCAGGATAGGATTAATACCCAAGTGATCAATCGATTCACGATAGCTCAAGTGGAGTGTACTATTTGAAAGTTTACTTAACAATTGTAAACAAAATATTACGTCACTGTCACTCTTCATTGGCACGTTAGGAATATGCGTCCAGGTTTATAAAATCATGCCATGCATGTGAAGAATTGGAATAGAGCGCAAAATGCAGCAGATTTGGGGGTATTTTATCAATGTGAAGAAAACGCATGTATGCTACATAAAATCTGACATCGTGCGCATTTTTCACAAAGTGTGAGATATTGGTATGGAATACGTGACGTATTGGTACCAATTAATTGTTCACGGGCTGTGAGGGATTGGTACTAATTTTCCGTGTGAAATTTACGAAATGTAAAATTCGCGGTTCATCAAGGCTTTCGTGCTGAACCCCGGAGTGTACAAAGTACATCTGCTATAATGGTCAGGTATAACGAGTGCAGTAAATAAAGAAAGAAGTGGGCTTTCTTGCTGAACCCCAGAGTGTACAAAGTTCACCTGCTATAATGGTCCGGTATGACGCGTGCAGTAAATAAAGAAAGACGTAGGCTTTCGTGCTGAGCCACGGAGTGTACAAAGTACATCTGCTATAATAGTCAGGTATGACCGAGTGCAGTAAATATAGAACAAGTAGCCCAATGGACAACGATCGCTCACATGTTTGCAGACACATTATTTTACAATGCTCAAAGGCATGTTACTCTGAACTTGAAACCAAGATCAGGCTAAAATTCAAACTCTCAAAATAGTATGTCAGTTGTGCTTATCTGCAAGTACTAAAATTATCTGAATTCAAAAAGCCGAGAAAACCCGGGGGAAACTATATTTTCAAAACCCTCAAGGGCAGCTAACTCCATAGTCAGTGGTTGGATCAGATCAAAATTCAAACTCATTCAAGCTTTTATGCATGTCCTTGTTACCTACAAGAATGAAGAAAATCAAATAAAAAATGAAGGTGCTGGAATGGCAACAGCACTTCTCCCATTGATGATTATTCCAAACACTCAATGACAGCTAACTCCACAGTCCCAAGTGAGAGCTGGGAAAAATTCGAACTCATCCGATCTTGTATGGTTGCCCTCAATACCAGCAAAAATGAAGAATATCCAATCCAAATTGAAAACCCTTGAGGTGATAACTTTGAACATAAATTTTCAGATACTCAGAGGCAGCTAACTAAATAGTGGGTGGTGGGGTGGCGTGAGGCCATTATTCAAACTCATCCAATCTTTAATGGTTGTCCTTGTTACCTTCAAAAATGAGAAAGATACATTCTTAATTGGAAGTACTAGAGTGGTCACAACATTTACCCCATTGTAAGTTTATGTGGATATTTCCAGACGCTCAAGGGCAGATAACACCGCAGTCCTAGGTTGAATCTTGCCAAATTTCAAACTAATTCTAGCTTTTATGGTGCAAGAATAAAGAAAACCCAATTAAAAATGAAAGCGCTGGAGTTGTCACAACATTAAACATCATTTTTAAGATGCTTAAGGGCAGCTTACTCTGTAGTCGGCGATGGGATCTGGTCCAAATTCAAAGCCGTCCACGCTTTTGTTGTTTTCCTTGTTACAGGCAAGAATGAGGAAGATCCATGCAAATTTCTCTCATTATATGATTTTTCCAGACGTTCAATGGCAGCTAACTCCACAAACCATTGTCCTATCTTGCCGAATTTTGAACTCATCCAATATTTTATAGCTGTCCTTGTTACCTGCAAGAATGAAGACGATCCAATTAAAAATGATGGCGCTAGAGAGCTCACAATATTATACATAGGTTTTTCAGATGCCCAAGGGCATCAAACTCAGAAGTTGCTGGTGGGATCTCGCAGATATTCAAACTCATCCGAGCGTTAATAGTTGTCTTTGTTACCTGCAAATATGATGAAGATCCATCCAAAAATGAACTCACTAGAGTGCTCACAGCATTTCTCCCATTATCAGTCTACAGGAATTTTCCAAGAGGTTCAAGGGAAGCTAACCCCGCAGACGTTGTTCCGATCTTGCTGAATTTTGAACCCATCCAAGATTGTATAGCTGTTCTCGTTACCTGCAAGAATGAAGAAGATCCAATCAAAACTAAAGGCACTAGAGTGCTCACAACATTATACATTGATTTTACAGACGCTCAAGGTCAGCTAACTCAGTAGTTGGTGTTGGGATCTGGCAGAAATTCAAACTCATGCAAGGTTTTATAATTGTCCTTGATACCTACAAAACTGATGAAGATCCATTTAAAAATGAAGGCAATAGATTGCTCACAACATATCTCCCATTATTACTTCTACAGGGATTTTTCCAGACGCTCTAGGGCAGCTTATTTTGCAGCCCATGGTTGTATCTTGCTGAATTTCTAAGCCGTCCGAGATTTTATGATTGTAACTAACTTGTTTCTCACACGAATCAAGAAAATCCAATCAGAAATGGAGGAGCAAGAGTTTTCACAAGATTTTCCCAATTACAACCCTATTGGAGCTATCTGTTGCCATGAAAAACAGAGTTCTGATCCGATCTAGTCCAAACACTTATGCAGCCTTTCCCCTATAACAGTGATGCACCAGATGAAATTTTATTTCAATTTGCCACCTGGTCTTAGAGATATTCATGTTTAAAAGTTTGAACAGAAGCACAGATAAACAAACGGACGGATGGCGGCTCGAGTCTCATCCTTTAAGCTCCTCCTGACCATTAGGCTCAGGTGAGCTAAAAAATGGTGAAAGAAAGACCACTAAGAACTGTATACATAAACCAACAAGGGTCAAAAAATCGGATCATGGCAACATCAAACAATGAATTAACAACAAAAGCAGAATCATCACCTTAGAAACAACAGCAGACAAGGTCACTGGGTGTACCTGGACAATGACCTGAACCCAAGGGCTCACATGGAGCAGATGCTTAGGTAAGCTACACATAAACCTATAAATGTTAAATAACACATAAATGAGCCACAACATGTGATTTCCAACAATGTGGTATTTTGACATATGTAGACTCGTACGAGCCTATGCAGCATTTTTAAGCTTAGAAACTCTAAAAAATGTTGGGATTGTAGCTTAACAGTTATAGATATTCAAGCGACTAGCAATGGCTCTGATCAGACTGCGAGTATGCTGGTCGCACATACCACATTGATGGAAATCACATGTTGCGGCTCAAATGTTTAATCAAAAATTTGTCTAATTAATATCATATGGTCACCACCAATCTGTATAGAAAACTTTTTTCTTTTAAAATGGAAATATTCTACTCGTTTTTTTTACTGTTCCAATGTTTGATATTAGGTAACGCCTCCCCACAAGATAAAAGTTATTTACTATTATACTTATCTAAAAAATTTGTAGCGAAGAGTGAGCATAGGATGAACATACAAACATAGTCGTTCTAGAAATGCATGTGCAAAGTATTAGTATAAAAAATTTGACTTCCCTTTGTCTGATATATGAGCCGCGGCATGAGATTCCCAATAATTTGACATTTTGACAAGTGTAGACTTGGATGAGCCTCTGCAACCTCCTGTTTAGCTTAGAACCTCCAAATGGTGTTCAGTCAGTGGCTTAACACTCATAGAATACTCAAGCGACTAACAAAGGTTCTGATCGCACATACCACATTGTTGGAAATCTCATGCACTGGCTCATATTTTAAAATAATTGCCTGATATACTTGTCATGCTTTATTGTATCTTGTATGTTCCCAGTTATCAACGTTCCTATGCTGTCTTGGTATCTGCAATGTTTTCAAGTTTATTTCTCTTTGAGTCTGTCCTGAAGTTCAATTTAGTCCATATTTTTATATCCTTGGTTACTTACGTTATACACGTTACTAAAGCTGACGTTACATCATTTACTGGCAATTGCAGACTATTATTTAATATTGTGCTATATTGCAGCAAGTTATTTGAATAACGGACACTCCATGACATTTGAGCATACTCCTGGTGACTGTATTCAGCTGCATGTTTAGTTTATAATTTCAAAAGAATTAGTGGAAACGTTATATTAGTGATCAATTGAAAAAGATAATCAAATGTTATTATAAAAAGTCATATATAACACGGATAGCATGCGACAGACTGCATGTATGGTTGTAAACCCAATCACACTTTATACCTTTGGTTTTCTCTTTAATTACACGACTGTGGGTCAGGCCTGAGACTCAATGACAGCCTTGACGTAAAGAATTAATGGGTCACATGGTGCCTGATGCTTGTCTTTAGCTGTACCTAACGTGGCTTAATTTGAGGTTTCCTTAACTCTGACTATCTGTTAGTTGTGAGCCCTTTTTGTTTCAGCATAGTGTGTTAATTTGATAAGATTGTTTCTCTGTGATGATACATTGCAAAAGTAAGGACGCCTCCATGTGAGCTTAACAATGTTTGTGCCATAACAACAACAGAATCAAGGGTGAAGATTTGGTACCAGTTAAATGCATTTAAGCCCCAAGTGACTTAGGCTGCTTGTTGTTCTAAGGCGTCAGTTCTGTTTTTGAGGATTAATTGTTGATTAATGCTCCCACTGTGGGGTTCCGTGTTTGTTCCATGTTTTGTTACGCATTGCTTTATGTCCTTTTTAGTTTTTCAACCATCTTGATGGAGATGGGAGAGATGGTTATTTTACTTTGTTTGTCTTCCTGGTGTCTTGGGATTGTTGTTTTTCTATTGGTCTTCCTCATGATGCCGTGGGTTGGTCTGCAGCGTGTGATTGTGGTATTTCCTGATCATACTCACTTGTTTTGTTGAGTTGACTTCCTAATGGCTGTGCAAAATATGTTTATTACCCAACCTGTTATATACAGGGCGTTAATGCAATTTTGGTTTGGTCATTTAGGATTACCACGTCAAACTAGACCATTGTGCAATAGCTGTGACGATAACACCGTCGTTCTATTGCACGGTGGGTGAAAAATAAAACTTGACAACCTGAGAGTTCACCATCCCAGTTGGAAACTAGTCTAGCTGAGTTCCTTACGTGAAAAGTGAACTCCGGGGTTTGGATTTGTTAGTTAGCACTGAACACCAATGATCAATTCTTTTTCACATAAACCATCTGGCGAGGTAATGTAATAACTGCTATCGATTATAATAGAGACCTTTGGAAGAAAATATAAGTTAGAAGCTTATAAATTTAATCTTGTGTTTTTTCTTATTCCATATCAGAAACTTAGCACACAGTCTGCAAATTCCGAGAATATTCAAACAATCCACGATGTGTATGTGAGGAATTAAAAAAATACTGTCACCCATTTGTCAAAAGTTAAGATAAGTTAGGGATATTTCATGGGAACCAAACATCTATGTGTCTTGATCAAAATCAGAATTAAAGGTTGTGCTGGTACCGTGAAACATATTTAAGCCTTTCCAAGGTGGTGGTTCCTTTGGTGATCCTTTTTTATTTATTTTTATGTTTATCTTTGTTATACTGTTTTGTCTGTTGCCATGGAAAAGTACTTGATTGTATCGATTCCTGATCTTTGCACCCTTACTTACTTTGTGATCACCAACTGGAAAAGGGCTGACCTCTTGTCTCTCTTGTGTGTGATGTTTTCTTGTGTTTTGTCACTTTCCCTTATGGTGTCCCAGGTCAGGTTTGGTACTTGATTGCATCGATTTCTGATCTTTGCATTCTTTCTTACAATGATATACTGATATTAAGAAATAACATGCACCACGCCGATGCGTTTACACATGGGTACAAGGCATTGCTACGTTAAAAAGACGTATAGAAGTCTCAGAGTGTATTCAGGAACTTCTGGAAATCTTTTTATATAAGCAAGAGAGCCTTCAGAGAATTTGTCATCAAATATTGACTGTTTATAAGGCTATAGGAAACCATAGCTCCATTCAAAGTCAGCTATGAATTTTGATAGAGCAGCGGTTTCAAAAAGACTTACATGTCAAAGTTTCCATTAATAATATTTTCCAAAAAATAACAGAATTTAGACCCTCTGGTCCTTATGGCCATACTGTGAACAAACAAGGCATATGTCCACTAGCTGGTGCTACATACCACATATCAAAGTTCTAGATCTAGTTGTTTCAGAATATTTTGAAGTTTTTTCCTATATAACAAGAAAAATAATTTATTTCTGGTAAGTCAAAGACAACCACAACTGCTTGTTGTCTTCCCTACTAGGCCCTGAGGTTGCTATTGAAGTTTTCTCTATATTAACATAGGAAAAACTGACCATGCTCTCTGGCGGTCATGTTTTTAAACAGATCAAATTAATTTTAACAACCTTGGTAGAGGGTCACCCAAGGCCATTTATAATTTATACCAAATTATTTTCAAAGTGAAGAAGATTTTGTAAAGTTTTTACATTCGTTTGCCATGGCAACCAGAATTCTAAATAGAATGGAAATATTTAGCAACTTTGCTAAAGTGTTGATTTTATTTTCTTGTCCTTTGGGATCATAGTTTTTATTGTGGAACTTTGAAACTATTTGAGGATCACTGATGAGGCATAAATGGCCGAAACTGGCTAGTCTGGCCCAGAAAGTATGCACACTCTGGTTTCAGTTCTTTGATGCATTCTTTGCTTCCAAAGGATACCCTTTTAAGAACATATTTGAAAGAGGACCACCCAAGGATCATTCATGTGAAGCTTGGTGAAATTCTGTTCAGTGGTCTAGGAGATGTTATTTAAAGGAAAATGTTGACTGATAAATGACCCCCAGATGGATGGATGGATGGATGGATGGATGGAGTGACTGATAAACGACTGACATCCTATGACCACAATAGCTCACCTTGAGCCTATGGTTCAGGTGAGCTAAAACGCAATAATAAATGGTGAGCAAGAATTTTATCCATTATTTATGCGAGGAGTGAATAGAAAAATCAGTGTTATTTTAAAGCAAAGAGACACAGCAAAACAACAATATAGCTCAACCCCTTCTTGTGCAGTCCCCTCTTCTTTTGTCCATCTTAGAGCAGCCACTAAAGTCATTGTCAAGCAACCAAGTGGCCCAGCCCCAGGAAACTCCAATTTGCTCCTGCTAAATGTAGCCACCAAACCAAATCCAAGCAACAGGAAAGTTCGATAGAGATATATGAGCCACAACATAAGATTTCCAACAATGTGGAACGTGTGACCAGCAAAGCCTCAGATCAGCCGGCGCATACGCACAGTCTGACCAGAGCCTTTGCTAGTTGCTTGAATATTCTATGAGTGTAAAGCTACTGACCTCTTGCCCACTCCTAATTTCTTTCCTCCATCTTAGAGCAGCCACAAAAGCCATTGTCAAGCAACCAAGTGGCCCAGCCCCAGGGAACTCTAGTTTGCGACTGCCAAATGTGGCCACCAAACCAAATCCAAACAACAGGAAGGTTCTATAGAGATATATATGCTTCTGAAATGGAACAAATTCATTTGTTTGAGGCAGCGAATTTTTAATATACTGAACAAAAGTGAAAACGCTACACTACAATTATCTATGTTTTATGAGAAAGTATTGGACAAAAAGAATTTACTAAAGCTTAATAATGTTGCCCAGACATCCAGCAAACGATTCGTCGAAACTCCACCAATTTGTCTCGTTTGATGTTTGATTTATGCTCCTTTAGGTGTTTCAAGCTTTATTCACTGAAAGTTGCTATTGCGCATGCGCAAATTAAAATTGTAATGCTTATCAAAATTGGTCTGAATTGTGTTGCATATAGACACAAGAAAACTGCTTAATCTTTTGAAACAAGCTCAAAAATCAATTTCGAAATTAGCAAATTTGTAAAATATTGAAAATTATCTCCCTTAGACAAAAACAAATAGGGAATATTAAATGTTTGGTAATCTTCCATTTATCACGATTTTCGATAATTTTCTTTAGCCAACTCAGGTAGACCTATCAGCCCACTGTTTCTACCATTTTTCACTAGTTATGTCCTCATACTAAAATGCAACAACACATTGATTTTCCTATGGAGATTTCAGTGTTAACTTTTTAAACTTGGCAATTTGAGTGAAAATCCGCTTTTTTAGATTGCTTTTCTAAACGATCAAAACACACTTGAGATAAGTTCTTCACATTTCTGATTGTCACATGTCTAGACTACCATTTCGTGCAGTCGTATCTCGTAGATAGTGGATTTCTGGAGGCCTTAATTGTGTTAGATTTCCGTTCAAATTGGCAACCTGAAAAAATGGACCCCTATCACATCTAAATGGCTTTCATGTGTTTCCTCGTGATAACACCCGTAAAACTTTTACTGTTATGCATTACCCAGTATTTGGACATTAAGGTCACTTTCCATTGCATTCTTGGTTTGCATAATTTTGTATATAGATGGCAAACAATTCAGGTGTAGCGTTTTCACTTTTGTTCAGTAGATCTTTTTAGCATCATGTTATCGCTAGATTACCTTAGGGTCACTACTGGCATAAAAACCATGACTTTTGTAATACTCAATGTTTTTGGCCATATAACTTGACTATCAGTAAATATATTCATCTGACACAGTGATATTGTATTACACTATTTTGTTTTAGAAAGAGTTACAGCCCCTGATTATTATTTGATTATTTTTGCATGAAGAAACCTGCAGGTAAATCAGCAAAAGTTATATAAGTAAGTGGGTATGATCCTGAAATACCACAATCACACACTGCAGACCAACCCATTGCATGGCGAGAAAGAGCCACAGAATACTAGCAGTCATAATAAATCAGGAAGAAAATTAAAGTAAAGCAACCAGCTCTCTCTTCCTCGTCAAGATGATTGCAAAACTAGAAAGGACACTAAGTCATGATATATTTCAATAATTGTCTACAATAACACATGTTTTTGGGTTTGTAAAAGAAACGTCTCTTTGAGACATTTCTTTTACATATCCTACCCCTATGTTTCATTTAAAACAAGACAATGTGTAAACAATCATGATGCAAAATTTAAATATGTAGCAATAAAGTCTGCTTGAATTACAGATTACACACAAATAACCGAATGTAAGCACTCCAAATGTGGTGTATACGTAATAATGTCTAAGCTCAACACTCCCAAAAATATTACCAAATTAGCATAGAATATAGGATGCATATGTTCGATGTGCGATCAATCATAACATACAAATTTGAATATTAAGGAATTAAAACTGCTGGAGTTACATATTACACAAACCAGACACCCCATGAGCATTTCGGATGGAAAAATGTATGTCTAAGCCCAACAGCCCAAAGTAAATAAGAAACAATATATCCAATCTGCACAAAATATGAGATGCACATGTTCAATGTTTGAACAATTATACTGAAGGACTTTAAAAACGCACCACCTGTTTAAATGCTATTTTATGTCGAAAATTGGATATTTTCAATATGTGAAAAATAAAATTGACAAGTTCCGTCACTTAGCTTGCATTCAATAAGAAAATCGAAACGCTGTGGTTTATTATTGCCGTGACGTCGCGATAATTCTGAAACAACTCAAATTCAAAAAGTCACAGAGTACCCTTACCTTCCATTATAAACGAAAAAAGTTTTCAAACCGATGTTTGTTCTTGAAAGCAAAAGGAAAGGCAAATTCAAATCATGAAGTTTTATGCCTATGGCAACGTTCATCACGTCTACATGACGTCATTGATTTTTGACGTTATTGGCCGTTTATATTTTAAGGATCAGGAATAATCAAAATATTTTTGTTGCCAACAGATACTCCCCAATCAGTTGCATAAAAGACAAAAGTATCGCGACATGAGCGTGCGTCACCCGTCTGTTATTGATGTTTGAAAATTTAAGACTGACGTTAGCAAAGAAACGCTGCGAGTGGGAGTGTAATGAAACGATCATTTCTGAAAACTTTTGTGCTTTTCCATTTGTTAAGACATCTGGCTAACACCTGAAAGTGTTTGTTTTCAAATTGAATCAAATTCACATTTGTCAGACAACAATTGTTAAAAAACACTTACGTCGATATTACATCAGAATGAACAGCATGAGCAAATCGAAATCATGGCAAATCATGGTCCATTTTGCAAAAGGATAAAAAATGATAAAGAAAACATCCTCAAATCAATCATATGGAAGAGACAGAGAATGTAAATTGGGCGTTTTTAAAGTCCCTCAGTATATTATGCAAAGTTTGAATATGAAGGAATGAAGTCTGATTGAATAACAGATAACACAAATAACCGAATGTAAGCACTCCAAAGGTGGTGACTACGTAATAATGTCTAAGCTCTACACTACTAAAAATATTAGCAAATTAGCACAAAATATAGGATGCACATGTTCAATGTGCGATCAATCATAACATACAAATTTTGAATATGAAGAAATGAAAACTGCTGGAGTTACAGATTACACAAACCAGACACCCCATTAGCATTTCGGATGGATAAAATGTCTAAGTCAAACAGCACTAAGAAAATAAGAAAATATACATCAAATGTGCACCAAATATGAGATGCACATGTTCAATGTGCGATCAATCATAACATACAAATTTTGATTATTAAGGAATGAAAACTGTTGGAGTTGCAGATTACACAAACCAGACACCCCCTACGGATTTCTGATGGAAAAATGTCTTAGTTCAACACCCTACAAAAAAGAGAAAATATTTATCAAATGCCCAAAATGGGAGAGGTACATCTTCAATGTGTGAACAATCGTTATAGTTTTAATATAAAAGAATGAAAACTGGAGGAGTTACAGATTACACAAACCAGACACCCCCTACGGATTTCTGATGGAAAAATGTCTTAGTTCAACACCCTACAAAAAAGAGAAAATATTTATCAAATGCCCAAAATGGGAGAGGTACATCTTCAATATGTGAACAATCGTTATAGTTTTAATATAAAAGAATGAAAACTGGAGGAGTTACAGATTACACAAACCAGACACGATCTAAGCATTTTGGATTGGAAAATCGTATACTTCAACACCCCTCAAAAATGAGAATATATTCATAAAACCAAAGAATATTCCATAGACTACACCTACGATAGCTTCTAGAGATTCGACTGTACTTACACTTGTTTTGGCCGGTATAAACCATATAAGGACACCAACGAATATACCATAGATTACACCTACGATAGGTTCTAGAGGACCCTTGACAATTGACCAGGTCAGGTTACCTGCGAAAAAAAGGTAGACTAACATATAGCTTATGTGAACCATCTTTAAATATTGTACATGATTAAATACATAAACATGGAATTGTAAAACAGTTGCAGGTGTCTGTAAGGTAGTTGTAAATATATCATAGGGTAAACTAGATGTATCTATAAAATTTAAACCTCGAGATGATAATTAGAGGACAACTGTATTCAAATGTATTTTATGTGGGGGCAAATATTGTCTGATATACTGTCGGAAATTTCGCTTTATGGAAACGTTCGCGAGGAGCTGTAAAACTTGATACTCTGACACATACCTTCCCAAATGTAAACTTTGTATATGCTTATCCCTATTCTAATGAAGTAGTAGCATATTTCTTCAAAACACAGTGAAAATGTAGTATGTTGAGTCTACGTCCTGCGGCTGCCAGCTGCATAAAACCACTCGCCAGCTGCATAAAATCATGTGAAATAAACATGATAGGCTGTACAATTCAAATATTTTAGTTTTTTTAAAGCTATTTTTATAGATGAGATGTTGCAGAAAGTCTCATCAGTTTCCACAATTTTCCTCTATACAAGAGCAAATTTAATCTAGTTTGATAATCAGCTGCGGGGAAAGACAGAGCTGGTTGCCCTTCTTTGATTGTACTTTTGCTTTCAAATGTGCCTGTGTTTGTATGTGCTCTATGTTTCTTCCTAACAGTGCCATGGGTTGGTCTGTGAATGTGGCTTTTCCTGATCATACTGTAAATTTAGAAATTTTCGTGATGATATTGTTTTCACAAAACTTCATCCGCAAAGTTTTGTGAAAAAAAATCCTCGCAAAATGGCGAAATCACTGGGCTGTTTACAGATGTAGGTAAATCATGCTCTAGTCGCGAATTTTTAATGTCGCTGAATTATGTCTTTCAAAGCTATTTGTGAAAATAAAATTCTCCAGAAAATTATTGAATTTTAAAATAGAGTACTCACTTTAAGCTGACTGACAAAAGGCAAATTGATCAGTGGCAATAGTAGCCCTAAATTTTCAGGAAGTAAACTTACTTGATCTTCAACTTACTTTCTGAGAAAGCAATTCCAAGCATTACGCCAAAGCCTGTGATAGCAAGGACGTCGTCTACACTTGCAGCTGCTATCACTAGAGTTGGAATACCTTTATCAGTGCCAAATCCTTTGTCAGCAAGGTTCATCATGGATGGTACGACCACAGCTGGGGTAACAGCAGCCAGTACAAAGCTGATAAACGAAAGCAATGCAACAAATAAATAGAGGATCTTACACGAGTGCTCATGTATTACTGAATTTATAATATAAGTTGAGTAAAATCGATAAAAAGCCAGACTTGCTGATTATTTTATCGCTTTTTCTCAACCCTTTTTAATAAATTCAATAATACATGAGCACGAATGATAGATTATATTTATCATATCTATTGTCAGCAAGGTTTATCATGGAAGGAACGACCATTGCTGGGGTTACAGCTGCCAGTACAAAGCTAATAAACGAAAGCAAGGCAACACATAAATAGAGGATCTTACATGAGTGCTCATTTATTACTGAATTTATAATATAAGTTGAGTAAAATCGATAAAAAGCCAGACTTGCTGATTATTTTATCGCTTTTTCTCAACCTTTTTAATTAATTCAATAATACATGAGCACGAATGATAGATTATATTTATCATATCTATTGTCAGCAAGGCTTATCATGGAAAGAACGACCATAGCTGGGGTTACAGCTGGCAGTACAAAGCTGATAAACGAAAGCAGGACAACACATAAATAGAGGATCTTACATGAGTGCTCATTTATTACTGAATTTATAATATAAGTTGAGTAAAATCGATAAAAAAGCGAGAATTGCAGAGCATTTTATCGCTTTTTCTCAACATTTTTAATAAATTCAATAATACATGAGCACGAATGATAGATTATATTTTATCATATTCGTTGTCAGCAAGGTTTATCATAAATGGAACGACCACAGCCGGGGTAACAGCAGCCGGTACAATGCTGAAAAAAACGAAAAAAAAAAGCAACAAATAAATTGAAACTCTTACATGAGTGCTCTTGTATTATTGAATTTATTAAATGAGTTTAGAAAATACAATAAAATTCGAGGCTTGCTTTTTCGCAAAGAGTTTAATAAATTCGATAATAAATTAGCACGAATGATAGATTCTATTTGTCATATGACATGAAGATTACTTTGAAATCGTAATTTAGTGTGAAAATGTTAAATGTTTGTCCTTATATACGCAACGTTGTTGTTGACATTATTAGAAATGTTACAAAAATGTGTAAACCACCGTAGTTTTGCGTTATAATGCACACTATTTTATATTGTTTGATTTTCTTTTTTTTGGTTTGAGGCTTTACGTACCGTCCCATTCAACAGACGCGGTCATGTCGAGATGGTCAGATCACCTAACCACGCTTTTTTATGGTCAAGCTTAACAAAGCGGTTAACCAGTACTTCGTGTACATACTTTCATAACCCTTCTTGAATCAGCGGAAGGAGGAGAATGACCGTAGAATTTATTTCATGATGTATCTCCACGAAAGTATGAGACTGGCTGGGATCAAACTCATAACCCCTGGATCTGTAAACAGACTGGTTACAGATAGATTGCGCTACAGGGCCATGTTAATACTGCTTGATAATATTATAACCAGTGTTGCTACATTGTGTTCGTTGATGGTAGAGGGCGAAAGATTACGGTGGTCATATTGCTCAGTATTCCATTCTCAAAAAACATAGCAAAACATCAATCGCCTAATCCAAGATCTACTGCTACTGTTACACTTACTCTAACATCAGTCCCTATATCAGAGGGAGTCCTGGGAAGAAAAATACTGCTGCTGCTACCGTTTTATTTACTACAATATATGTCTCTATATCTGCAAGAAATATACCAATTCGGCTATAGTTATAATTGCCCCCAAATCCATCTACATATCCAATAAAACTACAGCAGGAATAATACTGTGCTGCTGCAGCTGTAACACTTACCCCAACATCCGACTCCATTTCCAGATGGAAGTACTACGCTGCTGCTGCTGTGCTGCTCCTCCTATTACGAGACATGTTTCATGTTTATTTGAACAGATTTGAATTTCAATTTTTGCGGTTGCATATAATTAAAACAAACAAATTTTGCTTTTTCAAGCATAACAGACGTGTCCCTGTTATGGCCAAACAGACCAGATGGCAATTTATTGCATAGCAATAACACGGCGGCCCTAAATACATTCCCACCACCTTTTTACTGATTTTAAGAGCTAAAAAGGGTGTATCTTCTAAGAAAATGCGTATTTAAGTGTAAAATTTTCTTTTAAGTTTAGAGGCACACTCTTTCTATTATTAAGATGAGAAACAGCCTATGGGTGCCTGTTTTTGCTTGGAAACTGGGCTTAATAAGTTCTTCCATAAAAGTGCCCGAAAGGGTATCTCATGTATAAAATGTGTCTTGAAAGAAGTTTGAAAAGCAAATTCTCAAAACTCCCAGCTGACTCAATTTCTTAGATATTTTAAGTATCTATTACAGATGAAACTGATCACCAAATATTGCATTTGAATATTTTGTATACAATTTAGTGTTGCTATGGAAACTGTAAACCTTAAAATTTGATGTAAAAGTCGCTTCCAAAAAGTAAATATCCAGCTGGAATGCTTTATTTTCTAACAGAACATACTTTAATTATCTATGTACAATATATAAAAGGTTCCAAGAGAAAAACGTCATTTCTTTTAGAGAAATTGTTCGAGAAAGATTTAATGCATTTCGTTTTAGACAGCATTTTTAAACGCTTAAATTTTGACTACTCATCTTCAGAGACTGTTTCAAACCAGAAAATAAAGATTAAGAACTATTTTCGTGATGACCGTGTATTATTGGAGATCAGACTAACCCATGGAAATCAATTATTACCCAATATAACGAGAAAAGATGAGTAAGGGCATTTTCAAATTTGTTCAAATAAACATGAAACACCTCTTGTACGCTTAGCCTAGCATTAGACTTTTGGTCTTGGGATTCCCAGCAAGAAGTACGCTGATGTTACTGTCATACTTACCCCCGACATCAGACACCATATTCAAAGTTATCAGTTGCCTCTCATATTAATTGCATTGTTGAATGATGACCTGATAAGCGTTTCCTATCTCACCGCATGTGTCTCTATCAGGTCATGATGACGTTGTACTTTTTAATGGCGTCGTCAATGGCGTTGAATCGACTTAGTTATGATAATTACGTGTTAAGTTCACCAGGCTGGACATGGAGAACGCATGTTGAATCGCGAGGCTTGCGAGTGATTCACCATGCGTTCTCGAAGCGGAGCCTGGTAAACTTGATATCAAAAGACACTCACCTAGTATTCTCTGTTTATCACAGCAGGAATTACACAGCTGCTGCTACTGTAACATTTACCCAAACATCAGAATCAATTTCAAAGGAAACCCCAGCAGGAAGTAAACTGCAGCTGCTACTCTTATTACCCTTGGTCAAACACAAGACCATTCTTCTTGGAAATCAAAAGGAAGTACACTGGTGCTACTGTTAAACTTTAATACCCCAACATTAGACACAATGCTCAAAGTAATCTAAGCAGGAAGTACACTGCTGTTGCTGCTGCTGCTGCTGCTGCTGCTGCTGCTACTGCTTCTGCTGCTTCTGCTGCTGCTGCTGCTGCTGTTACAATTTAAGTCATTTACCCCATTATCAGACTCAATTTTCAAGGGACAGCTAGCAAGAAGTACTCTGATGATGCTACTGTTTTACATACCTCAACCTATTGCCCAATATTCAGTGGAATCCCAGCAGGAAGTACTTGCACTTACCCCAACACCAGTCCCCATAATTCAAGGGAATCTAAACAAGAAGTAAAGTGTTGCTGATACTGTTATACTTACCCCAACAATAGTCACCATATCCATTACGAGCCTTCGTGGTCTTTTGAGTATTGTCCTTGTGATCGAATTAATATTTAAAATTAAACAAAAAACTTTACAATATTTGGCGTCAGGGCTCCCTTTTTCTAAACAAAAAAGGGAAAATTAACATAATTAATCTAAGCAAAATTAACAGACCTTTTATTTATACACTAAGCCATTCGACATGTGATTTAGAACAGTGTTTTTGTGGGGGGGGGGGGGGGGGGTTATACATGTGTGGACTCAGGCGGGCCTGTGCAGGCTCCTTTTGAACTTAGATTCTGTGGGTGGCTTGGCAGTCATGGAGTGTTTGACAATCCGTCATTCCAAGATGCATTCACACACCAAATTGTCACCAGAGATGCATTTACACACAAAATTTGGAATTCCTACCGCAAGAAAATAGGAGATATGCACAAGACTCTAAGCAGTTTCTAGAAACTAGGTCAGAGGTCAAGGTCAATGTTACAGGGACCCAAGGATGGTGCGCGACGCTTTGTCATTTCAATATGCATCCAAATACTAAATTTGGGATTCCTCCAAATACCAAATTTGGGATTCCTTCCTTAAATAATATAGGAGATATGCTCCGGACACGATTATTCTGAAAAATAGATCAAGGTCAAGGTCACAGTGACCTGAAAATATTACGAGACACTTTGCTATCTCAATATGCATCCACACACCAAATTTGAAATTCCTACCTCAAAGAATATAGGAGATATGCACTTCGACAGGAAGCAGGACGGACGGACTGATGGACGGACGGCGGGATGGGCAGTGCGATTACTATACGCCTCCCAAAGTTCCTTTAGGGGCATAGAAAACAGTTTTGTTAAAAAGATATAGCTCTTGATTGCCCAAACCCATTGTGTATAAACAGTACGTCATTGAATAAAGCCTGAATTGCAGTCAGATGGTCGGTGTTTTGTAATTTTGGTATCAAAATAAATGTTGAGATGCTCCCTAAAATTTAATCCGCAGTCAGTTGTTCGCTTTGTGGGTAAAATTGTCTAATATGGGCTACCTAAGAACATAGGCGGGCAACAGGCTGGCCATGGGTTGATTTTGCTGGACTAAAGTATTTGAGCCGTGACATGTGATTTCCAACAATGTGACATTTTGACAAGTGTAGACTCAGACAAGCCTGTGCAGCCTCCTTTTAAGCTTAGAAACTCCAACTGAGTTTCAGTCAGTAGCTTAACAGTCATAGAATATTCAAGCGACTAGTAAATGCTCTGATCAGACTGCGCGTATGCGCAGGCTGATCTGAGGCTTTGCTAGTCGCACATACCACATTGTTGGAAATCTCATATCGCGGCTCATTTTAAGAGTATTTTGGTAAGGGTTATGATTACGTGAAATCGGGGTACATGTCTAAGCGTGCATGTGTGTCCCTTGTAATACTACAAGGGTCTGGACACCCAGGGAGAGTCGTTTATGATCAATCACGCGTTCTTACAAAGCTATGTTCAACTGAACGAATTGTTTCCTAAAGCTCTATGTCTTTACTTTCGTTTCGCAAAGGGGTAGAGCAAGGGTAAAACAATTCTAACAGGGTCAAATACGTACCAATAATTAAAGACGTTAATGCAATATGTACATGGGCGCAGCCCTTCACCTAATTGAGCTACATGTTTTGGGACACTGAATATCTGTTCTTTAATCCTTTTCTTGTGTCGTCTTATTGTTTTAGAAACGTATATTCTTATGTAAAAGAAGTCCGAGGAATTTTATGTCTGTGTCTGTTCTTTTAACGTAAGGGGATTGGGCAACAAATATCCAGGGGAATCCTATCAGACTATCCCGGCATTAATCTCAATACCCAATGGGAATCATAGCAGGAAGTACATTACTGCTGCTATTTCTATACCTATCTCAACTTCAGGAAATCTTAGCAGGAAATACACTGCGTCTGCTAATGTTAACCTATCCCCACAACAGTCTCAATATCCAATCCTAGCGTGACGTATACTGTTTCCTTATCCCAACATCTTGGAACTCTAGCAGGAAGTACACTGCTGCTTCTACTATTATACCTATTCCAACATCAGTCCCTATATCAAAGGGAATACCATTAAGACATACACTACTGCTTTTTTGAAACACTTACCCCAACATCAGTCCCCAAAACCATGGGAACACCATCAAGAAATACATACCCCAACATCAGTATATCTTAAGGAATCCTAGCACCAAGTACACTGGTACTGCTCTTGTTATACCTATCCCAACGTCAGTCCCCAAGTCCAAGGGAATTCTAGCGTGAAGTATACATCTACTGCTACTGTAACACCTATCCCAACATCAATCTCCATATCCATGGGAACACCATCAAAGAATACATACCCCAACATCAGTTTATCTTAGGGAATCCCAGCACCAAGTACACTGCTACTGCTCTTGTTATACCTGTCTCAACATCATTCCCCAAGTCCAAGGGAATTCTAGCGTGCTACTGTTACACCTATCCCAACACCAGTCTCCATATCCATGGGAACACCATCAAGAAATAGACGGCTGCTGTTATTGTTACATTTACCCCAATATCGGTTCCCACTTTCAAGGGAATCCAAGTCGGAAGTAAACTGTTGCTGCTACTATAATACCTATCCCAACGTCAGTCCCCATATCCAAGGAAACACTATCAAGAAATGCACTACTGCTGTAACAGTGCTGTTATTGTTACACTTACCCTTACATCAGTCCTAATTATAAAGGGAATCCCAGCAGAAAATACACTGCTACTGTTATACCTATCCCAACATTAGTCCCCATATCCAAGAGAATCCTAGTAGTAAATACACTGCTACTGCTACTGTTATACTTTTCCCAACATCAGTCCCTATATCCAAGGGAATCCTGGCAGGAAATACACTGCTACTGTTATACCTATCCCAACATTAGTCCCCATATCCAAGAGAATCCTAGTAGGAAATACACTGCTGCTGCTACTGTTATACCTTTCCCAACATAAGTCCCTTTATCCAAGGGAATCCTGGCAGGAAATACACTGCTACTGTTATACCTATCCCAACATCAGTCCCTATATCCAAGAGAATCCTAGTAGGAAATACACTGCTACTGCTACTGTTATACCTATCCCAACATTAGTCCCCATATCGAAGAGAATCCTAGTAGGAAATACACTGCTACTGCTACTGTTATACCTATCCCAACATTAGTCCCCATATCGAAGAGAATCCTAGTAGGAAATACACTGCTACTGCTACTGTTATACCTTTCCCCACATCAGTCCCTATATCCAAGGGAATCCTGGCAGGAAATACACTGCTACTGTTATACCTATCCCAATATTAGTCCCTATATCCAAGGGAATCCTGGCAGGTAATACACTGCTGCTACTTCTGTTATACTTTTCCCAACATCAGTCCTCATATCCAAGGGAAACCTAGCAGGAAATACACTGCTACTGTTATACCTTTCCCAACATCAGTCCCCATATCCAAGGGAAACCTAGCAGGAAATACACTGCTGCTGCAACTGTTATACTTACACCATTATTCGTGCCCATAGCCAAAGGAACACCATCAAGAAATGCACCGTTTCTGTTACTGTTAAACTTACCCCAACATCAGTCCCCATATCCAAGGGAATCCTAGCAGGAAGTGCACTGCTACTGCTACTGTTACACACTCAGCAATACAGGGAGAGAACGCAAGTCTTAGGACAGCGCACGAAAGCTTTCGTAAAGCCTTAGGATCAAGTCCCATGCCAGCACGAATCAGTATGACAGTCAAGGCTATCTGCCTGTGGAAGAAAAAGCATCAAAGTAGGGGAACAGTATGTCCGTATCACATATGCAAAATGAACAAATGCTCTAGTAATATAAATTTTATTACGTGCAAAAAAGTAATATCACCACATTCGCAGCACTTGCTCATCACAGGCATTTCGTGTCGACTCATGTTCGTCAAGTAAAACTTCGCCCAACCTTCTGCTTTCTTACCTATGCGTATGCTAATGAGTTGAAGAAATAGGCTTATTCAATTCATATAAGACATAGCACCACATCAAATGTAATTTTTTTTTTGGTAAAACAGCAAAGCAATCATACGATTTGAAGGTGAATAACTAGAGCAGATGCAAATGTAGCAGGGAAATAAAGTGTTTTATAGATAAAATAAAAATTTGTCTGAAAAAAAATCTCGTATTTTGGCGGACAAAAAGTATAATAAGAATTTGAGTAAAATACATGACCATCCAAGGTAAAGCGGCTATAATATACATGTACCAGGAAAATCAGGTTTTTCTTCATTTGACCATCTAAATGAATTCGTCTTACAGCAATGCTAGGATGTAGTAAATTGAATAATATATAGCTTCATTCATTTGAAGAAAAATGAAAGGTGCGTCAAAATAGATGAGCGTCAAATACATTACTGGAGACATAATTCAGATTGATTACTAGCTGTACGTACAATAGATATTTACATACAGGTGCACATACGGACGAAAAAGCCGAAACCAATATGGGGGGCATAACTATTAGAATCGACTCACCGTAGGGCTCCAGACCAACTGTTGTCAATGTTTTTACCAACAACATTTATTACAGGAACATTTTGCAGCAAACATCCGGTAATTAGCATACCTGTTCAATAAAAACATAACACATGGATGGTGTAATATGAACTATTTGCATTTTATGTTTTTCATGATAATATGTCGCTTGCTAATTGATTTGAATGATATCATTTTTTATTCAAAAATTCTACCAGAGTGTCAAACAGTTTTAATCCAGATCAGGCCTGACATGTCAGGCCTGATCTGGTTTCACACTGTTTACAAAGGTTATCAGCAGACAACATTAGCAGACAAAGAGTAAAATAATCTATGTTGACGTAAGAACGCATAAATGTTGCTAATTTGGAAAAATGGAACATATTCAATAATATATTATCTCTCAAACAGACGCCAAAGGGTTGTGCTACCCTGAGCAACACGGTAGCGGGTCAACTCGGCCTGAAGTCAAGTCAGCCCCCGAATCAACTCGGCCCTGGGTCAACTCAGTCTGAGCCTGAGTCAACTTGGCCCGGTGTATTTTCAGAGCATTCACGGTTAGATATATCATCGAATGGAGGGTGAACTCGCTACTTGATTAAAGTAAGTGGCTGTCTTGAACTTAAAGAAAGCTTTCACACCTTGTCGAGAACTGACTTCAGATGTCTTGCAAACAAGACCATTATCGTTTTCTTAATATTGAATTAGTCAAAACGGAGATTGCAATTAAAAGTCTGATCAAATCAATTTGGCCTAATATATTCAAGGTGCCGCTGATCAACGCAATTTGGCCTAATATATTCAAGAATAAGAATAAGCGACGCAAAACTATATAATTCTTGTCCGCTTTTCATCATTCTCTATTCTCTTTGTTTTATATCTTCGTTACCAGACCCGTTGAGTAATACATCCAAGATTGACAGACCAACGATAAAGTAGGACCAAACATTATTTTCTCAAACTTTTGTTGAACAATAAAACACATACCATCTAGAATAGTACTGGCATCATTAATTGAAAATAGTAGGCTATATAGGACCAGGCCGAAATGACCGGGCTGAGTTGACCCATGCCAACTTGACTTAGGTCGACTTGACCCAAGGCCGACTTGACCCAAGGCCGACTTGACCCGCATTCAGCAATACAAGAATGGGTCTATATACTAGCTGATGTTCCTCAAGGATCCATTTTGGGACATATACTATTTCAATTATACATTAATGATAGTGTTAATACAATATGCTCAAACATTTGCCTTTTTGCTGACGATACTACTCTCTTCATTGTTGTTAATAATACCATTGCAGCAGCAAATTATTTGAATACTGATTTTATTGGCTGCCACTTTGCTTGTTACTTTTAATCCAACAAAAACGAATCCCTCCCTAACTAATAGCCATGTTGGCAACTATGGCTCACTTTTTTATTCGACAGACTCCCTTCTCTTATAAGTATTATTTAGATTCTCCTATACCTTTAGGAAAACTTTTTTTTGTTCAATTTAAACTACATTATTAGATTTCAAGTAAACACCTCCAACCGCGGAGTATTGTGAATATGATATTTATAAAATTATAAGGAAAATAACTCTATAAGCCATAAGCATGTTTGCCTATAATGTACTTGTTTTTGTTTTGTGAAAATAAATGAGCCAAGATCTGACAAAAGGGGCCTTCTGGCAATAAAAGTCAAAAGTGAGATATTTACAGAGAAAGAAAGACCCAGCTGTTGTGAACAATTACAGAAAATTTGAAGAGCTTATCTTTACAAATAACAAAATATGAGCGTTTAAACTCGTATATATGATGCGTTTTAAACATGACGTCACTTAACGTTGTTAATGACGTTGTGACGTCAACGCCATTGTGTTAGCAAATGACGCTAATACAAAGACGTTATGAGCAATATTTCAAAAATGGTTCATGTTTCTGTAAATTTGATGTGTATGCAATTGTATAGACTGCACAAATAGCCCTCATACGCACGTCCCGTGTTTACAAAAGCATTTGAAATGAGGTATCCTGTTTTCAAGGAAGTGTGTAGTCCATATGCACAGCTGTTGCCATGGCAACATACATTATACGTATCACTGAATTTTATCAGAACCGTTTGCGCCTTTGATTGTATTACATGTTAGAAGCAATTTGAATCTTTTGTAAGAGCATTCAAAATCTTGAAAATTTAGACGTTTTTGAAATTTTGATTACACAAAAACTACTAAAATGCCCGAAGGACCCTTTTCTCAGATCCACGCTCAAATATGTTTACAAATAACACTTTGGAATTATTATAGAAACAATCAGTAAATATGTTTAAATTAATTACACTGAGAACAATGCTCCGTTTTACAGCGAACATATGTGCTGCTTGGCTTATATCCCTATACACTAGTATTTAGTCATTAATACATGTACAGTCAACCCTCTTTACAACAATCATGTTTGTTCCAGGCTATCTTTAACGTTAAAGTGAATTTGCTGTTGTAAGGAAATGCTGACCAGTACCAGGTTTCCACATAGTAATCAATTGGTAAATGAAAGTATAATACAAATGAATTTAAATGCTATTGTTCCAAATATATACATCAGCTTAATTTCATTTACATCCAAATGCAGAAAGCTTCCCTCTTTTCAAATGTGACAGAAACGTGTTCATGCGAAAGACATTGTCCTGATCATAAAATTAACTGGCACATGGTACAAATTCTGTAATAATGAATTTATTTTCAATAGAAAATGTATATCTGTTCCAAGAACTTAATCTTGGCGTTGTAAAGTGAATATTATTTTATAAAGAGGGAAATTTAATAGAAACAGATCCGTTCCCAGCAACTTTATGTTGGATATTGAATATTCTGTTATAAAGAGTTACGTCATAAATAGTTTTGACTGTATATTGCCTGGTGGTGTTTTATTCAGCCTTTTAGTTGCTAAAGCAACACATTCAAATCCAGATGCCAAAGTAAAATATTCGTGTTGAATATCAAAATACACAAGAAACATACAGATTTGTAAAAATGGCTGATTGAGATGCAGGAGATTTTTTGCTGTTGTTGTTTTCTATTTTGCTATAATGGATCTGTGGAAAATTTAAAACAGCATTGGGACCTAGAGTTATAAACAAGTGACAAGTATTTCCATATAGTTTAGTACCAAAAAAAGTATTTTTCATTATATAACATTTCGAGCAATCACACTTAGCTCATAATCAAAAAATGTCAACGTGAAATTTTAAGTATTTTCTTACCGACGAGTTTTAGCATGTGTTTTGGGTGCTCAAAAGTACCGTCTCATTTAAACAGTTCCTTTTGAGTACACACAACAAATGGTTTGGTTGAGAAATAAGAAAATTATCTTTCTGTTACGCACTCTTAACTAAAGGCCTGGTGCACTTACCTAAAAGAGGTGGAAGCTTAATGAATTCGACCAGGTACCCTCCAACAATGCATGCAAAGAATAGCACACATAGAGAGAAGAAATTTCCTCCCATTAGCCCACTATCTCCAGCCATAGATAACAACACTGCCCAGGTAACCAAAAACATCATGGTGACCACAATGTATTTGGCCATGTTTCCATGCACAGGACACAAAAATGCAAACTTGAGCTTCTGACACCATGTAGGGTTTTCTGGTAAAGGATTGTGCTCAGTCAGAAATGGTCTTGTACACAGATCACATTTATTATGTAAGTAGGCACATTTGTTAGATTCTGTTAGTTTGTCTTGTTGCTCAAATGTAACCATATGTTGTGCTTCAGCGTCAATTTCGTCTTCACTTTCGTCAGCATGATCACTACTCGCCTGAGCTGATGACATTTCAATCAAATATCCTTAAATACAAAACAAGAGGGCCCTAGACCCTTGGGTCGCTCACCTAGGTCCTTGCTCATGAAGAGTCGATGTATTACTATTGGTTCAGGGGATGTTGTTTTAGCTTTGAACACCATTTTTGGTTGGAGGAAGAAAACCATTTGTGCAATTCTTAATAGAATACAAATACCGAGAGCATTCATGTGAAATCATTTTGAAGTTGGACATGTGGTTTAATCATTTCTCTATTATTTCTCTATTTTTAGCTGTCGTGGCCATTTAGTTCAGCAGAGCAGAACATTTAAGTACAATTATGGTAGAGGGCATTATGGGGAACATTTCATGTGAAATTATTTATACCAGAAGAAGATGCCAATTAAAGATGTTTGTGCCATTTTGGTCGACGGAGCAAAACCAGTTTTGTAATTTGATTGAGGACATTATGGAAAACATTCAGGAGATGCACCAATCGCAACAAAAGTCGTCTGCTTTTCTCGTCTACTGAAATGTTTAAGAAGCCTCTATGGCAAACAGTGTGGACCCAGATCAGACTGCTCCTATAGGAGCAATCTGTTCTGGGTCCACGCTGTTTGCTTCTATACTTAATTCATCAGTAAAGTTAGGCAATTATTTGCAGCAGACGACTTCAGCAGACGACACTTTCAGATGCATTATTTCTTGGCGCTTTAATGGTAAAGATATTTCTATTTTAGCTATGGTAGTCATTTTATTCGGTAGAACGGTACCATTTGGGCAGTTTTGGTAAGTGGCATTATTGAGATCTTTTTTTTATAAATTTGAACCAGTGGTACAGGAGATATCGTTTAAAGAAAAGGTTTACGGATGAAGACCGATCACAATAGCTTACCCTATGCCTTTGGCTTAGGTGCGCTTGTCAACAGTTTCTTCTTCTTCTTCGGATCAAGTGCAGTGCCCACTCTGGAGCATCTTCGAACTTTTATCTTCAAGAAAGGACCCCCCCCCTTGGAAAACTACAAAATATAGGGTTCCTTACCAATACTGGTCCGGATCCCCTTATAACCACAAAGCTACCGATCCAGCATTCAATGTTGGGCCATCATCGGCCCGCCAGCGAAACGCCATTTTAATTGCGTCTCGCTGGCGGGCCATAGATGGTTCGCTGATTTAGTATTTGGATCCTTCCTCCCCTCATCAAACTAAAAAAAAACGTTGTCAAAGTTGGACCCCCTCTGACAAAACATTTGGATCCGCGCGTGAAGATGAAACAGTTAAAAGAACATTGGGACATGTAGTCTCGTATATGAATAGTGGGTGTCGTTTTGAGATCTTCTACATGGATAGAGAAGGTCGTTGGTGGATTCAATACTTACATCAGTGAAGCGAAATATGCAAATTATATTTTAACTAAACAAGGTATTTTATAAAACTTCACAGATGAATGCAGTCCGTCAAAATTCCTTGGTTAGCAATGTTGTTTATGTAAATTCGAAACGGGATTTTCCTCTCTCTTATTTCCTCCTTGTTCATGTTGTACTGTCATCCCGTGCAGACCCTCATATGTCAACATAATTAATATAAAATCAACTATTAAGTTACAAAACACACAGACTGAATACTTATTTTTCAAAATTACACAGCGTAACGAATCTGGACTACTTTGATAGAAAATCTAAATAGAACATGAGATTTTGTTTTAAAACATACGAATCTAACCTCAACGTCTTTTCATAGCTATAGAGTTTGATTTTGACGTTGAATTTGAACCCTTTCTTACTACAAAAAAATTAAGCACTGTTTGCTAAGACAAAGACGATCTTTAGAGATAGAAATGCAATACAATGTAATACAAGTGTGAATGATTTGGAAAATATGACCCGTGACCACTGATATAACAAAGGTCACCCCAAAGTTATTGTATCAATCCAGAAGGATTGGGAGATTTCATTAGTACTTACCTACTTGGTTTGTTTGATAAAGTCTGTGTTTTTTGCCATAAATGTGTGTATAACTCTTAAAATTTATTATGTCTGCAACAGCATTTCAATAATCATCTCCAATCACCCAAAAAAGTAAGTGACTATGATCAGGAAATACAACAATCACACACTGCACACCAACCGAAGAGCTACAGAACATTAACAGTAATAAGACATCAGAAAGACAATAAAAACAAAGCAATCAGATCTCTCTTCCTCTTCAAGATGATTGCAAAACTAGAAAGGACGAAAAGTAATGCATACTTGTGTTAAGACCAGCACAACTTCCCCACAAACAATGGGAGGTACATAAAACAATAAATCAACATCAACAGATGAACCACCGCCTTAGAGCCGACAGCAGCCTTAGACACCGGTGAGCTTAAATGCATTTTACCCTATAATCTGTTGTTGTTGTTGTTGTGAACCTTCAAAAACATTTTTGAAACTATTCATGATTTAAATGACAGTCATGAGAAAACCAAAATGCTGAAAACCCCATCTTAAAATTCCAACCGAGTCAAAAGTTATACATGTTTTAAAATTATGCAAATGAGCATATAAGCCCCGCCCACATTATTGTTTCGAGGTGATTTTTTTTCAAAATGTCATATTTTATGTAGCACTATTTCTAAGCAATTAAAAACAACACAATTAAGCTTTTATATGCAAATGTTGTATTTTATCATATTGAATCATTTTCAGCAAATAAAATAGTAAATAATGTTAAAATAAATGAAATATATTAAATTTAATATTTCAAAAAGCTCAAATGACGTCATATGAGCCTCTCGCATATTTTCATCTAATTAAATTTTGAAACCTTCATAACTTGGTAACTATTTAGAATTTCTTGATGGGGCTTTCGACATTCTGTTTCTCTCATTACTGGCTTTTCAATCAATAGGAGTTTAAAAAAAGTTTTTTTGAAGGTTCACAAGACCTTTAAAACACAAAAGGTGTTTAGCTCGCATGGAGACTTCCTAACTTATGCATTTGCATTATTAGAGAGGAAAATCTTATCAAATAAACACACTATGATGAAATAAGGGCTCATTACTCACAGTTCATATACCAAGACTAGACGCTATGCGCTGATCCAGAGGAGGGCCCGGGCGTCCGAACCCTCCCCCTTAGAAAATCAGAAAGATGTAGCTTTCCTTAGGACTACTGGTATGTAGTCCCTTGAAAATCACAAAGCTACTACAGCATTCATATATCGGGCCATCATCAGTCCACCAGCGAAACGCCATTTGAATGGCGTTTTGCTGGCGGGCCACCATCGGCCCGCTTTGTTAACTGGGTATATTCTTTGAGGATCAATGGAACGGACCTCCTCTACCCTCTGTAAAAACTATTTCAAATATTAAGACCTGGCCCCCTCCACACCGGATAGGCGGCAATCGAAAACACTCTTTACAATCGACGAACGTACATCAAAAATCGCTAGAAACAGTGTTTTCGATTGTCATTTGTCGCCAGTCGGGTGATAAATGGCAATCGAAAGCTCTGTGCTAGAAACAGTGTTTTCGATTACCATTTATGGCAATCGTAAACTCTGTTACTAACTATTTTTATCTACGTTCGTCGATATTATCAACGTTTTAGATTGCCGCCTCTCCGGTGTGCCCACAGTGCTTTCAGAATCCGCGCATAGACGCCATCGTCGACGGCTTGTTGAAGATATAAATGTGTTCTGCAATAATAGGATTTCTCAACTTTAGCAGGACAAAGCTTAATTGGTCATGGTTATGTATTTAAACACGCTATCTTTTTGTCAAACGATTCTGTGTTCGGCATATTAATTTCAGTTTTGATATTTGCAAATATTGATTGAAGTACTTTTTAGCAATTATGAATTGTATAAATATCAGAGAGCGCTCAGTTTATCCTAGTTAACTTACCATGATAATACTTTAGGTGGCATTGAAGTAGACCAATAATAGTAAGTGAGTGTGATCAGGAAATACCACAATTACAAACCGCAGACAAACCCATGGCACCGCGAGGAAGAGCCACACAACCATCACGAGACACCAAAAAGACAAACTAAGCAAAGCAACCAGCTCTCTCTTCCCCATCAAGATGATTGCAAAACTAGAATGGACAGAAAGTAACGTACATCAAAACATAGAACAATAACAGACTCCCACAACATTAGTAACAATAAACAAAAAGTCAGAAAACAATTCTCAGAAAACAAATGTATTAGCATGAAGGTGTATTAATTATTTAATGTCACTTAGTACGAACAAATATGTTTAAAAGCTGTCTTAAGAATCTTAACGCGAAAAAAATCCTTTTTGATATTTTTTTTATTATTTATTTATTTTTATTTATTTATTTATTTTTATTTTTTTTTTTTTTTTTTTTTTTTTTTTGATGGAGGGTATTCAAATCAGCACAATGATTGCTTTAAGTGTGCAGATTACAACAAAGGTTTCAGATCATCGATACCACCTTTGTGATACGACAATTTATTCAGCTAATATGAATTAAATAGGCACTACCTATTTCCGTGCATCCAAGTTAAACTATCCCGATTTGTATTTGGAAAGAAAAAAATGACGTTTTGGTAATAAATATGATGACTTAAATGACATGCTCATAAGTAAAGCATAGACATTTGCTATTTTTACAAATGTTGATCATAATTGGAGTATATATCTTATTATTGGTTACTTCTCATTGCATCAAATGGAGGGTAATTCTTTCAAATGATGATGCAATATATCAAGGCCTATTAGTTTCATAACTAGAGGACCTGAAGTGCTCACCTGGTATTGAGTCACAAGATCTCCTTATTAATGTTTAACTACGCCGTGGTCAACCTAGGCTTATTATTTTAAAACATTTTGTATGGCTCACAAGCCTCACATCCCCAATGCTACATACCAAAACGACCTAATACTACAGACCAAGCATAATTTGCCTTTTGGTTCAAGAGAAGAAAATTTAAAGATTTTTTACTATATATGGGCATGGTGCCCATTTTGGTAAAGTTACCTCTGAAACAAAATGTAATATATTGTTTTATCTAACGCATACTCCATATAAAATTTTAGTTCAATCAGCCGAGTAGTTTCTAAGAAAAATATATTTAGATATGTACACTGAACCGAAGTAATAAGTGGCCACCTACACATTTTTGCACCTGTTCGAGGCTTTTTCGAGACTCTGAAAATTATGCCATTTCAAAATGACTGGTAGATCATGCACAGACGAAGTCAGAGTAAAGGTAACTTCATTTCAAAGTCACACTTTTTACTGTATATAAAATATTCCTCAGATATGTTATCCATTTATATTTTAATTAGTTTGAAGCTGTTAATAAGAGCTGTGATATAAGATCAACAGCCTAATCAAAGAGTTTTAGCTTTCACCATGCATTTTGCATATCAACTTTGCATTGCTCTGTACACATAATTATCTGTGGCACGGCATTGAAATTTTCAGTGATTATTTATTATTAATAGGCTTCACTGTTTTATTTAGAAAATCAAAAATATCTTTCGCATTTGCCATTTAAATGACCTTTAAAATTTCAAGATAAAATCGGAAGTGGACGCCAGTCTTGAAAGAATAACTGTAAAAAATGGGATGATCAAGCTGTATTGTATTTGGTCTAACATGCTTACATAAAATAAAAGGCATACAATGATATTAGTATGTGCAGTTATTTTTTTTCGAAAATATCTGAAAATGTGTAAAAATGAGCTTTTTAGAAAAAGTCATACAAAAATCTCTCATAAGCAAAAATTCAGAGGTTTGGTGTTTTTTTCAAGTCGGCTAGATGGGTTTGAAATCACCCATGCTTCAATTTGAAAAAATGCACTCAAACCCGTTATTTTCTTCAAAAATTTGATTTTTGCATTTTTGAACCCAAAAATTGTGTAGTGATAGAAAACTCTTTCAAAGCACCACTGAACTTTAGTCCATTGAAATGCACATATTCGGCAAAAATTCATTTTAATAACATAAGCGCTAAGTCAGAAAAATGAAATTAAAAAGTGGCCACCTCGAACTTTGTTTCAGTGTATGTGACAGTCCAAATAAAGCTGACTTGGGTCAAAGGTCAACTTTACATTTGGTTCTTATATAAAAGTTGTAAAGTATAATAGTTACGGGGAAACATGAAGTTCCATACAAAAGAAGCAAATATAGCTTTAAATTTGCATTATAATCCACATATATACAAAAGAGCCCTAGAGCCCTGGATCGCTCACCTGAATCCTGGCACATGATGTATTGGTCTGTGATTTAAAGATTTTAGCTCTTATAGCCATAGCCATGTTGGTTAGCCAAGCTGAATGTTCTGAGCAATTTTGGTAGAGGGCATCATGAGCGACATTTCTGTGATATAATTTTGAATTTAGACCAGTGGTTCAGGAGAGATGTTGTTAATTGTCATTTATCATCGGGAGCTCTGGTGACCCCTTCATTTAGTGGAGCAGAAACATTTATGCAATTTTGTTAGAGGACATTTTAGGGACAATTCTGTGAAATAATGTTGAATTCGGACCAGCGGTTCAGATGTTATTTAAAAACATTTCATATCTAGTGCTCTGGATGCCCTTTTGTTCAGCGGAGAGAACCATTTGTGCAATTTTTGTTCGAGGGCATTATCAGGAACAACTCTTTGAAATTATTTTGTATTTGGATCAGTTGTTCAGATGTCGTTTAAAGACATTTGATCTAGAGCTCTGGCGACCCTTTTATTTGGCCAAGCAGAACCATTTGTGATATTTTGGTAGACGCCATCAAGGAACAATTTTGTCTAATTATTTTGAATTTAAACCAGTGGTTCAGGAGATGTCGTTTTAAAGATAATTCTTATCTAGAGCTTTGGAGGTTCTTTTGTTCAGCCGAGCAGAACAATTGGTACCATTTTGGTAAGGGCATTATAAGGCACAATCCAAGATGCATACACACACCGAATTTGGGATTTCTAACTCAAAAAGTGCTGTAGATATGCTACGAACACAATTATTCTAGAAACGAGGTCAGAGGTCAAGGTCAACAGTGACCCAAAAATTGAACTCGACACTCTGTCATCCCAAGATGCATCCACACATCAAATTTTGGATTTCTACCTCAAATAATGTACATGTAGGAGATATGCTACGGACACGATTATTCTAGATATGAGGTCAAAGGTCAAGGTTGCAGTGACCAAAATATGGTGTGTACTTTGTCATCCCCAGATGCACACATACACCAAATTTTGGATTCCTACCTCAAAAAATATAAACGATATGCGCCGGACGCAATTATTCTAGAAATCAGGTCAACAGTCAAGGTCACAGTGACCCCCGAAATGGTACGAGACACTCGGTTATTCCAAAAATAGTGAGTATGATCAGGAAATACCACAATCACAGACAACCCCATGTCACCGCGAGGAAGAGCCACTCAACCATCATGAGGCACCAGGAAGACAAATTAAGCCAAGCAACCAGCTCTCTCTTCCCCATCAAGATGATTGCAATACTAGAATGGACATAAAGTAACGTACAACAAAACACAGAACAATTACAGACTCACACTATGGGAGTTACAATAAACAAAGTTAACAACAAAAGAACCACCGCCTTAGAACAGACAGCAGCCTAAGCCACCGATGTGGGGGGGGGGGTTTAAATGCATTTTACTGGTACCAAAGCTTCACCCTAGATTCTGCTGTTGTAGAAGTACAAGAAATGTTCAGCTCGCATGTAGGCCTTCTAACTAATGCAATGTATCATTATGGAGAAACACTCTAATCAAATAAACACACCATGATGAAACAAAGAAAAGGGCTCATGACTCACAGATAGTCAGAGCTAAAGAAAACCTCAAGTTGAGCCATGCAATATGCATCCACACACCAAATTCAGGATGCCTATCTCAAATTATATTGGAGATATTGCTCGGAAACGAAAGCGCAATTGACGGACAGATGGAAGACAACGAGCAAACCTATAGTCCCCCGAATAGGGGACTTATAAATTGAACAAAGTTGGGTGATGCTACATACCCAATATCAGGCTCTAGGCATTGTGGTTTCAGACAAGAAGATCTTTAGCTTTCATCTTGCAAATATATTCTTAGCCAATCTGATCTAGATATACAACGGACAGGAACCATTGTAAATAATTATTGAAGAGGGCCATAAAAGGATCATTCCTGTAACAGTGCTGTGGGTTGGTCTGCAGTGTGTGATTGTGGTATTTCCTGATCATACTCATTTACTGTTTGGTCAAAATCCAATCAGCAGTTTAGGAGGAGATGCACTTTGAAGCAATTGTTGACGACGCATGATGGATGACCGACATCCAATGATCACAATAGGATCTAAAAACTATCCAATGAACATTCATGTGAGGCTTCATAGTTTAGGGAAGTTATTTAAAGCAAATTGTTGACTGACAGATGACGGACATAAAAGGGTCACAAAGTTCATATAGAGCCTATGGCTAAGGTGTAATGGAATGCTGTTTTGATTATTAAAGACTACCTTTTACTGTTATTGGACTACCATTTACTAGGCATTGTTCATGGGATTAAAATTATAGCTCCTTGCGGTGCTCTATTGGAACTATGTTGGAGTGGAGTGCAGGGAAATGCATGGAGATAGCAAAGGACAACAAGAGCATCGTCAGGCAAGGCATATATGCACAACTACAAGTTTGACAGCAAAGGGGTCACCAATATAAAATCTTGAAAAGAGAAAAGTCATAGGCTTTTGGTTCCAGAGAAAACTATTCTTGAAAGGTTTTGCCATATTTTAGCCATGCGGCAATCTCGAATGTGTAATCAGTACCATTAAACTAGCTTTTTTGCTCTATCCTATGGATCTCAACGTGACATCTGAGTAGAGTTCACCCAGTGTTTGAAAATGTTGAAAGACAGATGACAGAATCTTTGGTATACTATATGCTCGCCTATGAATGTGACAGTTGACCCACAGAGAAGCTTAAATCTCGATTCAGTGTCTAGCCTATAACCTCACTTGCGCAATCTGGTCAAGTTTGTAATCTTAATTGTTAGACTTAGAGAAACAATAAGAATTAAATTATTCTCAAATACAGCCAGTAGTTGTTGTTTTTCATAGGAAGATATTTGAGTTCTTCTTTTATATTGCCATTGCAAACCAGAACCTTTTATGATGACGTTTTGTGCAGGGGGACATCATTTCTTAAAAGCTCATAGTGAGCACACTGTGAGCAGGAGAGCTAAATACTACAGCCTTTTACAAATGAAATGATTTACCATGGCAACAGTGTAAAAATGCCCAGTTAGGTCTCTTTACTAACATCCTCTGAGTTCTAACCAATGGTCGACCATACATAGTCTGAACAGTTTGGGATACTTAGCAAGTTAGTATACAGTTACCTCTCGTTGAATCAAAGTCCCTAGGATCAAACTTTTCTCATTGTTTTATTTGTCGCTTGAATTAAAAGTGGATCTGTAAAAGCATATTACAGGGTATAAGCTAATCAAGATTGTTATCCCTATTACATTTCCAAGTATATGCTGTACATCAAAGAACTGGCTTATGGAGACAAGCTGCCTGAATATACAATTATGTGTTATATAAAGTACATGTACATGCACGCACAAACAAGAACAGTCTCACTGAGACAGTCCTTCTAAGTACATCCAAGTCCGCATAGATTGGGATAGAAAATAATTGTGAACAAAGTCTGTTAAATTCATCCTGCTTGATTGATTGGTTTTGTTGCTTTACGTCCCAAGTCAACATCTATGGTCATTGGGGGACGGTCAGTTCACCTAACCACACTTTTTCCTGGGCAGACTTGAACAAGCGGTTAACCAGTAATTTGTGCACATACTTTCCCTTGTAACTGGCAAACAACAACCCTTCTTGAATGAATCAGCGGAAGGGAGGAGAATGACCGTAGAAATTATTTCATGATCAATCTCCACGAAAGTATGGGACCGGGCCGGGATCGAACTCGCGACCCCTGGATCTGCAGTCAGACACGCATCTGTAGCCAGACACGTTACCTACTGCGCTACGCGGCCCGGTCAAAAATTTTTCATCCTGCAATTTACTTTGACTTTAGGGGGTAGTTTGAGTATGAAGGATTTGAGTTAGCGAGAGAACACTGTATTGATCATGTTAAAACATTAAAAAACACGAAGTTATTAATTAGATCCTGCTATCTATTTAGCTTTGTCTAATACAACCGATGCTACACAATACACTGTAGCTTGTTTGAATGGAACACTTCATTGAATGGTGACTTCTTTAAATGCTACACAGATTCCCACATACACAATGATAACATCATGAAAGACTAAGACTTTTGGGGAAAATTAAAAACTAGAACGTACATTCGATGGGGCGCCATCGCAAATCGCCATGCTATAGTTTCGACCCCCAGCGCCCCCAAGTCCCACCCCTGGGGCATGATCCCGGCAACAGAATACAAATTCTGTTCAATATGTTTCTATCCTTTATTTGTGAGAACACACGCAAAGTTTGGTATAAAAAATTGAAATTGACATGGTAACCTAAATTTAATGATATTTTACCTTTTTGTTCTCACCCGATGGTCAACAGTTTGACCCTAGGATGAAAATTTTACTTGCATTTTGTTCTGCTCGTCATCCCTGTTGATTTGATATGCCATATGACCATGTTATTTAAATTGACCCGCCTTGGGCACCCCAGCACCCCAAAGTCCTACCCCTGGGGCATGACCAAAGTGACAGAATGAAAAGCCTGTCTGATATGTTTTGTATCTTTCATTTATACAACAAACACCAAGATTGGTATAAAAATCTTTAAAATTGATATGTTAACCGAAAGTTAATGATAGTTGACCTTTTGACCCCCTCGGCACCCCCAGAGCCACTGAGTCCGACCCCTGGGGCATGACCCAGGCAACAGAATTAAAATCCCGTCTGATATGTTTTGTATCTTTCATTTGTGAGAACAAACACAAAGTTTGGTATACAAATCTTTGAAATTGACTTTAAAATTGAAATTAAATGATATTTGACCTTTTGATCCCTCCCCAGGGCCCCATGGGGCGGGATTTTGCCGTTGCATGACCCTTTCATGTGAGTAACTCACACACCAAATTTGGTTGAATTTCGTCCAATGGTTTAGAAGGAGATAGCATAACAGACAGACGGACGGACAGACAGACGGAGGGGATTACAATATCCCATTCACTTTTTTAAAAAAAAAAAGCTTTGGGATAAAAAGTGACAATTCTTTGAAGTGTAACCTTCAACTTTTAGAGTTCATCATTTGATAATAAAGTGTTATTTTGCATCTTGGGACTCTGGGGCTTGCAGTTGTAGTAGCTCCATCCTTTCTATCTCTGTATAATGAACATCTCTGAATAATATCTGAAAGTAAATTATGAAAGACTAAGATTATAAGTAAAAAATAGTGTTAACATAAAAAGTAATATCACACAAGAGTGTTAACTCATTAAAGCCTAGCTCCTTTTTAAGGGACATAGAGTAGACAAGCAATGCAGACTCAGAGCAGATTCTGTGCAATCTCTGATCAGGATCTTCACTCTTATCTTAAATAATGTTATACTTTGCGTTGAATTCAAAAAAATGAATGATAAATACCCTCATTTTAGACAGACTCATCCAAATGATTATAATTGGAAAATCTATTCAGCTTAAATTTGTTAAATATAGAAATTATGTAACTTTATGTACGGAATGGATGATCTATACAATAATATTCCCTGCCAAAATATTCTGGTGCTATGGCAACAAGTATGATATAAATACATGCCTATGTTTTGATAACTATTCATTTTGTCCCCTCCCATCCATGATAGGATTCTTGAGCATATAGTTTATCTACCATATGATATACATGTAAGATTAATTCCAGTATTAATAAATATACTGAGTGAAAAAAGTTAAGCAATTAGTTATAAACAATGGGTTTTCCTATAGGCTATCTTTTTAGCATTAGATCTAATTTATTAGCAAGTGCACAAACATGTCAATAGTTTGAAAACGAGCAAATGGCTACCCTCAAGAGGTCAAAAGAAACAAATTACGATTTCATAATGAGGATTTGATCTGCTGAGCATTTTAATTTCAAACGCTATTCAATTGAAAGGGAGGTAATTCAGGGGTGTGGAAATAGTAAAATTTTCTACTTGTCCAGGGACAAGTAAAAAGCCAAAATGTTCTTGCCCATAGAAAATTTTACTTGTCTGAAAGAACAAATTAGCTTATACCTTACAGTGCTTAAACAATTTATTCTTTCAAAAACATTATAAAACCAGATATATATCAACTCTTATAAACAGTATGGAACCTGATCAGCTGGCTTCTCTTGTAAACAGTGTAGATCCAGATCAGCTGGCTTTTGAAGAAGCCAGCTGATGAGGATCCACACTGTTTTCAAGATGTGAGCTCGTAATAATTAATGAAAATATAAAATACATACACATTATTACTTTAGAAACATGATCCAATGGGAAGGATCATGTCGATTTGGTGCGCCAGGAACAACCGCATCACACGAGACGAAGTCGAGTGTGATCCGGTCGTTCCTGGCGCACCCACGAGACGTGATCCGACCCATCGGATCAAGTTACTAAAGTAATGATGTATTTATTATATACCTACAAAAATAACAACAAGGCTAGAACGATTCAATAATACATGCATTTGCACAAATGTAACGTAAAATACTACGGCAGACCTATGTGATGTGGCATGATATTTTTTACCCAAGTAGTAATACATCAGCTGTTCACTGCTGAAAGAATTGGAAGACCGCCATTTTGAAAATCCTCTTCCTCGAGTCCACCTCGGAATTTCAAACGTCTGTAACTTTCTTATTAATGAACAAAAACATAAAGTGTGGGTACTCATTTCTTAATTAGACCGTAAGAAACATTTTGGTACCAAATTTATTGTGTTTTTCTATAATTTTTCATTTTTGTACCTCTAGCTCCTCCTGTACATGTAGTGGAAGACAGAAACGTTATGCAACGTCATCGCATATATATGACGTCATTTGTTTCTCTCCAGTATGAATAAACATTTATCTACATTATTAACCCAATATATAACTTGTAAATGCCAGGCACCATTTGTACATAACATAAATCTAAGGGTTCTCTCCAGAAAAGGCTGAAAACAGTATATACTACCCTACACGCCTCTAGATAAGAGTTCATAATTAAAATTCCTTCCCTTATTTATCTTGTGGGTACTCAAAGGAACCCTCTCAATCAAACAGTTCTTTTAAGTACCCAAATGAAATTTATGTTTAAACTGATGGCTAAGAATTGTTTTCAAATATTCACTCTCTTAATGCTTGAACTAGATTTCTGAGAATCAGAGTGTAACCATTTGTGCAATCCAAGTAGAAGGCATCATGAGGAAAACAATTCTATAAAATTATTTTGAATTTAAACCAATTGTTCAGGAGAAGATGCTAATTAAAGATATTTCTTATCTAGAGCTCTGACGGTCCTTATGTTCAGCAGAGTGGAACCATTTGTGCAATTTGGCAGAAGGCATCATGAGGATCAATTCTGTGAAATTATTTTGAATTTGGACCGGTGATTCAGGAGTAGATGTAGTTAAATATATTTCTTATCTAGGGCTCTGACAATCCTCTTGTCCATTTCAGCTGAACCATTTGTGCAATTTAGTAGAGGGAATCACGAGGAACAATTCTGTGAAATTATTAGAATTTCGACCAGTGGTGTTCAGAAGATATCGTTTAAAAGACTTCAAATCTAGAGCAATTCATACAATTTTGGCATTATGGGGAGCATTCCTGTGAAATCATTTTAAATCTGGACAAGTGGTTAAGGAGAATATGTTATTTAAAGAAAAAGTTTATTGAAAGAACAATGGACCAAAGACACATGCCAGACAAAAACTGATCACAATAAAAAAAAGAGGGCCTAGGGCCCTGGATCGCTCATATGAATCCTTATACATGAGGAGATAATGTATTGGCCAGTGGCTATAGAGATATCATTCAAAGATAATTTTTTTATGTTTAGCTCTGGTGGCCATGTTGTTATCAATTTTGGTGGAGGGAATCATGAGGAACATTTCTGTAAAATTATTTTGAATTTGAACCATTGGTTAAGGAGAAGTCATTTAAAGACATTTCTCATCTAGAACTCTGGTGGCCTTTTGTGCGATGGAGCGGAACCACTTGTGTAATTTGGGTAGAGAGCATTATGAGTAACAGATCTGTGAAACTATTTTGAATTTGGATCTGTGGTTCAGGAGCCTGGAGGAGATGTCACAGTCATTTAAAGATATTTCTTATCTAGAGCTATAGCCGCCTTTTTTTATTTGGCGGAGCAGAACTATTTATGCAATTTTAGTAGGGGTCATCACCAGGAACAATTCTGTGAAATTATTTTTAATTTGGACCAGTGGTTCAGGAGATGTCATTTAAAGACAATTCTTAGCTAGGCCTCTGATGGTCCCTTCATTCAGCGGAGCAGAACCTTTGTGCAACTTTGGTAGAAGGCATCATGAGGAATAATTCTTTGAAATTATTTTAAATTTGGACCAGTGGACCAGAAAGAGACGTGGTTTAAAGATATTTCTTATCTAGGGCTCTAGAGTTCATCGGAGTGGAGCCATTTGTGCAATTCTGGTAGAGGGTATGATCAGGAATCCAGTAAACCTATATAGTTCCCCAAACTAATAACAACACTGACTGCAAGATTTAGTATGTCAATGTCATTACCTTTAACAAGGACATTCAAACTTGCGATATATATTCCTTCTTCCTTGATCACCTCACAGATGTTCTGTCCTGAGTCAGACTTCTCAGCTAGAGTCACCTGAAATAAACATGTATATGGCTCTATATTTAGCCTATATATAATAGATGTTCTAAAATTCTGATCACTCGTTGTCCGTAAAAAGGCCTTACTTACTAGACAGTAGACATACAGTGCAGACCCAGATCAGACTGCTTCTGATGTAGCAGTCTGATCAGAGCCTTCCCTCTTTGTTATTCTGACAAGCACTCGATGAATTCCAGCCTTGATAACCCACAAGTAATCTGAGAACAAAAAGAGAAATGTTCTAAATTTTAGAAAAATTACTGTACACATTGTGAATGTTCAAAGAGCTTCATGCATTAACTGGTTTTTTTTTGGCTCCTCTGTCACAGTCGTATACGTGATATCGTGTAGACTTTTCTGGCTGCAGTATAGATTTTCAAAGATGGCGGACGTGAGAGACAGAAAATCGTGAGTACACTTTCAACTACAAGATATGGCCTGTTTATTTACACCCAGCGGCCAGTCATAGATGCTAACATGCTAAGAAAAAACTGGATTTATGATTTTCCTATTCTCTTTGCGCAGTTTGATCTGTTAAGCAAGAATTTGACAGAAAGAAATGAGTGACTTGCAGAAAGTTGAAACGAAGTGGAGACCGAAGCGTTTTTCTTGTTATTTTGTCTGTTTAACAGAAAATATCTCGATTCTTTTACTATATACCATAAGTACAGCCCTTGAAACTCACCCTCTAGTCCTGAAACCCCATAGAAACCGTCTTTGATGATGATATGCCAGTTACAAAATATCGGCCTTGATATCGTGTAGACCATGGCTCTTTTCCGTGGTGTATCGTGTAGACAGAAGCAGTTTTTGTGAATAATGCGACAGTGTAGACATGGGTTATGGATACCGTGTAGACACAGGTATGGATACTGTGTATATTCATAAAAGTGGCAATCATCATCATGAAGCATTTTGTCTGATTTACATGTAAGCAACCGATTGTTTTTAGAAAGCCAATATTGTGAGTCTTGGCGGATTCAAACCCTAATAAACTCAGTTACCTCTCATACTGATATGAGCCTTCGCTGCATGCATTTCCATTTTAGCTAACACACCTTAACCATAAGCTAAAATGAAAATAAACTAACAGCTGGATTTTGACCAAACTTTAAAGTAACCATTCTACATGTATAGAACGTCTCAATTTCGAAAGAGTATCACAGCACAGGTTGGTATGAGAAGATGTCAAATGTTATTGATCACCACAATGTGTGTTTTTTGTGATCAAAAGCGCTGATTTTGGCAATTAGAAAGAGTAGTGGACATACCAAAGAATTACTAATAATAACTTTATGTTTGCTAGTATCTATTCTGTTGATAACCTTTGCATGCGGTTTGGACAAAATAAGGCCCAACAAAATATTAGCCTTATTTGTCCTAATCTGAAATAAAACAAATTTTTCTTTGATGCCTTACTTAACCTTCGGAGAAAAAGGAATGATTGGAGAATAGGAAATACATGTAAAACGATAAGTCGTAGATTATACTAAATGGTAACATACCATTAGGTGAATCTACATAAAGAATATCAAGGTGTTATGCCTTCATGGTTTTAAACAAAACAAGGTTTGTCGTTTCTCCAAATAAACCTGAACATGTGTTTTAGAAGTCTAACCCCTAGGGCGCGTTTATTTTGCCAGATGATCATTATGCTACAACTACACAATACAGACTAACCCATTGCACCCTGAGGAAGCCACATGATCTAAATGATAATAATACTGTAAGTAAAGTGGCCATACCTAGTAGCAATCCAATAAGTGATTTTGCATACCTAATACCAACAAGGGTAACAACCTACGTCATAGCATTGATGTTTTAAACACGTAGTGCGGCGCCATCTTTGATTTACAAGGTCAGTTTTCCCCTTCGTAAAATTAAACAAATGAGTGTCTGTACAAACAAAGCAGTGCAGGCGGTGCCTAACATCACACTTGAACAGAATGTATAACAGCCACGCCCCGATATGCCGTTGCCTTTGTAATCAGTCACCCACAAGAATCGAAGCGGGAGACACGAGGATAATTTTAGCAGTCACCCACTTCGATTTTTGTGGGTGAATGTTTACAAAGGCAACGGCATTTCTGGACGTGACCATTGTATATTCTGTTCAAGTGTGATGTTAGGCACCGCCTGCACTGCTTAGTTTTGACAGACACTAATTTGTACGACATTTACGAAGGGAAAAACTAACCTTGCAAATCAAAGATGGCGTCATACTACGTGTTTACAACACCCACGCTATGACGTAGGTTGTTACCTCTGTACCAAGGCTGTAAAGCATGTTGGTTTCAGACAGGAATAAACTTTAAAATTTCTCCCCAAATAGAACTATATAAAATATGTGACCCCTGGTGTGTACTTGTAGCCCCAAGTTCATAATATTAACAAACTTGATAAAGTATCACTACGTGATGCTACATACATGAACCTAATATAAAGATTCTATGATTAGCAGTTTGAGTCAAGAGATTTTTTATGTTTTGACAACATAAACCTGTGTAAAACATGTGATCCAATGGCGGGGCCATTTTTGAAATGAGCGACATTTAATAATCTTGGTAAAGGTCTACTAGATGATAATACATATCAAATATCAAAGTAAGTAAGGGTGCAAAGATCAGGAGTCGATACAATCAAGTACCACACCTGACCCAGGATACCAATGGGAAAGTTACAAACTCACAGTTAGACACCACAAACGAGAACCAAGAGGTCAGCCCTTTCCCAGCAGGTGACCACAAAGCACATATAAACAGACGGGCACAAAGATATAGCAAACATAAGACAGAACAAAAACATAAAAGATCCACAAAAGAAGTACCGCCTAGGAACGGTCAGTAAAATAGTTTACTAGAGGGCTTAAACTGGTTTAACGGCGCGCCAACCTCACCCTTAATTCAGATGTGGATCAAGACACATATATATTTGGTTTGCATGAAATACCCCTAACTTATCAATGCATCATCTCCTAAAACATATAAATCAAGATATAACAAGGAGATAAAGCAAAGATAAGGACTCAACAGTAAATAAAACTGAATACCGAAGCAAAAGAAATCCAGCAGGTAAACCCCTGAGGGCCCGACAGACAACCAAAGCATCAGGCCCCTACCATCTCATCAATAGATAAGTCTTAAAGTCGGAACCATCATAGAGTCTGAAGTCCGACCCACCGGCGTGCAATTAAAGAGGAAAGCAAAATTGCCGACCGTGATTGGGTTGACCACCAAGGCTCTTTGCATGTAGTGGTCCAGAAAAACGTCAATGTAAAGATTGCTTGGTGCTGCCTCTTTGGTCACAGGGACATAATTTCAATAACTTGGCAGAGGTCCACTGCCAGATGCTAAATACCAAATATCAAAGCTCTTGATCTTGAGGTTTCAGATAAAATATGTGTTTATGTTTCCCTATATAAGCCTATGTAGAGCACATGGCCCCTAGATTTGGCCGCTTTTTGTCCCATATCCACAAATTGAACAAACATTGCAGAGGTACACTTAGTAATGCTAGATGCCCAAATATAAGAGCTATCTAGGTATTATTTTTTGTAAATATTCCTTTTAATCCTGTATGACCTAGACAGGCAACTGACTGTTACCATACAAACAACTTATGAAGTGCTCATATAATGATCATTTAAGTCAAGTTTGGTCAAAATCTGGCCGATAGTTTAAGTTCTTTTGAGCATATGGCTAAGGTATGAAAGCTAAAATGGAACTTGCATGCAGCAAGGCTCAGATCAATATGAGAGGTAACTGAGTCTATAAGGGTTTGCATCCACCTAGTCTGACCAATACAATGAGTAGCTTAAATCAGACTAAATGCTTCATAATGATGGCCAGTTTTAGAAATCTACACGGTATCCTAAAGCTGTGTCTACACTGTCGCATTATTCACAAAAATGCTTGTGTCTACACGATACACCACGGAAAACAACCATGGTCTACACGATATCAAGATCGATATTTTGAAACTCACATATCATCATCCAAGACGGTTTCTCTGGGCTTTCAGGACTAGAGGGTGAGTTTCAAGGACTTAGCTTATGGTATATAGTAAAAGAATCGAGATATTTGCTGTTAAACAGACAAAATGACAAGAAAATCGGTTGGATCTCCACTTCGTTTCAACTTTCTGCAATTCACTCACTTCTCTCTGTCAAATTCTTGCTTAACAGATCAAACTACGCAAAGAGAATAGGAAAATCATAAAATCCAATGTTTCCGTAACGTATTAGCGCCAATGGCTGGTCGCTGGGTGTAAATAAACAGGCCATATTTTGCCAATGAAAGTGTACTCACAATTTGCTGTCTCTCACGTCCACCATCTTTGAAAATCTATACTGCAGCTAAAAGAGTCTACACGATATCACGTATACGACTGTGTCTGTGAGGCTAAAATATATAAAAGGTTTTAACTAATTTGTTCTTATTGGTTAATAATTAAAATAACCAAAGTGTAAAATTCTCGAATTAGTTCCACTTTAACCGTTGCTATGGTAACAAAAATGGCCACCAAAATAGGCTGAAAACAGGAAAATGTCCATTTCAGATGTTACATAGAGCACAAGCAAATACCAAAAACATATCTTAACAGCTCATGAGAATTATCACGGTACACAACATATTAAAAGGATATTTTGGTATTTAGCTGTGCTGATATCAAATTTTTTAAAAATAGGTCTCCAAACGCCTTAAATTTGGTACAAAATGGCAATTTCTCTATTTTTGGCCAACTTTGTGGGCCATTTTTGTTACCATAACTATGATAAAATTTAAAAAATACCGAAATTTTACACTTCCGTTAATCTTCCCTGTATTAAGCCGAGCAAAACTGTTTGTGCAATTTTGGTAGAAGCCATCATGAGGAACAATTCTGTAAAATTATTTTGAATTTGAACAGGGGTTCAGAATGTGTCATTAAAAACCATTTCTTATCTAGAGCTCTGGTAGCCCCTTTGTTCAGTGGAACCGAACCGTTTGTGCAATTTTGGTAGAAGGCAATTCAGTGAAATTATTTTAAATTTGGACCAGTGGTTCAGGAGATGTTGTTTAAAGAAAAAAGTTTACAGACAGACGATGGACAGAGACCGATTAGGCCTAAATGAAATATATGTGTGGTTCCTGTTGCATACCAACAAAATTTAGGATAGGTAGGTAGGGAAATTTTTAAATATTGATATACCATTTAACAAAGAAAATAGTGACAAAATCTGAAAAAGTGCCCATTTTTTGTATTTTTTTTCTCCAAAAACCATTTTAATGTTTAGGGTAGGGTTAAAAAAAATAGGGTAGGTAGGTCAACAGGAACCACACATACATTTCATTTAAGGCCAAAAGAAAAATATGTGTTGTTTCCGGTTACATGTCCAAAATTTTTAGGGTCGGTAGGTAGGCAAACTTTTTTTATAAAAACTTTTTGCATGGAAAAAGTATAAAAATCTTTAAAAACAGTCTAAAAAAGGCTTTAATATCCCGAAAGTCTTCAAAAAAGTTTGAGTAGGCCCCAAAATATTAGGATCGGTAGGGTAACTGGAAACAAGATATTTTCTTTTTTTGGCCTATGCCTTACAAAAATTTAGCTAACCTTTAGCCTTCAGCTCAGGTGAGCTAAAAATTAAAATGCTGCCTGCTTAAGTCATCTGCTGCAAATTTTGCAAACATTATTTGACTATGAAAGTATTGGGGACAAACAGTGTGGAGCATCATCATCATGACCCAGGTCAGTTCTATATCAGACAACAGAACAGCCTGATCTGGGTCCATGCTGTTTGTCCAAAAGCAATTGAACATTTGAGCACTCGGCAGATGACAATACAAATTTTGTTGTGATTGGCACTTTAAGGGTTATTTTTTTTGCATATCAATGTTATCTGCTGATAACCTTACCCAGTACGCAAAGTTTCCTCCGGAAAGGGATTCAGTGTATAGGGGGAATCAATCTTATGATTTTAACTCGGGCCATCCTAAAAACAATGTTTGTTTGCTGTCACTCGACAAACTCACTGAAAATGCCAACTACCAAGAAAACATGGCTGTTTCCCCACAATTCAGAGAATTATTTTTATAATAATTTTAGACATTTTTTTTAAATTTTTAATGTCTTTTAAATAAATCAGCGAAAAATAAATTATATACCTACCTAGGGTGACCACAAACAATTTTTAAAGAATGGCCTCATTTTTCTAAAATATCCCAATGAAAATGAAATAATTTGGGCTCAACAGAGGGTTCAAGTGAACCCAATCTGGATACATCACTGGTAAAATGACTAAACTGATTGAGCCTTTTCTTCAAGGCAGACGATATTTGTTCAGCATTCGGAATTTCAGATTGGTCCGTTTCTGGTCGTTGCCATTATACACATGAATATGTTTAGGTCTCTGTAAGTTGATGGACGCTATACAAATGTAGAAGGAAAATGAACATTTTCGTAAAATTATTGCATTACTGAACCAATTTTCAGTGTACTGTGACCAGTGACCACTTGCCAAAGTAGTTATGGCCTTTTAACTAAAAGATAGAGAAGCAATTTATCTTACAATAGGTGGTACGACTATCGCATACTGACCTATTTGATTTTAGCATTGTGGGTACATGCGACATATACTTGTTTACCAAATGCATCATCAAATCATGTGAATCGCCCTATTGGTTGATTCAAACTTGTTATCGATCTGCCAGGGTTCGTGCTAGCGGTCATCATTGTCCAAAAAATGCAAAGAATTAATAAATTTGGCGGAAAAAAAATATTAATTTTGTCAACTATTGACAAAAAAAATCGCTGGTGAAAATTTTTATCTGGTGTTGGAAGTTGTCACCTCGAGAACGTCACCTCCGGCTAAAAGTCATTGACTTGTGTCGTCCATGTATATCTTGTCAATTATTAACATCCCACAATTCGGTAGCTGATGGAGTCAAACCTGAACATGCCTCACACACTTCTGACATCTGTCACGTGGTCACTGCATGCATAGGCATAAACCAAAAACTGCGTCATCATGTGTCACTGAAACCGCTTTTGACCTTGCCATGTGCAAAGTGTTTTCAAAAATGTTTTATTTGTGTGTTTGTTTGATTTGATTCTTAAGGTCCCATCAACAATCTTTCAGTTAAACAGAGCACCTATTGTTAAGCTACCAAAAGTTAGTTTACCTCTCCACAGATTATTCATACATGTATAGCTATTCAGTGCTAACTGCTTGCTACTTTTTATGTAGTGTTTTTTATGTAATGCATACCGTGTATTAACACAAAATCCATTTTTCAATGGTGATGTGCCATAGCAGACAGGTTGATCCTTTTTAGCATAGACAATGGATTGAGAAGTTTTGGTTTATTTATTTAGATGCTTTAATTATGTCGCAATCTACAATTTTTCAGTCATGTTGGGATGATTTCCTGTCTTCATAGGTTAAACCGGAGGCGTGTTCAACAATGCGAGTGCCCGGAGTGCTATCGAATGCTTTCTCTCTGAACGCAAGCGCTCCCCAAAGTGCTTGCAAGCTCTCACGATTCAAGTCAATAGGTGTATCGCCGAAAATCCAAGATGGCTACCAAAACAAAATTAAATGGGTTTTTGTGAGGGACTATGCACGCGCAATATTTTCAGATTCAATTTTCGGAATGACTATGTATGTTTCTTTTTTGTGGATATATGAAATGGAACAATTTAAACTGAAGGTAGGAAGGTGTTTCTCTTTGACTGGATTTGATTTGTTTGTTACTGGGCGCAGCCATTTTTTATTGAGCGAGCGCTCGCCATCGTTCAACAATGTAATGATAACAATGCCAGGCACTCGTTGGAGCACTCGTATTGTTGAACTCCCCTCAGTACTAAGGCAGCAGCTGATAAAATGTCTTGCTTTTAAAAGGACACAACACAGTGACTCTCCAGGCAGTGAGTCTCGAACTAGCAACCCTTTGATCCCCAGTCTAACACTCAACTGAGCCACTGAGTTCCACATGAGAAGTGTTGGGATTGACCAATAGCCCACTTTGAGGTCAAACCCCACGAAATCTAAAGCTGCTAAGCCACGAATTCTGGTTACAATAATTCTGGTTTCATTATCAGCGCCACTAAACTAAATTTCTGCATTCACAAACTTCGATGAACGTAACAATTTTATTCATTAACCAAAACTTACATATATGTATACCCCGTGTATGTATCTTTGACGGCACTGTGATCCACGTTTCGTTGAACTGAAAGCATCAATTCTGATCAAGGAGGATAAATCTAGCAATCTGAGGCAATATTTGTAACAGCAATTGAAGAGTCAGAGGACAGCTGAAACCGCAAATGTTGGTAATTTTGGGATTAACCGATACGGTTAATGTCAAACGGAGCGTGCAATGGCGTTAAGCTTGTTGTTCATTGTACGGCGGAATCCAATATGGCCGCGATTGGCTAAATATCGAGCAACCGCACGTGCACAGTGCGTGCAACTTGCATTTTGGTTATTTGGTTCCCTGCTTTTAGCACCTACAGCCTGTACGCCCGGGTACAAAAATAGGTCGAATAACGCCGAGCCATTCCAAAAAGACCTTCTCTCGAGTGCTTAGGCGTTCGCCAGAAACTGAAGCGTTAAAATTAGGACTGTTAACAAGCGCCTATTTAATCACTGCACATGGGGAAATTGGACTGGTTCCCGCTTTTAAATGATAGCCTTACGGACAGCGTCTCGAAAGCAGGATAAAAGCTGTCAAAAGGTTTTTGGATCCTAAGCTCAGTGTATAAGCGTGCTTGGACGCACGTATAAGCATTACATGCTCATGAGTAGGATACATAATATTACAATACAATGACATATGAGCCGCCGCATGTGATTTCCAACAATGTGGCATCTTGACAAGTGTAGACTCAGATGTGCCTGTGCAGCATCCTTTTAAGCTTAAGAACTCCAAATGATGTTCGGTCAGTAGCTTAATATTCACAGGATATTCAAGCAACTAACAAAGGCTCTGATCAGACTGCGCGTATGCGCAGGCTGATCTGAGGCTTTGCTTGTCGCACATACTACATTGTTGGAAATCTCACGTCGCGGCCCATATCAGTTCGATGGCAATCCTATATTCATTTGCAAGTGCCTACCAGATTCAAATATCCAAAATTTTGCTGAAGTTTGCAGAAATACACAAAACGCGAAAATAAAACCCTCGCGAAAATTTCCGAATTTGCAGTATATACTCAAAGACGTGAGGAAGGCAAAGCTCAGGAATCGATACAATTAAGTACCATACCTGACCCGGAACACCATATGGGAAAGTGACAAAAAGACAAGAAAACTTGGTACAACACACAAGAGAGCCAAAGAGGTCAGCTCTTTTCAAACAGGTGATCACAAGGCTGCAAGGACAGCATGTCAAGGACAACATAATAAAGATAGCACAATAAAGACAGCACTACAAAGATAGCACAATAAAGTCAGCACAACAAAGATAAAAAAATAAACAAAACTCAACTGAGTATGAACTTAAGCATGCTCATAAATGTTAAAAACACCAACAATTGTTGGTATTTTAATAACATGAATTAGCATCCTGATATAAAACTGGTTGCCATTGTGAAACATACCATTTCCATATGAACGCACTTTTAAGTGACATTTCAAAATTTTAATATTTCATAATGTGTTTGACTCAATGTTTATTTTCTAAATATACTGAATTAATGTTCTATTGCTCTATTGTAAGTGTGTCCTTTGGGGTTCGACAGACTGGTGTAATCAATCAGCACAAACCAGTCACTTGCTTTCATTACCTGAACCTGCGCTTGTAGCGGGTTTGAAATTGTTATCTCTCTACCGCTCTCTCTCTCTCTCTCTCTCTCTCTCTCTCTCTCTCTCTCTCTCTCTCTACCGCTATCTCTCTCTCTCTCTCTCTCTCTCTCTCTCTCTCTCTCTCTCTCTCTCTCTCTCTCTCTCTCTCTCTCTCTCTCTCTCTCTCTCTCGCCTGTCTGTATGTAAACACTAAAGCTACGGACCAACATGATACACACTATATTCAATGTATTGAAATACTTATAAACAATTAATATTCGTGGCAACATTTGGCGATTTTAAAAGACAGGCATAGTGGCGTAGTTTGATTTTGGCGGATTCACAATTTAATGTTCTTTAAAGGGTTTTCTAATTCCCAAAATGGCTGCTCTTAAAGGAAAAAATGATTCTTCTTATGGTACGAATATTCTCTTTCCTTTAAAAGTAGCCTCGATACGGTTGCCTCGACGTTGAAACATACTCTACCGTTCACAAATTGGCAGCAACATATTGAGGATGTATGCACATTGATTACATTTAATAATGCTTATTGTGAAACCAAAAACGAAACTTTTATTTTAGCGGTATCATATTTGGCGATTATCAGTTATTGTTTATAACGCAATATAAAAATATCCCCCAAATATCATTGGCGTAGCTCCCATTACGCAGTTACGCACGTGCGAATAAATATAGTTACACTCAAGAGAGGCCACCCAATCTATTAAAAGTAATTTATCATACCATAAGAAACTGCTCTTAAAGGAAAAAATTCGCTCCCTCTGGGAGCATATTCTTTCCTTTGAGAGAAGTTCCGATTTTGTAAAGGTGCGTAATTGAAGAGAATCATTGCTTGATCCAGTAGTCTCCCTTTTATGTGCGTAACTTTTAGAGCGTTCTGGCTACGCCATTGAATATGCGTGCTTTACAGTATATTCAGAGGTAACAACCTACGTCATAGCATATATGTTGCAAACACACAGTATGGCGCCATCTTTGATTTACAGGTTAAGTTTTTCCCTTCGTAAAATTATACAAATAAGTATCTGTCAAAACTAAACAGTATAGGCGGTACCTTATATCACACTTTATATATAATGTTCACGCCCAGAAATCCCGTTGCCTTTGTAATAATTCACCTACAAATATCAAAGCGGGAGACACACGGATGATTTTAGCAGAGATGTAGTGTAGACATTTAAAAAAAATAACATATTTTACAGCTATTACCATTCTTACCAGTATTTGTGTGAGTGTAGTAACTCTCATTTATAAACATTATTTTGCGATGGAAATCAAAGGAGCATTCAAAGTACCAATTTTGATCTCGTCAACACTCATTTTGGCATAGATGTCGTACACACTTATGACAGCATGCATTGCAACCCAACAATTTATGACAAACATCACAGAGCTGTGCATGTTTATTTTTGCAACTGGATAAAAGTCTTAGTTACACCATGGTTGTGTGTGTGTACATAGTGATAGTATACGAGCAATGTACAAGCAGTTTATGGGAGCGCAGTGGCTCAGTGGTAGAGTGCTTGACTCGAGACCGAGGGGCCGCGGGTTCGAGCCTCACCAGCGTCACTGCGTTATGTCCTTGAGCAAGAACATTAATCCTAGCTTAGTACTGGTTCAACCCAGGAAGACCCGTCCCTTTATAAGTGAAAGATTGTTGATGGGACGTAAAGAATCAAATCAAACAAACAAACAAAACAAGCAGTTTAACTTATCTCACCATTATAACCATCATCATCATTATCTGAGGGGATAGGTAGAGCTGGTTATTTGTCTTTGTTTGTCCTCCTAGTGTCTTGTGACTGTTATTGTTTGGCTGCTCTTCCTTATGGTTGCATTGGTTGACATGCAGTGTGTGAATGGTGTATTTCTTGATCATACTCACTTTCTTGTTAAACTTTTTGTGTGCAGATAAGATGGTGTTTGTTTGTGGAAGTTGTACTATGAAATTGTAGGGTAAAGCTAGTCATTTAGATTTGTCTAACTGCTGTAACTGGAGCCCGTTTTTGTCATGTGATTGTGGTATTTCCTGATCATACTCACTTACTTTTCGAAAGAATGGACATAGAAATAATTTTTCGTTGTCAAATTTTCGCAACAAAGTACAGGATTTGGAGTTGACCTTGTATTAGTCAGGGGCGCTCGGGACTCCCGTGCGACTTTGATGCCGATTTATGGTGACCTATACCAAATCAAACTTTAGGGGATAACTAATGAAAATCACCTGGTCACCCATCTGGGTTTTACGTCTGGACGTCATTATGACGTCATCAAAATAGCGTATATTGCATTAGTGCAATTCAAACGGTATGTCCATTGTAGTATATGGGAATCAGGGCGTTCTTGCATTTTGTGTGCCAATTTCAGTCGAAATGCACCAAATTTAATCTTAGGGGGTAAATAATTAAAATTAACAAGTCGCCCATATTGTCTTCGCATCAGAAGACAAAGATGACATCGTTGAAATGACGCCTAATATGGAAATACCACATATATATGCATTTTGTCCATTTCCAACGCTTGGAAATATTCCTTTAATGAACTGGTAACCTTAGCATGACTGAATGCAAACTCTTTTTAATCGTAACATACAAAATATATTCAGATTTGGTGAAGTCAGTTCGAGGGTGGGACGTAAATGCCGTCACGATTTACGAATAAAAAGACAGTGGAGTGAATGAAAAACAAACAGTGTTTTTGGTGTTAAACGGAGTAAATATAATCTCTTATGCTTATATATATATATATAGATGTACTACGACCTTTGACCAATGACCTTTGGGTCTTTCTATTTCAAACGATTGATGCAAAGTACGTAAAATGAGCCAGTCCGGCTAGAACATATGTGCATGTCAGGAGGCAACATGCGCGGATCCAGGAATTTTTGTCAGTTTTATTTAGTCCTTAGCTTATTTTAAAGTTTAAAGAGGGGTTCCAATGGTTTTATTGCTGAGAAAACTATACTTATACTTTACAAAGGCTCCAGAGGCCGTCCATTATTTTCCGGGGGGGGGGGGGGGGGTCGAACTTTTTTCCAGGGGTGGGGGGGGTCCAAATGCTAATTTTTATAGAAACACATATATGTACTTGTTATTTTCCAGGGGGAGTGTCCGGACCCCCTATCCCCCTCTGGATCCACATGTGGGCAATGTCATCATAACGGGACAATATTTATCACAGTCCGGCCATTAACCATAATTGTCAGGCCTTGATTTGTCAGGATTAATGACAGGTGAGGTTTTCCAAATGATTCACTGATACTGTGCACGTTTGACACCTTCGAGAAACACTACTCTTGGAAGTGGTAGTTCTTGCAATTCAGCTTTTTTTTCTCCAAAACATCCACCACCTCAACGCAGTGAGTCAAACAATATCAGTGACTGGCTAATGCAAAGTAAAAACGACGGCAAAGATCAGGAATCGATACAATCAAGTACCACACCTGGCCCAGGATACCAATGGGAAAGTAACAAACTCACAGTTAGACATCACAAACGAGAGCCAAGAGGTCAGGACATTACTCTAGTGCATCCGCCAAAGTGCTTTCTAAGGGCACTGAGCCGAGGTGAAAGAATGCTTCGTGGATAGAGTCTCCAGCATAGCTAAATGCCTGCCAATATGATCTCTTGCTCTGTCCTGACATTGAACTAGTTAATACCAGCACCTGAAAGTTTATGGAATTCGATCAGAGCCCTTGTTATGGCATCATGGCACATTGACATCTTTGATAAGTGTCCTGATCTTACAAACTTGATGATATATGTGCAGACTGATTAAGAAAATGAAAAATATCAACACTCTGCAATTGTTTTTATATTTTTTTTAAGCGGCGAAAACAAGATTTGCTCCTCTGCAAAACTGGGGGTAGGGTTGTGCATTAGATCATATAAGACAAAATATTTAAGATAGAAAAGCAAACTTTGGGTTTGTACTCGTCAATTGAGTATATGTTTGTTAAACCTAATCTAAAACAGTTTGAAACCAATTCAGAGCAGTCGTTAAACTAAATGACGATAGCCAAAATTACCACTTTTAAATTATGATTAAGCTCATGTAACGCACATAATACAACATGTAGCCGTATTAATGTTAAACAGCTGTCATATATAGTAGAGACATCCAGTAATATGCAGACTATTAGAATGTTCATTGATTAGCTAGTTTTAATGTCTGCTTTCTGTACCTCAAACTTTCAATTTTCTCAAATTGATAAAATAACATATGTAACAAGCTGATACAGGCTAACACCCATGCTTACAGTGTGCAAACATCTCCTATTCGATGCGCCTTAAATCGGTACATACGTTAGAATATGTCTTCAAGGGTTTGGGATGGAGCAGGTCATTACTCAGCTTGCAGTCAAAATCTTGTTTGTGATTATTCTGGTTTTTATGATATGAGGAGGACAATTATTTTACCAGAGAAGCAGAAATAATAAACGATATTGTACATGTATATGACTTGGATAAGGATTGGATTAGAATATTTACATTAGAAAGGGACATTTACTAAATTGTACTGTTTAAATGTGAAAAGATTATTTCCTATGTTCCTTTAGGGTGTATCTTTATTTTAGAATTATTCATATTAAGAAATATTGAAAACAAATATTCATAACATCTGTAACAAAGGTACAGGGGCTTAATAATCATCAATACCTAAGATTTAGGCACCAGAGGCTAGAGATTTTAGCTAGGAAAACATGCAAAATATATTCATTTTTTCCTGAAACATCATTTCTTACATCAAGTCAATGTCCTTGCTCATTTATTATGTCATGTAACATATGTTACAGCCTATAACAAGTGCTTCAATCTTGTTGTTTAACCTGCAAAATCTATAATTCTTTATGATATGAGCAAGACAATCCCAAAAAATGCAAGATATCCAACAGCAGCAAATGTTTTCATATATTTTTACTTAAATGATGCCTACCAAATTCGGCTCTTAAAAATTGAGTGTATCATTGGGTTGTTTTTAAAATTGCTCGTATAAGGCACTTTATTTAAAGTATAAAAGCAGACTTTGGATTATCTCTAACCCAAATGAGTTTGTTAGTATAAAATAATCAAAACATTTTGGAAAATGCACATATCAGCTAAAAAGTAAATGACACTGGTCACACTTTTCATGTTTAAAGAGTAATCTAATTAAAGTAACGCACATAACACCACAGGAAGCTGTAATTTTGCTCCAAAAGAATTTATATGTAGTTAAAGTAGTCAATATGCAGACCATATGAGTAATTTAAATAATTAGCCTTCTTTCTGTAGCTCAAACTTTTAATTTTCTTTTTTTTTCTAAATTTAATATGGTAACATATGTAACAGGCTGTTAGAGACTTACGCCCCGGCGAACATAGTGCAAACATCTATTAAAAGACGCAGCTGGAAATCCTCTTTTAGATAGGATAAGTTTGCGAAATTCCGGAGGGGTAGCAATAACATTCTCAGCCATCAGGCTAAAGATGGCCCGATAAGCTGGGTATTTATAGGAAATCTACGGTATTTGGATGCAAAATATTGTTATCGAGAAATAATTCATTGTCAAAGTCAGGTAAAGCATTGATGTAACTATCATGTGACTAAAATAATTGATATTATGTTAAAAAAGCGTTCGTGTTGGATAAATATGACCATACCAACACAAACCATAGCTTTTATTAACGAGCAGTTTCTCATTATGGTCGCCATATTTATGACGTCATAACTAGCCTCAGACGCGGATTTGAGATGGGTGACCACCTTTAAATCAAAGGTAAGACTCCATTAAAGGTTTTGATATAGGTCACCATAAATCGGCACACAAATCGCACGGGACCTATTTTTTGTCCCTAAGGGCCCTGACTATATAACTAACATTTAAGTAGCCTCACTACCCACGGAGCTAAAGCCTGGTGACTGGGACCAGAATTGTCTGTAATGTAGAATAAGTTGATTGTAATACTAGTTCTTTTGTGGATCTTTTACTTTTTGTGGATTTTTTTATGTTTTTACTGTCTTGTGTTTGCTATGCCTTTGTGAGCGTCTGTTTATATGTGCCTTGTGGTCACCTGCTGGGAAAGGGCTGACCTCTTGGCTCTCGTTTGTGGTGTCCAACTGTGAGTTTATCATTTTCCCATTGGTATCCTGGGTCAGGTGTGGTACTTGATTGTATCGGTTCCTGATCTTTGCAACATAACTTAATTTTATACACTGTCAAAATGCAATCAACATATAAGTCCAGCCAATAAGTTGAGCTTAAGAGGGTCCCCTGTACATTGTGGATCACAGCAACGCAAAAAGACGTTTATCAGCAACATAACGATAACTCGGTAAGCAAACAGTATGACAATTGGACCGTTTTGCCTAGGCCCCATCATAAGAAGTCAAAATATTCTTTGGTGGCCACAACATAAATAATTATGCCTGACAAGGGGTACCAAGATGTTTGTGTCTGCTGCTTAGCCTACCACTTTTCAACTACTGTTTTCCTTGGTCCCCATTAACAATTGTTCAATACTCAAGGAGTTACTATGTGCGTTTGCAACACATTGTTTCTGATGAATCCTTTATTTTGCCTCAAAGTATTCATCAGATAATTATCAATTATCCTGGTGTAATAAAATAGCCAACTTACAATACCATTGATCTCAAGAAATAATGAAAATAATAAGATATACTTTTGTTGTAATAGAATAATAAGCTAAACTATGGTTCACACACTTGTACATAATTGTGCATATAGTATCTCTATGTACACTCACACAACCATGATGTAACTAAGATTTTATCCAGTTGCAAAATTAAATCACTGTCGCCAACATGCAAGAGTCTGTGACATTTACTATACCTGTTGGGCTGAAAGTGTTTCCGACATCAATGCCGTCATTTATATGCCATCATAAGTGTGTACGACATCTATGCCATAATAAGTGTTTACGAGACCAAAATTGGCACTTTGAATGCTCCTTTCATTTTCTATCACCAAAAATGTTTATGAATAAGAGTTGAGAACAACTGCTAACTACAATCACACAAATACTGGTACGACTGGTGGATGTAGCTGTAAAATATGTTATTTTTATAAATGTGTACGCTACATCCCGGCTAAATCATCCTCGTTTCCTTCGCCTCGATATATGTGGGTGAATGATTACAAAGGAATGGCATTTCTGGGTGTGACCATTATATATTCTGTCCAAGTGTGATGTTAGGCACCGCCTGCACTGCTTAGTTTCCACAGGCACTTATTTGTATAATTTTACGAAGGTAAACCCAAACTGGCGCCGATCTAGGTGTTTGCGCCATCAATGCTATGACGTAGGTTGTTACCTCTGATATTTGTGGCAATACAAATAACTCACTGAGCACCATTATGAGAAGAGCTTAGGCACTGTGAAGATACTGGCAATTATTACGTAATTTTAGACCTAATATTAAAAAATGATCGACATCTGAACTAAGGGTGAAGTTGGCGCGCCGTGAAACCGGTTTAAGCCCTCCAGTAAGATATGTTTGCTGACCGTTCCAAGGCGGTGCTTCTATTGTGGATCATTTATATCATTTCTGTCTTGTTTTTGTTATGCTTTCGTGCACGTCTGTTTATTAATGCCTTGTGGTCACCTGCTGAGAAAGGGCTGGCCTCTTGGCTCTCGTTTGTGATGTCTAATTGTGAAGTTATCACTTTCTCACCGGTATCCAGGGTCAGGTGTGGTGCTTGAATGTATCGATTCATAATATTTGCCCTCTTTCTTACTTTTTGTTGAATACATTGTATTTATGATGAGAAGAACTTTGGTACTGTGAAGATACTGACACATAAAAATTTCTGACCCAATATCAGCGGAAGTCAAACAAGATACAGTCAATTATTATTAAGTCTTTAGCATATATTTATTTTTTAGGGGATAACCGTATTCAAAACTTTCATTTGGGTAGGTATATCGTCGGAAGTATGGTCGGAAATTTAGTTTTACGGCGACGCTCGAGCAGAGCCCTAAAACGTGATTTCCGAACGTGTATCCGACGATATACCTTCCAAAATAGAAATTTTGAATATGGCTATCCCCATTCTAATGCGTTTCTGCAGTTTGGTCTCAAATTTGAATAGAGCCGCGCGTCATCCAACGAAATGTGACGTAATTAATTACCTCAAACTATCGCAGGATATACTGTCTCAAATTTGTGACAAATCCAATAAGACGTCGCGTAACAAAAGTAAGTGCATTAGAATAAACATTCTAAGTCTTTGATCTTATTTTAAGAGAATAGTTTATGAAAGTTTCGTGCAAAAATCTGCAAAGAAATTTAGAAGAAAGAAAAGTTATATTGAGGTAGTTCGATCATTCAACTGCAGGTACTGCGGTTAGACTAAAGTTGATCAAACTCACTCTGGTTTAGTGTCACGTGATCACTCATCTATCTTCCTGTTCCTGTTTAGCCCTTGTCTGCGCATGTCCAGTTCCTGCTGGTCAACCATACCTTTTACTTTGGTCGATACTGGTTCTCCGCATTTGCCAAACTCTTAAAAATAAAGAAACCAGTATTTTGTTTCGATGGCAGTGATTGGCTGCCGATTAAATGTTTAACACGTGACGGGAACCAGACTTACCCGGACTAAAGTTCAGTTGAATGATCGAACTACCTCATTGTGTCCCGCGATTTGTATCGATTCCTGATTTTTGCCTTGATCTTTATTTATATATATTGACGTAATGGCAGAGCTCGTAGAGCAGTACTATGAAACACATGGTCAATATGAAACCAATCCCTTCAGGCCTCAACAAAGTCAAACAGAAGCATTTAATATCCCTCATGGAAAACAGGTACCAAGGTTTTGATTATAAGTATTAATACCATTGTCTTGCAGAACAAGGCTTGCTGATAAATAGTGATGCCATTGTATTTGTCCGAGATCGCCCCAACATGGACCCATCTATGAGAGGTAAGCCAATAAAATGTGCTTCATTGTCAGAACATATATCAACTAGAGGTAACAGGGGATGCATCTTCGCAAGCTAAGGGTTCTAAGTCCACTTCGTTCTTTACGTGCGTAAGGAACGAAGTGGACTTAAAACCCATGGCTTGCGAAGATGAAGGGGAGGCTATAGAGATCATAGAGGTTATGGTAGAGGCACAACTTGATTTGGTAACCGAGGTAGATGAAGTCATTATAGTACTTTTGGTTGTAGAAGATAATAGAAGTTTAGAAGAGACAGCTTCTATAGATATAGGCAGTTTCGCCGTTCATGAAGGCAAGTTAAGCTAATGGAGATAGTACCATTACTTTGGAATATGGACATGAGCCCCCAGTTATGACGGCAGCATGTGCCAATAATATACAGTTATTGACTTCAATGATGTAGAAATGAGGATTTAACCCGAAAAAGTGATATTCACCGAGGCCAATAGATCAAGGTGAATATCACTTTAAAGGGTAGATAAATCCTCATGTCTACAATAATTGAAGTCAGTTAGTACCTACTTTCACTTTTGTTACTAGATATGTATTTTTGAAAGTATGGAAGAAGGCAAAGATCAGAAATTGATACAATCAAATGCCACATCTGACCAGAGACGCCATATTAATAAGAGACAAAAAATACAAAGAAACCATCACACACCCGTTTCCCAGCAGGTGATCACAAGATTGCACGTCAGCCATGTCCAACTTAAGGACTTTCTCGCATGTTTGAAAAAACTATTCTAACACAGTATTTTGCTTTTTGAAACG